>CM059425.1:123325154-123842515 GCA_030390025.1 Squalus acanthias | reverse complement strand
GGTGGGGGGGGGGGCGTGGGCGGGTCGGCAGGTTGTGGGGACGGAAGCAGGTAAGCTTGTTGCGGCTGGAGGAAACGTTCCTGGCCCGCACGCAGTGCTGGAAAACTGCTTACCTCCTGGTTCCAAGCTTTCGCACAGTCTTTTGCCTGCCGTGATTGTAAACATTGGGGGGTAAAAATTCAGTTGGTTGCGCCTCCCGTTAGCGCCTTAAGAGGGCGCTAATGGGGCGCAAAGCCGCTAACGCCCGGGCGCAGCGATGTTTGCGCCGCTCGGGAACTTAACTAGAGATTGTGCGGCGGCGCTAAACTTTACCGCTGCAACCACCTGCGCGCGCAGATTGTGACGTCATTCCATGGTGCAACGCCCTTGTGGCGCCCCGGAGCGGAAATTGAGTGGCGCCCCCTGCCTTACCGCCTGGCGCATCCAACGACCAGAAGACTGGAACGCTATCAATCGCTGTGGGGCTGGGGGGGGCGCTATTTAAAGGGGGCCTCTTCCTGCCTTTTATTGTTGGTGGCATTTTTGAACTACGCATTCTGAGAGCGAGAGGGAGAGACTTCTGGAGAGATTCAACGTTGTGTGAAGGAGTTTTGGGTACTGAGCAGCACTTTGCAGGTTCATTTTGATTTGCCATTCCTTGTATCGATTTAGCAGAGACTGTGGGAGCTGCACTCTGAGCTCTTTGCCTGATACTCTTCATTGTTCTTTCCAGCACATTTGATGTGCAAGTCTCTCCAGGCCGAGATTCAAGGCTGCAATGAACAGGATGTGGATGGAAAGCAAGATTAACCATCCCCTTTAAGAACTGGCCCGTGCCATTGTGTGTGTGTTCCATTGCTGACTGACATTACATGAGCTTCGCCAGCGCTCTGAGGTAGCGCCTCACTCCTTGGCCTTTGCGCCTTAAGACAGGTGTGCAGCGCCTGATTTAGCGCTCCACTCACCTCCCGGGGCGGTAAAAGTGAAGTTTCCAGTCAGTGCCGATAATTAGCGCCAGGCACTAATATTTGCGTCCAGACGATATTTGCGCCCCAAATGGGGCGCGACCTAATTTTTCCCCCTGGGAATCCCGGCCTCCATGAATTAAAAAATAAAAACCCTGATAAAATGGAGGCACACAGTTTCCTTAAAAGATTTTACTGACTGTCCCACCTCCTGAGAGCAGATTGGTCACCCGCCCCCCGACCCCCCACCCGGCTGCATTAAAACTGCAAGTGAGCGGGTTGGAGTCGGGTTTGAGATTTTACATTTTTTTTTACCTCCCAACCGCCCCAACCCACTCGTCTTTGGGGGTTAAATTCCCTCAATGTTTCCACTTGTGGGGGAGAGCAAAACTGGAGGCCATAAATATAAGATAGTCACTAATAAATCCAAAAAGGAATTCAGGAGAAACTTCTTTACCCAGAGAGTGGTGAGAATGTGGAACTCGCTACCAGAGAGAGGTTGAGGTGAAGAGCATAGATGCCCTAAAGGGGAAGCTAGATAAACACATGAGGGAGAAAGGAATTGAAGGATATGCCGATAGCGTTAGATGATGTAGGGTGGGGGGAGGCTCGTGTGAAGCATAAACACCAACATGGGCCTGTTGGGCCAATTAGCCTGTTTCTGTGCTGTAAATTCGAAGTAATTCTAGTGCGAACACTAGCAGTGTAAGTATATAGCTGTATGAGGACAGACATGTGTGTTAGGCTTATCTGTGCAATGTGATTTGCAAGGCAGAGCTGCCTCAATGCCCCGGTTTTACTGCACCTCAGAGTAATGTGAATGGGCAGCTGGTGGAGAGCAGATACTGAACCACAGACAACACAGCTCCACTCACTGGCCTCTGACTGATGGTGACATTTCCAATGTCAGAAAGGAACCGTTGAGTCAAGTTCTTTTTAAAAACATTACAAACATAGCGGCCTAAATTTTTTAACTTTCAACAAAATGCCAGGGATGAGGGGGTTTCAGTTATCTGGAGAGGCTAGAGAAACTCTGATTGTTCTCCTTAGAGTAGAGAAGGGGAAGGGGAGATTTAATAGAGGTGTTCAAAATGATGAAGGGTTGTGATGGGAAGAAACTGTTTCCACTGGCAGGAGGGTCAGTAACCAAAGGACACAGATTTAAAATAATTGGCAAAAAGGCCAGGAGGGAGTTGAGGAGAATTTCTTTCACGCAGCGAGTTGTTGTGATCTGGAATGCGCTGCCTGAAAGGGTGGTGGAAGCACATTCAATAGCAACTTTCAAAAGGGAATTGAATAACTTGAATGGGGGAAATATTTGCAGGGCTATGGGGAAAGGGCAGGGGAGTGGGACTAATTGGATAGCTCTTTCAAAGAGCCGGCACAGGCATGATGGGCCGAATGGCCTCCTTCTGTGCTGTATCATTCTAAGTGGCCTCCATGGCATTGGTACAAAGCTGCTTCTTCAATGTGAGTTTCCTTACTATTGTCAAACTGCCGCGCTCTCAGATGTCAACAGTATTGTACCGAAAAATAAATGGGAATTGGGGGAAATACTCGGGCAGCATCTGTGGAGAGAGAAACAGAGTTAACGGTTCAGATCGATGACGTTTCACCAGAACTGGAAAAGGTTAGAGCAGTAACAGGTTTTAAGCAAGTGCAGGGGCAGGGAAAGTGGGGAGAGGAGGAAAGAACCAAAGGGAAGTTCTGTGATAGGATGGAAGGCAGGAGAGATTAAATGACAAAAGGGATGATGGTGCAAGGCAAAAGGAGATGGTAATGGGACAAGTAAAGAAACAAAAGATGAGTCTGGAGGAGATGTAAATGAAAACTGCACAATTATTACCAGCACCCGCTGTCCGAGAAAATGGGAACAGTGGTTTTGATCTGAAATTGTTGAACCTGATGTTGAGTCCAGAAGGTTGTAAAGTGCCTAATCGACAGTATTATACTGGTTATTTGGTGTGGCGTTGGTGCAACAAATGAGTCCACACTGACTCTCTAAATATGTAGCATTAACTGGGGTATTAATCGTCTGTCTGAAGGGTCAGAGATCCCATTGCCTGAAGCAAGAGTCACATTCTGATTTCCGCATTTAAAAGCTCAGTCGGTGTAGGAGTTCAGACGAGAGACCAATGCTTTAGAAAATAACCAAGCACTTGTGCGAACGATCCAGGGCTTACAACCACTGTAGCTGTAATTGAAGTTGATAATGCAGCTTTTTCCATCTAGAGTAACCTATTGCTGACATTGCAGTTTTTGAACACCAGGGCCGAATGTGGTGTGTTGGACCTAACCTGGACTGGACCTCATGAACTGGAGAGTTGAGTTGCAATTAACCTTTTGCTTCTGCTTTTGGCATCACGCCCAAGCCCCATCCTGTTGTCACCCAACATCAACAGCAACTTGCATTTATATAGTGCCTTTAAAGTAGTAAAACATCCCCAAGGCGCTTCACAGGAACATTATCAGACAAAATTTGACACCGAGTCACATAAGGAGATATGAGGACAGGTGATCAGAAGCTCGGTCAAAGAGGTTGGTTTTAAGGAGCATCTTAAAGGAGGAGAGAGAGGTAGAGAGGTTTAGGGAGGGAATTTGAGAGCTTAGAACCTGGACAGCTGAAGGCACAGCCACCAGTAGTGGGGTGAATGAAATTGGGAAATCCAATGTGCAAATGTGCACAAGACCAATAAAGGGTCACTGGGTAGCAATTAGGAGATTGTGCCTTGACTCATTTCTCTCCACCCAAACTAGAGGCACTGAGGCCAGTTGTACTCTCACCAATGCCTGGGATGAATCAGCTACCAGTATATACTGGGAACTGAGCCTGAGACCTGTCTGGCTTAGTTTTGCTAGCACTTTGTGCCTTTACTCCAGCCTCACATCTGCAGTAATCTAACCCATCATTGAAAGAACAGGCTCATGTTTCCCATTACAATCCAGATTCTCTTTTCAATAACTGAGCTATATATACATATTTCTCTTTATTTGTTCTGCATTTATGCTCCCGCCCCCCAAAAAACTGCCAAATAGTTAAATAGCACACTGCTGCACTTTGTTCAGCTTTGAGCTAAGACACATTGCCCTCGATAAAGCTTTCTTCTCTCTTCTGTCGAAGGCAGAGTTCAAGCAATGCCTTCTAATTATGGAGCTGAGCGGGGGTCAGTGTTTAACACAGTGGAAGCCCGATAAGATTATATCAGTTGGTGCAGTTGATGCCACGTCAGTGACTGCCTAGTGATCATGAACTGCAAAGTGAACAGATATTGAAAATCCCAAAAGATTTACTATCTGCGCCCATCCTGTCAACTGTTGTTAATTAAATCCTTTCTTGCCCTTATTAATTGTTATCACGATAATAGCCCAAATTTGTCAGACATCCTCTCTACAGTATTTTGCGTGATTTGTATTATTTCAGAATAAACCAAATTACAGTCAGATAAATGTAATAATAGTTTACATTTTGGGAAAAAAAGTCAGAATCTGCAGAAATAATTATTAATATTCTGCTGATCACTGAATACCACTGATTAGTATTTCAGATGAGACGTTGAACCGAGGTCCTGTCTGCTCTCTCAGATCGATGCAAAAGAACAGTAGGGAAGTTCTTCCCGGTGTCCTGGCCAATATTTATCCCTCAACCAACATCACTAAAAACAGATTAGCTGATCATTATCACATTGCTGTTTGTGGGACCTTGCTGTGTGCAAATTGGCAGTCACGTTTCCTACATTACAACAGTGACTACACTTAAAAAGTACTTCATTGGCTGTAAAGCGCTTTGGGACATCCTGAGGTCATGAAAGGCGCTATAGAAATGCAAGTCTTTCTTTTTCTTGTTCGTAAATATAAATTCTTGAAATCACAATCCACCTTTTTGCTCCGCACCAGATATCCTCTCGCGTTCAGTGTGACCAGTCATGCCCATAAGTGGATCCTAGGATCTGTAGAGTACCATTGCTGCCCAATATCTAGTCATATGATACTGTGACCCAGGATCTAAAACCCCTCATTGCATGTATTTGACATTGTGATCTCGCACATGCCCCACAGGCACTTCTCTTAGAAG
Organism: Squalus acanthias; assembly: GCA_030390025.1. Classification (NCBI taxonomy): domain Eukaryota; kingdom Metazoa; phylum Chordata; class Chondrichthyes; order Squaliformes; family Squalidae; genus Squalus; species Squalus acanthias. The sequence continues at coordinate 123,837,499 of CM059425.1, read as the reverse complement.
GCGTACTAATAAACACACTGGTGAGACAAGGCCAATTGTAAACCAAAAAAAAACCTGGCTCGAGCTAAAACACATTGATTTCGATAAACCGGCACAGGCACGATGGGCCGAATGGCCTCCTTCTGTGCTGTATCATTCTATGATTCAATGCTTTCACAGGAGACGGATGACTGACCAGAATGCAGGTTTCAGTGAAACACAGTCTACTTCCTATCACCGCTCTTAACATCAAAAATAATAAATAACGCAAACTTAACTCTTGATATGGGCCTAACGCCACTCCATGGGTGAGTGGGATGAAATTCGACTTCGGCGGGGGTGCAAATCGGGCAAGAGCGGATTGGCCGCACTTTCTAGTCCCCTCGACCCATTTTCCTTTCCACTGAAATCAGTGGTGGGTTCTGAAACGGGCGACCAATCCACGACCTTCCAAAGTTGAATTTGACCCCGTGCAAGCCTGTATTTGCTGAGCTGACTGACGATAAACAAAGAGAGTTCTCTGTCTCTCAGTTTCAAATTCAGACTTGAGAAGACTGTCTTCCAGAAAAACATGGACTGACAAAGCTAACTTTTGACCCGCCCCCAAACTCTGTGTCAAGATTGGCTCATTACACTGCCAATTAAAGTGACCATAATTCTCCTTGGTGTGGGAGCCATGGCAGCTACGTTGCCCTGGAGGGGGATTGGGGTTGGGTGGGGGGGGGGTGCTATATTATCTAGCCAGCCAGGACTCTGCTGGGCTCAATGATTATAAGCCAATCTAACATTGGAGGCGCGAATATCACTAAGAGATGTTGGAAAGTGCTAACAATCTCAGTGTCTCAAACTGATAGGGATAGCAGTTTTGAACGCTAGCCTATTTCCCTTCGGGAGAGCATATTACACTCCTAGCCACCCTTTATTCAGTGGCTCCAGGCTTTTCGTTATCCAGGCAGGAGTGGATCATCCGCCCGTCAGTGAATCTAATTGAGGTATTTAAGATGATTAAAGCAGTTGATAGGGTAGATCGAAAGGAACTATTTCCTCTGGTGGGGGGAGTCCAGAACAAGGGGGCATAACCTTAACATTAGAGCTAGGCCGTTCAGGGGTGATGTCAGGAAGCACTTCTTCACACAAAGGGTAGTGGAAATCTGGAATTCTCCCCCCCAAAAAGCTGGTGAGACTGGGGGGCAATTGAAAATTTCAAAACTGAGATTGATCGATTTCTATTAGGCAAGGGTATTAAGGATTAAGGAACCAAGGCCCAGGCAGATGGAGTTAAGATACAGATCATAGAATATACAGCACAGAAACAGGCCATTCGGCCCAACCAGTCCATGCCGGCGCTTATGCTCCACTCGAGCCTCCTCCCCGTCTTTCCTCATCTAACTCTACCAGCGTAACCCTCTGTTCCCTTCTCCCTCATATGTTTATCTAGCTTCCCCTTAAATGCATCCATACTATTCGCCTCAACCACTCCCTGTGGTAGCGAGTTCCACATTCTCACCACTCTCTGGGTAAAGAAGTTCTGAATTCCCTATTGGATTTCTTGGTGGCACCTAGTTTTGCTCTTCCCCACAAGTGGAAATACTCTCTCTACTCTATCAAAACCTTTCATGATTTTAAAGATCTCTATTAGGTCACCCCTCAGCCTTCTCTTTTCAAGGGAAAAGAGACCCAGCCTGTTCATCCTTTTCTGATATCATCCTTGTAAATCTCTTTTGAACCCTCTCCAGTGCCTCTACATCCTTTTTATAATATGGCGACCAGAATTGTACACAGTACTCCCAAGTGTGGTCTAAACAAGGTTCGATACAAGTTTAGCATAACTATACTACTTTTCAATTCTGTCCCTCCTAGAAATAAACCCTAGTGCTTGGTTTGCTATTTTTATGGCCTTATTAACCTGTGTCACTACTTTGTGATTTGTGTATTTGTACTCCCAGATCCTTCGATCGTCCACCCCATTTAGAGTCTTAGGGCTGGATTTTGATACTGGGGCGGGTTGGGGTCGTGTCATCCACTTTTCGTGTTATCCACCCGACTGCAATTGGATGTGGGAGATTGATGCAATTTTCACCTAATTGGGCAATTGAGTTCCAGCATGTGGGAACCCATGAACCAATTAGTGTTTTCAGTCTGAAAGTCGCCTCTGATGATGTCATCATTGCTGCTGCATTGAAGGTCTTCAGAGACTGCCTGGCCTTTGCTGTGAGAGGACCTGGATGCAAAATGAGCAGCAGCAGCCCTAAGTCTGCTCCCAGATATTGAGAGAGAGAGAGAGAGAGAGATCTAGCCAACCAAATGTGCTCCCGCCAGGTTTCACAATCGTGGTTCAGAACAGGCGTGCTTCATGTAGAACAAGGGTTAAAATCACAAAGGCCTTTCAAAATGGCATTATAGAGGCAATTTAGTGCTTGTTAAGGGCCTTAACAGCCTATCCTGTCTCTTAGAGGCAGGCCGGAGTCGGGACCAGCAGATACGATTTAATGAAAATTGCGTGGAGGCGGACTTGTGCCCGTCCCGCCAGTTTTCGCAATTTTAACCCCCCACACGCCTCCAAACCTGCCTCCATGGGTCAATGAAAATCCAGCCCTTACTTTCCATGTAATATGAGACCTCCTTATATATAGATCAGCCAGAATCGAATTGAATGGTGGAACAGGCTCGAGGGACTGAATGGCCTCCTCCTGCTCTTATGCTCCTACGCTCGATTTTCATTTCCATCAGTAGCAAAACACGGTTTTCAGCTTTCAAGATATCGAACTTTCTGCATTTAATATGTGATTTTCAGTTGATTCCGAAGGCTACGGTGGATGTACTGGAAAACATTGGAAAACCAAAGACCATTTCATAGTACAGTCCCCAACCACTTTGAGATAAAAAATATCGGCCTACGTAACCTCTTCCCAAAGATTAAGACGGATCCTGAAGGTGTTTAGCTCAGCAAGCCAGCAAGAAGGACTCGCGGCAGTGGTAGGAGTTCTGGAGGCCATGGGGCGGGGGGTGGGGGGGGTTAGCACTTAATGACAGGTAATCGCACTTTAAGCGCCCAAAATAACTGTCCTGCTCAATACGGTTTAAGCAGCGCCTTTGTAATTGACGCCTACGGTAACGGCAAATGGAGGGCGCCATTCGCCCCGTATAGGCAGCTGTCGGGAATAAGCGTGGACAGTGTAAGGGGCGGGGACTATATTCTTGGAAAGGTTCTTCTCTTTCTTTTTAGAAATACATAAAACTTGGATGGGGAGCTGAGGGTGTTCCCCAAGATGCTCAGTGAGTAAACGCACTCCCCCGTCTTGCACCTCAGGTTCCAATGCTTTGTACCGGCCGAGTTAGATAGGGTGGCCGACTCTGGTTGGACGCATTCCTTGAGGTTTCATCACTTGACCTCCAACTGCCCCGCCCCCACTTTCCCGCCTTCCCACTGCCAATTGGAAAGCAAAAAGACTCTTTATTACCCAATTCGATGATTCTTGACTGTCAGTCAAACAGCCTTTTTTTTTCTTCTCCAATATTTTCATGACTAATAAACAGAAGAAGATGAATAAAAAAAAAACTTTTTTTAATGCCCCTATGATTTTTTTTCCAGGGTTGCTCACAGCAGCGTCCAGGAGATTAATGTTCAATTCCTGGAGGCTTCCGGCTAATCCTGGAGGGCTAGCAACCCTAGAGTTAGTCTATCTCAAGTTAGAGAAGTCGCACAACACCAGGTTATAGTCCAACAGATTTATTTAATTTTACAAGCTTTCGGAGCTGTTCGCTCCTTCTTCAGGTAGGGTAGCTGTGAGAGAATCTCCCAGAATTCACAATATAAACACAGAAAAAATCTATTCAAATCTCAAGTTAAGCAGTTGCAGGGAGTCGCTACAGATTGCCTCAGTGTCCCCGGTTGGCCGGTAGAGGGAACATTCAGCCCGGTTCCCTACTCCCGATTACCACGGCTCCTCCGTGTTCAGAAGAGATGGGGAGGAATTCTCTACTCCAGAGAGCTGTGGAGGCTCAGTCGTTGAGTATATTCAAGACAGAGATCGATAGATTTTTGAATATTATGGGAATCAAGGGATATGGGGATAGTGCAGGACATTGGAGATTAGGTGGAAGATCAGCCATGATCTTATTGAATGGCGGAGCAGGCTCGAAGGGCCAAATGGCCTCCTCCAGCTCCTATTTCTTATGTTCCTATTTCTTATGAAACTGGGAAAAGGCGGGGGGAGAAAGTTGGAGTTATTTGGTGTAGAAATACCTTGACAGTTTTAAAATAGTTAACTCAGAACTCTATCCTGTCCTGACAACTTGAACCTGATGGGACTTGGCTACACCATGTTATTTGAGAGTGCCTATCCTTTATTGCCCCTTGTTGCTGTCAACTACTGTTGCAACATTTCTGTGACTGACCTACATTAGCTTTAGTTGCAAGCGGAAGAGCTCTTTTGCTGTTAGGGCTGGGGCCTCTGTCTTCCCTGTGGGGAAAGGAGTTTGTCAGATCATTAGCATTTTTATCAAATAGACTTTGGATCACTTCATGTATAATTTTGCATAATATATTATTTTGATTACTATCTAAAAAACATAGCCACGCATGATTAAATATTAATCTGTGTTTAAGACGTGATTAGGGCTCCATAGCTTATTATTACAGGAGGGTATCATCCAAAATTCATACAAGTCCAAAACTGCTTGAGTGTTCAAGGCACATATTGCTGTTTCTCTGTTGTTATTTTTTTATTCTGTATATCCATTACTTCAGTGTCAGGCGTTGAGAGGGTAGATGGAGCAGAGAGAAAACTATGCTATCAGGGAGAATTTACTCCCACTAACTGTGAATTGGTCACTGTTTGACCGGCTGATCTCCAGAATGTATTATACAGGTTGAGAGGCTAGGCCTAGAAATTCAGGAGCGCCCACTTTTGTGCGCACGCCGCCCTCTCACTCCCCCCCCCCCATCCCCAGCACAAATGGACAGGTCCAAGGAGGCCCGGATATTTTGCCTCGGACCTCATTACTATGGGGCCAGCGTCGCGGGAGCAGCTCTCCTCGAAGAAGGTACAAAGATCGGGCCGCTGCTGACGGAGCAGGCATTAGGCCTCGTACGTACAGAGGTTACCGAGATAGGGAGGGGCAAGGCCATGGAGGGATTTGAAAACAAGGATGTCAAGGTATTTCTACACCAAATAACTCCAACTTTCTCCCCCTGTCTTTTTCCAGTTTCCTAAGAAATAGGAACATAAGAAATAGGAGCTGGAGTCGGCCATTTGGCCCTTCGAGCCTGCTCCGCCATTCAATAAGATCATGGCTGATCTTCTACCGAATGTCCAATATCCTGCACTATCCCCATATCCCTTGATTCCCTTAATATTCAAAAATCAAGGCGTTGCCGGACCGGGAGCCAGTGTAGGTCAGTGAGCACAGGGGTGATGGGTGAATGGGACTTGGTGTGAGTTAGGATACGGGGCAGCAGAGTTTTTGATGAGCTCAAGTTTACGGAGGGTGCAAGGTGGGTGGCCGGCCAGGAGAGCATCGGAATAGTCGAGTCTAGAGGTTACAAAGGCATGGATGAGATCAACAAAATGTAGAATTGTTTTAAGCGCTGTATGTTCCATGGAGTATGGATCGTAGAGAAAATGTTATGGTAGCACATGGTTTAATTATTTTCAGTTATGAATGAAGCTGAGCTGTGAGGTGAATGTTCGGGTCTACTGAACTCAAAGACTTTGATCTGTGAGACTGGCAGAGCAAAGGATGTCCTGACGCACGGTTTTGGATTAGGAGGCAAGGTGAGGCAAGGTGACCCAAGGCTCTGACAGTGGGAGAGTCAGATATTGAAACAATCCTGATGGTCAGTTCAAGAAAATCAATGGAGCAGCTAACAGAGGAGATTAAACCATGCCATCTTATCGATAGACCCAGAGACACAAGACAAGTCAGTGCTGATTTAAAATTCCATGTCTAATTCAGGTAACAGTCCCGATTTTCTGACACCGGTACAATTGAGGTTGTGCTTGTAAGTGATGTTAATGCAGCTTCTCACCAGCACTGGGCTGGACTGCGGCTCACCCTGAAAGGAGAGCTGTCTGTAATTGTTCTGCTGCAAGACAACAGCCGACTTGGCATCATGTGCACGTTGAGGGCAACGCTTAAGACCCCTGCCTTCAGTTATGACTCCTTGAAGGTGTTGATGCGGAGCCTCTCTGGGAATCAAAGGGCACCCACCTTTAATATCGCAGGTGAAAGATCTCTGCACTCCACCAATTCTGGCCTCTTGCACATCCCCGATTTTCATCGCTCCACCATTGGTGGCCGTGCTGTCAGCTGCCTAGGCCTTAAGCGCTGGAATTCCCTCCCTAAACCTCTCCGCCTCTCTTTCTCCTCCCTTTAAGACGCACCTTTAAACCTACCTCTTTGACCAAGCTTTTAGTTACCTGTCCTAATATTTTCTTATGTGGCTTAGAGTCAAATTTTGTTTGATAATCGCTCCTGTGAAGCACATTGCGACGTTTTACTCTGTTAAAGGCACTACATAAATGCAAGTTGTTGTTGCTGCATGGATGGAGATAGCTGAATGAATTAATGCAATCTCCCAGTTCTGCTGTATCTGGGAGCAAATGAGGAAGACAATGAGTAGCATCAGGAGAAGTACCATAGCCTCCTGTGGACCACCGGCCTCCACCATTCGCTTTGCACCACCATTGGTGCCTTGTCTTCAGCCATCTAAGAAGACACTCAGAACAGCGTTGAGGGAGTGCTGCATTGTTGCAGGTGCTGTCTTTTGGATAAGACTCTAAACCAAGGACTCTCCCCTCTCAGGTGAATGCGAAAGTTCCTGTGGTACTATTCGAAGAAGAGCAGGAGACTTCACCCAGTGTCCTGGCCAATATTTATCCCTCAACCAACATCATTAAAACAGATTATCTAGTCATTTTATGCACTTGAAGAGCTGTAACCTACAAGGCTACAGACCAAGAGCTGGAAAGTGGGATTAGGCTGGATAGCTCTTTTTCAGCCGCCGCAGACACGATGGGCTGAATGGCCTCCGTCTCTGCCGTAAACTTCTATGATACTATTTATCCTATTGTTTTGTGGGATCTTGCTGTGCGCTAATTGGCTGCCGCACTTCTCACATTATAACAGTGACTAGAATTTAAAAGTACTTAATTAGCTGTGAAGTGCTTTGGGACGTCCTGAGGTCATAAAAGGTGCTATATGAATGCAAGTTCTTTCTTTAATCATTTAAGTGTAAATATTCTGCTTGTTAAAATTAATAGACAGAAACTCATGGGCTTGAGGTGCACAACTTCCTGATCTACACTACATTACATGCATAATACATGTACAATACATACATACATGTACAATGCATATCCAATATTAGTGAGTTTTCCACGTATTCAGTCTTTAATAAACATACATTTGCATAAACAAGCAAAAAGAAGCTCATATAACATCCAAAGTTCATAATTTAAGCAGTTTTCAAGTTCTTATCTAAACAGAAATTGCCAAGTCTGAAAAAAGGTTCAGGAGAGATTTGTTTTTAACTGGGCTGTATTTTGCGACTGCTACGGGTGCGTACGTAGGGGCCGCGCAAGTGCCGGGTTTAGGCATGCGAAGCGCATGCGCTGAAACTCGGAACTTGCGATCCATCAAGAATCCTCTTGACAGATCCTCCGCATCCCCAGGTGATGGGCCTCTGCGGATGGAGAGTTGCGCTATTTGCCCAACTTCCGCCCGCTGAACGCCCGTGAAATTCTTACGCCTGATAAAAACAGGCGTAAGGCCTGCTTTTACCAGCATGAGTCTTAAAAAATTGAAAAATAAAATGTTATCACTCATTTATACATTAAAAACCCTGTTAAAACATACAATTTTTTTCCCCAAAAATTAAATTTTTGTTTAAAATATTTAATTAAATGGCATTTTAATTAATTTTAAATATGTAATTAAAAAATTTATTTCATGTGTACGTGTATTTTTTAAGTGATCCCCATTCATACTTATGGGAGTTCCGTACGTACAGAGCTCCCACAAGTATGAATGGGGATTCCCTTCTTTTATTGGTTGGGCCGGCCCATGTGATCCCAGGGGCGCTTGCGAACCGCACATACACCCCTGTCATACGTGGGCCTCTGCCTGCGCAGACCCCGAGAGGCCCAGGATCGCGAGTCTCCTTACCTCCCGGGCCACCAGGTAAATGCGTAGATTTTTTACAGGTCAGAGGCATCCGCCCGCGGGAAGCCTCCGATCGCAAATGTTGGGCCAATATATATAACGAAAACCAGCGATGAACTAAAAGCAATTTACAATAAACAATCTGTGTTTTCTTTTCCAACCAGCAACAAAGAACCCACCATAATAGCTGTTACTTTTCCAAGGTGCTGCTTCTGTGAGAGTTCATAAAACAAAAGCCCAATTGTAATTTATTGACATAAATTCATCACTTGCTTAAAATAAAAGCTTTGAGAACTCAATCCCCAGATTCTCTCAGGTGTCAGAACTTTCAGCTTTGGCGCGGGGGTGTAAAATGGGCAATATTCAATAGAGAGTTGTATCGGCCGGTGTTTATAATGGGCGCCCGATCCCTTTACACCCCCTGCCAAAGTGGAAAGTTCTGCCCATAAGCTCTCAAGACCTTCCATGAAGCGGGTACACACCCCTCTACCTTTTGCCTCCCATTGATGCACAGATTGCACACTGTCAAATTCTGCAAACTCCACATGCTCAGAACGCACTTCAAGCTCTTAATTGTTGTGAAGTAAAAATATCCAGTTGGAGCCCAGGCTGTGGATCTTTAAAAGGGCAATTTAATGAATGAATTTCATCATGTTAACGTGAAATATTTACTTTTTTAAAACACTTGTTGAAACCTATATGTTGGTAATTTTAGTTACGGAGAGGGTGAAAAAGATCAAAACTTCTCAGATAAAAGTTGACAAATCTGCTGTACAGCACCACCCAGTGGCCAGAGTACAGAACTGCAGGCAGACGCCAACCAAGGAACATAGCAACAGGAGGAGGCCATTCAGCCCCTCAAGCCTGTTCCGCCATTCAATTAGATCATAGCTGATCATGGCTTAATTAAATACATGCATACCTAGAAGTTACAGCATGGAAACAGGCCCCTGTCTACGTTTACCCTCTCTCTATATGAGTAAATAGTTCTAATCACATTTACCCACTTTGTTCCCACATCCCTTCAACCCTTTTTCCTTCATCCACCTCTCCAATATAATCTTGAATGTTGACAGTTTCTGCCTCAACCACTAACCCGGGAAGTGAATTCCACAGCCTCACCACTCTCTGTGTGAAGAAGTTACTCCTGCCCTCTCTGTTCTAAGTCTCTTACATTTAACCTTGTATTTCTGGCCTCTTGTTTTAACCCTCTCATCTACTGGAAACAGTTTGCTTCTATCTACCCTGTCCCACATTTCATCATTTTAAATACTTGTTGCTCCATAATCTGCATTGTTATAACGCAAAACATCTAGTTTTTCTAAGTCCATCTTCGTTGGTTAAGTGTTTCCTGCAGTACGACTTGAAGCAGGACCTAGCGGGGTCAATTTTAACCTTTGGGCATCCGGCTGGCAGAGTGTGCCCATTCCTGGGCCGAAGAGGCCGGTGCCATTTTGAGGCACTGTCAAAGCTGATTGAAAATCGACCCCCGCGGTGCTCCTGAAAAATAATCCAGAATTCCCTACCTCTGTAACCTCCTGCAGCCCACCGAGATCTCTGCGCTCCTCCAATTCGGGCCGCTTGCACATCCCCGATATCCTTCACCCCACCATTGGCGGCCGTGCCTTCAGCTGCCTGGGCCCCAAGCTCTGGAATTCCCTCCCGAAATCTTCCGCCTCTCTACCTCTCTCTCCTCCTTTTAAGACGCTCCTCTTTGACTAAGCTTTTGGTCCTTATGTGGCTTGGTGTCAATTTCTTTTGTCTGATTACGCTCCTGTGAAGCGTCTTGGGACGTTTTACTATGTTAAAGGTGCTATATAAATGCAAGTTGTTTCTGTTGTGTATTGGTAAGTTGGAGTGGAGCCATTGATGTACAACAATGTGAAAGAAGAGCCAACAAGGTGAAGCAAAAAGGTACAGGAGAAAGCAGTGATGTGTACAAACCTATCCTTCCAAAGAACAGGGAAAACTTTAATGGAAAGTAGAAAAAAAATCTGTTTAGCAAACCAATGAAAAGTTTGCAACCGTAAATATTTATGAATATCAAAATTAAATGTTTTAAATGCTGCTCTTTCCATCAGTGCAACATTACAATTTGTAACTCTGTAGTAAATTGTAAACCGGATTTTATGTAAACAACCAAAGACGTTGCAAGAAATAAATTCCTGTGAAACTAGGCACATATTTCTCTGCACATACCCGCTTTAATCAAATGTGTATTTTTCCCATGGAGCTTTGGGAGTCCCGTTTAATGAATGGCGCTCTCCACAGGACCAGGCCTCAGTTTGATCATCCAACAAGTGCCATGAAATGATGCTCCCAATGTTCACTATAACCGTCAACTGACTCCATGGAGGTCTGGTACCTTCCCATCAAGGCATGGAAGAGGACTACCAGATTGACACGAGTATGTGTACCCAGTCAGCTAGACAGACACTGCAAGCTGACAACTATGCCCGGTGATGCTGCGGAACATTTTGCAATGCACTACTCATATCCCTATGCGAGTGGTTGACCCCCCCAAGCTCTACGCCCTCCACATTTGTGTCTATTTTCTAGCACATGAGGCTAAGCTCCAACTCTGTGCTCAAGGGTTATGGTGGGGCAGATAATGGGATGCCATCTGTAAATACTCAAACCCACCACATGGACCTGTCACTTGTTAGGAAAGAAAACCAATCTTTTGACCAGATTGTATTTGATCCTACGTTGCCTGACATTGGCTGTGGTGCCTGAACTGTTTAGTATCTGGCTAAGTGTCATCTGGCACAAGTCGATACCAAACCATGTCTTTTGATTTACATTTTGTATACGTGGGTTGGGGTGGTTTCAAAAGTTAACCATATTTTGAAAGCTACTTTGAGAAAGGGCACATGGGAAAATCCATCAAGGGGGTGGTAGATCAAGGTTTGGCCGACACCCAGCAAGATTCAAGAGAAACCTCTTTACCCAGAGAGTGGTTAGAATGTGGAACTTGTCCCCACATGGAGTGTTTGAGGTGTTTAAGGGGAAGCTAGATAAGAACATGAGGGAGGAAGGACTAGAGGGTTGTGCTGATAGGGTGAATTGAAGTAGTTTGGGAGGAGACTCGTGTGGAGCATAAACACCGGCATAGACCAGTTGGGCCGAATGGCCTGTTTCTGTGCTGTACATTCTATGTAATTCAATATGTAACAACTTAATTTCAGATTTTCATGAAATGGGGGTGAAGTCATTCTTTCAGTGTAGTTAGAAAAAGCACTTGCCTCATATTGAGACCCATCTGCATATTTGTAACGATGACTCGCCATATGATTAAGATACTTCATCTGATTAATAGTCCATTGATAAAGTGACTTCCTCAATTTATTTGAAAATGACTATGACACACTGTGCTTCTATAAGCACTGAGTTGCCGCTTCAGTCATGTATTAATGGATCAAATGTCCATTAAACTTGACAATTTCAAATCATCAAGAACCAATTGTCTAAAGTGAGCAAAGGAATTTTTCTTGTTACATTTGGATAATGTGCATTACATCACTTTGAAATAAACTCCTTCCATGAAGAATTGATCAAGACATGCTCACACTAGGTAGGTCAAAACTATCTAGGAAGCCTCGCATCGTCCGTAGTCAGCAAAGAAACATGGTCGGTGTGTTTTTTTTACATGGAATTTACAGCACAGAAACAGGCCATTCGGCCCAACTGGTCCGTGCACACAAGCTTCCTCCCACCCTACTTCATCTAACGCTATCTGCATATCCTTCTGGAGCCTTAGGTTAGACACTGGCCCTTCACCTCTGAATTTTGGCATCTGATCCAACCTAGACCGATGGGATGAAAGTTTTTACTGAAAGTTAGTTTCTTCTGAAGGGATGCCTCAGCACAGATTTCTAGAGGTGTGTGAGCTATAGATTCTTACCCTTAGTAGTGCTTGCCCAAGCTATGCCAACACTGGGGACAGGAGGAGAATCAAGCCCAAAATAACCAGCAAGAGGCAGAAATATATGTTAAATGGAGAAGAAAATGAAAGATAGTATGATGGGTAAGAATCCATAGCTCACCACCCCTAGCATTCGTATCAATTTATCCCGCCAGAACAGCATGAAATGATACTGAAATAAATCTTCATTTTATTTTGATTTGATATTATTGCACACTCTGAGCTTGTGACTACTGTGCTAAAGTCAGAGTCTGGCCGGCGAGGATCCGTACAAAGACTAAGGTCTAGAAATTGGGCTCCAGGGGGCGCTAACGGGGCACAAATGGGTTTGCGACCGGGCGCGGCGATATCAATGCCTCCCGCTAAATTCGGCGGGAGTTTTGCGGTGGCGGTAAGACGTTACGCCCCGATCTCCTGCACCCGGAGATCATGACGTCATTGCCGTGCGCAGCGCCCCGGATGAAAAATTCCCTCTCGCCCCCTGCTTGTGCGCCTGCCATTAACAACGACAGGTAGAGGAGGCGGCTTTCAGTCGGATGTCCCCTGGAGGAGCGATATTTAAAGGTGTAGTTCTCGTCGGCCAACAATGCTGCGTTGTTAGTTTCACACAGGCAAAGAGGCCTTTTGACCGATTTGAGCGTTTTTCATTTCAACGAGTGTTCTGGCACATAAAGATTATTGAGTTTCATTGAGGGGAGAGTTGAAAGTGCAATATTTGTATCCTTTCATGGGGGCTGTACTGGCACTGGACCTCACCCTCCAGCGTCAACGTCGGAGGCAACTGAGGCACAGAGAAAGAGTGCAAAATGTGGCCAGAGGTAGGAGGGCCAACAGGGCTCTCAACAGGAGGCCTTACCCACCCAGGATATTCCGGCAGCAGTTCTCCGACATGAATTTCACTGAGAACCAGTGTGTTAGAAGGCTCTGCTTCAGCAAGGATGTGGTCACAGAGCTCTGCCACCTCCTGCAGCCAGACCTCGAGCCTGAGATCAGGACCACCACGGCTCTCCCAGTGGCAGTCAAGGTCACCGTCGTCCTCAATTTTTACGCCAGCGGATCATTCCAGTGTGTGACAGGCAACATCTCCAACATCTCCCAGTTTGCCGTCCATTGCTCCATCCGCCAGGTCACAGATGTCCTGTACAGAAGGAGAAGGGACTACATTTCCCTCCCCATGACGAGAGAGAAGCAGCGCGAGCGTGCATGTGGCTTTGCCAGGATAGCGGGCTTCCCCATGGTGCAGGGCACCATTGACTGCACCCACGTCGCTTTGCGGGCACCTCATAACAATCCTGAGGTATTCCGTAACCGCAAAGGCCACCACTCACTTAATGTGCAGTTGGTGTGCGACCACACACAGCGAGTCCTCATATCACACCCCAGAACTGAAATGAGACACAGCACCAAATCTGCAACATTCCAGTAATAAATTTATCAAAAACCATTAACCACATATATACAACAATATTGACTAATCACCCTTGTGCAAACCCTTGCCTCCCCTCTTTACAGTCCCCTTTTCCTAATCTAGTGCTCCTACGTAGTGTCTCCCCAGTGGCTGCAGCAGGGCTGGGGGAAGGCTGCTGAGTGTAGGTGCCAGAGACTACAGATGGCCTTGCAGGATGCCCTCGACCAGCTCTGGGCCTGGAAGGCCCGGCTGTACACGGCACCACCTCAGGCTGGGCGGCAGCAGTCTGGGCTGGCTAGATGACAGGCAGCGACAAGTGCAATGGCGGAGTGGCAGTGGTGGGATCAGGAATGCTGTCATCCTGAGAGAGGACAGCAGGTTCCTGACCCACTGCCACTCCCCCGGGGCAGCACCTCAGCATCCCCAGCAATCTGCTGGAGCACAGATTGGTGGCCTGCTGCGATACTGTGAGATCCCCGGTGGACTGTAGTGGACCCAGCCATGATGGCAGCAGTCAGATCTTTTGTGGCATCAAGCTGAGACTACATGAGAGCAGACTTGAGAGTCGATGGCAGCAACCATTGACTGCATTACAGCACTAAGACTTGTGTCGCTTCCACCTGTGCTGCAATGGAAGCTGCCACATCGCCCATGACATGCGTCATGAGGTCTGGATCCACACGGTCTCTCTGGGAGTCTACCATCCTCTGCACAGTGGAAATGATGGGCTCCATGGTGTGCGCAGAGCTCTGTGCAATGTTGGAGGTGGACACCTCCACGCTCCTTACCATTGCCGACAGGCTCTCGGGCACCTTCCCATTGCACCTATCATCTTTGTGTGCATGGCCATCACCCATCTTGTGAACGCCTCCCCATCGAGGTCCTCATCTGAGTCGTGTGCAGCAGAACTTACTCGCGAACTTGCCCTCTGGGAAGCTGGCTCCCGAGCTACCCTTTCCCCCTGGCCTTGCTGCAGCCCTGCTCGTCCCTGGTGCATCACCCAGTGCCGACTCCTCTACTAAACTTGCCTCTAAAGATCGCGTAGTGCCAGTATCTGAGGTGGTGCCTGCGGGTGAGAGATGCAGTGGTGCCGTGCTTTGCTCCTCCTCCTCCTCCTCCTCCTCCTCCTCCTCCTCCTCCTCCTCCTCCTCCTCCTCTTCCTCACTCTCAGTGGGGGGCTCAGGGACAGGCTGGTCATCTGGTTGCTGATTATCTGAAAGCATAAAGGCACAAGACTCGCGTTAAGGTGAGGGCGGGGGGCAGAAAGGGAGCAAGGAATGCAGACATTCTCAGGAGGTGGACATAAGAAATAGGAGCAGGAATAGGCCACTTGGCCCCTCGAGCCTGCTCCGCCATTCAATAAGATCATGGCTGATCTTGGGCTCAAAGCCACTTCCCTGCCCGCTCTCCATAACCCTTCACTCCCTTATCTTGCAAAAATCTGTCTATCTTCACCTTAAATGTATTTAATGACCCAGCCTCCACAGCTCTCTGGGGCAGAGAATTCCACAGATTAACGACCCTCTGAGAGAAGAAATTCCTCCTCATCTCAGTTCTAAAAGGGCAACCCTTTATTCTGAAACTATGCCCCTGAGTTCTTTATTCCCCCACTAGGGGAAACATCCTCTCTGCATCTACCCTGTCGAGCCCCCTCAGTATCTTATATGTTTCAATAAGATCACCTCTCATTCTTCTAAATTCCAATGAGTATAGGCCCAACCTGCTCAACCCTTCTTCATAAGTCAACCCCCTCATCTGAGGAATCAACCGTGTGAATCGTCTCTGAACTGCCTCCAATGCAAGTATATCCTTCCTTTTAATAAGGAGACCAAAACTGTACGCAGTACTCAAGGTGTGGTCTCACCAATACCCTGTACAGTTGTTGCAGGACTTCCCTGCTTTTATACTCCAACCCCCTTGAAATAAAGGCCAACATTCCATTTGCCTTTTTGATTACTTGCTGCAAATGCATGCTAACTTTTTGTGTTTCATGCACAAGGACCCCCAGGTCCCTCTGAACTGTAGCATTTTGTAATCTCTCTCCATTTAAATAATAATTAGTTTTTTTATTTTTCCTGCCAAAGTGGATAACCTCGCACTTTCCCACATTATACTCCATCTGCCAAATGTTTGCCCACTCACTTAGCCTGTCTATATCCCTTTGCAGATTCTTTTAGTCCTCTGCAAAACTTGCTTTCCCACCCATCTTTGCTAACTTGGCTACATTACACTCGGTCCCTTCATCCAAGTCATTAATGGAGATTGTAAATAGTTGAGGCCCCAGCACCGATCCCTGTGGCACCCCACTAGTTACCGTTTGCCAACCGGAAAATTACCCATTTATCCCGACTCTCTGCTTTCTGTTAGTTAGCCAATTCTCTATCCATGCTAATATATTACCCCCAACTTCGTGAGCTCTTATCTTATGCAGTAACCTTTTATGTGGCACCTTATCGAATGCCTTCTGGAAATCCAAATACACCACATCCACTGGCTCACCCTTATCCACCCTGCTCGTTACATCCTCAAAGAACTCCAGCAAATTTGTTAAACATGATGGCCCAGAAATTGATCTCGCTCTGTTCCCGCGGGGGTAAGGCTTCCCCGCGATCTCTCACCTCGCTTGTGCTTTTTCAGATCCAGCTCGCACGAACTTGATGTTCCAGACATCAGCTGGGCAGTGCTTGCGTATCCCAGCGGCGTAGTGAATTCGTGCGAGCTGTGGGATCACGTGACTCAGTTAGAGCCAATGGCAGCACACCATCTTCCATTCATAAGTTTCACATACCTGCTGTGAAATCTATGAATCTTACACCCCCCCAAAATAACAGCTAAACCTCAATTAAATTAAAAAAAAAAACCATCACATTAATAAAATAAGTATAGTTAATTAAATTAACCATTTTAAATAAAAAATTAAATTTTTGAAAAAATTTAAAATCTTTTAAAAAGTTATAAAAATAAACTTACCTGTCTTTAAAGTCTCTAAAAAAGATATACCTGTTAAAAAAAATTCAAAAAAATACTTAATTCACTACTTACCTTCTTAAAAGTGGGTCTTACTCCTCCTTTTTACATTTCTAAAATCTTCAGTACTTACCTGCGCGTCCAAAGCATGAAGTGCACAGCGTGCGCGCAGCCTGTAGCGCGCACGCGATGCACCGAGGAACCGCCCCCTTTTCAAAAGAGCAATTGCCGGTTTTCAGCGCATGCGCAGGGCATGCAGAAAACCGGCAATTGGAGTGGGAATACGCGAGAGTACGCAGTGCGTACTCTCGCGTCGCGGGATCAATTTCTGGGCCGATTTCCCTTTCATAAAACCATGCTGACTCTGCTTGACTGCATTATGATTTTCCAAATGCCCTGCTACTGCTTCCTTAATGAAGGACTCCAGCATTTTCCCAACGACAGATGTTAGGCTAACTGGTCTATAGTTTCCCGCTTTCTGTCTCCCTCCTTTCTTAAATTGGGGTGTTACATTTGCGGTTTTCCATGGAAAGTGAGAAAGATTTGTGGTGTGGGGGTGAAGTTGGATGACAGAAGGAGAGGGGCTGAAGATACCCAAGGGGGTCGACGTTGCCGATGGGCATGGTGCCCACCACCTGCTGCCCAATGAGTCGCAGCACTCGCTCCTCAAGGTCTGAGAGCTGCTGGAGCTGAGCATCACCCACGCCTGTTCTCTGCTGCTTCTCTGTAGTGCCCCACTGAGGTCATTAGCTCTTGATTTAGCACCTCACTTAATTCCTGGAGCGCCAACACCCAATTTAGTAGAAGTTCAGAATCCTTGGCGCCTGGCGCAAAATTTTCAAAATTTCAAAAGTTAGCACCTCAAACGGGGCGATACCCAATTTCACCCCCTAAGTTTATTAAAGCTAACATTAAGTAAGTAGTAACTTTATTAACATAACAGTATGATAACGGTTAGCCTGGCCACCCTGGAATTGTAAACCGATCAGACCCCAACTTCCAGCGGTAGGGTGGGTGATCGGCACACCCCGAGAACTCTAAAATCCTCCGACCACTAACCCCGTAATTATACTCGTATGCCGGGGTCTAAGTACGTATATTGTGGCCTTGTCCCTGAACAGTATTCTGTTATTAACCATCTGTTGTCTGCAAGTGTCTGGTTCTTGCAGTTACAAGCTCAGCCCGTTCCCAAACAACAACCTGCAGGCTCCGCTCGGACATTTTAACTTACCGTAAACTGGCAGGGCCTGATGGGAAAATGGTCACCTAGTAATGGTCAACTGTCTGACACACACCATCTGGTCCTACCCACCTTGATATTGTTCACTGAGCAAACGCTAATTGTTTAGACTGCGTCACTTTTGCCTGCGCCTTTAATATTCTGGGTTATCGTGTGTATGTTTTTTTGTATTGCAGATTTTCATTGGTGAGATATCGATGTATTTTATAAAAACAACAAGAGAAAACCTCCTCCGTCAGGAGAAGACCATCGTAACAGGAGAGTGTTGTTATTTGAGTCCTCTTTTCCGAAGAATAATAAGGTTTATAGGTGAGTCACTGTACGAAGCTGCTTCCCTATGTGGGAGGGGCTTAGTTTCCATTCCATAAAGCGACAGAGGCGGTTCCTTCGAGCAGAGAAGGTTAAAGGGAGATTTAATAGAGGTGTTTCAAATTATGCGGGGTTTTGATAGAGCAAATGAAGAGAAACTCCACTGGCAGGAGGGTCGGTAACCAGAGGACACAGATTTAAGGTAATTGGCAAAAGAACCAGAGGTGACATGAGGAGAATTTTTTTTACACAGCGAGTTGTTGTGATCGGGAACGCGCTGCCTGAAAGGGCGGTGGAAGCAGATTCAATAGTAACTTTCGAAAGGGAATTGGATAAATACTTGAAAAGGAAAAAATTGCAGGGCTATAGGGAAAGAGCAGGGGGAGTGGGACTAATTGGATAGCTCTTTCAGAGAGCCAGAACAGGCACGATGGGCCAAATGGCCTCCTTCTGTGCTGTAGGATTCTGTGATTCTAGGTGCTGCTGATCAATATCTTTGATATCAATGTCTGCGATTCTATGGTGAGGGGAGGAAGCTAAGGGGGTAATTTTGATTTTGGCCAATGGTGTAAACTGGGCCATATTTACTACAATTATATAGGGCCTTGGTGAGACCACACCTTGAGTACTGTCAATTAACTCATTGCTAATCTGTATCTTAATTCCATCTACCCGCCTTGGTTCTATAACCCTTAACACCTTTGCCCAACAAAAATCTTATCAATCTCAGTTTATAATGTTTCTGTTGACCCCCAGCCTCAACAGCTTTGTGAGGGGGAGAGAGTTCCAGATTTCCACTAGCCTTTGTGTGAAGAAGTGCTTCCTGACATCACCCCTGAATGGCCTGGCTCTAATTTTAAGGTTAGGCCCCTTTGTTCTGGGCTCCTCCACCAGAGGAAATAATGGCCTAAAACTTCGGGTGGTTTGCGCCACCCGTTACCGCCATGAAATGGCGAAAAAACAGCGGCCGACGCTCTTCCGCCAGCTGTTGGCGGGTCCCGTGGCAGGTCGGCAGTGCTGCCGTTGCCTACTATCGGCGAGAGTGTTTTAATGAGGTGGAGCGTGACGTCAATCGACGTGCAATGCCGAGTTGATGCCAGCTCATCCATTTTGGAGTTCAAGGTTCTTCTTTTAAACTTTCATTTTTTGCCCATCAGTGGGGGGAGGGGGGGCGGGGGTTCAATTTCTGGCAGCTATCCGGGAGGCCTGCAGTGTTTGTGGGTCAGTAAATCAATGGGTGAACGATTGAAGATGATCTGTGATAAGATCTCTTTTACCTGCATTCATGCCATAAACATTCCAAAGATGTGCGGGTTAGGTTGATTGGCTATGATAAATTGACCCTTAGTGTTAGGGGGGTTTAAATACGTGGGGTTACGGGGATAGGGTGGGATATGTGTCGGTGCAGGCTCGATGGGATGAAAAGGCCTCTATCTGCACTGTGGGGATTCTGTGATTCTGTGATAAACAAATAAAAAATCGCCAAACATCGGTTGGCAGCTAATATTTTTGGAGCACGTACGGCAACTGTTGGGGTCGCTCCTTTCTTCCCCGTTACCCTACACTGCGAGCGGGAGACAGAGGCGACCTTTGGCCTCCTTCTGAGATTAACGCTGCAAAGAGCGCATTGCACTAACAAATCACCGCCACGCTGATGATAATGAGCAGGCAATACCAAAATGCCGGTACCATCTGTGCTCTCTCAGCCAGCGGCCATAATCCTTGGCCGCCAATGTTACCGGCAGATTTCCAGCATTCCCCAATTTCTAGGCCAATTTCTCTCTATCTACTCTATCAACTCCTTTAATCATCTTAAACAACTTAATTAGATTTCCCCTTAATCTTCTATACCCGAGGGAATACAAGCCTAGTCTATGCAACCTGTCCTCATAACGGGGGCGACTCAGTCGATATCGCCCGTTATCTCTGGTATTGTTATTTGCTGGTGAAATTATAAATGTGCAGACCGACCAGTGAAATAATGCTAAAGAGTTACAGCAGTATAAGAATTGAGTATCGTATCACTTCTAAAACGACTTCATAAATCTAGATTGAAAACTTGCTTAAACACTGGCCGCGCAATGCACTTTCAGAAGCTTTCTTCGTGCATTTACTCTTTCTGGAAGAATCAATTGAATGATAAGAAGCATTGGTCATGGTTTCACAGTTAGAAGTAACAGTATTTATTCAAGGACCAAATCTATTGAGCATTTGAAAGGGATGCTCCATGGATCGCAGTCTGTCAAAGCCCATCTGTTCCACATAGTGCGCGCGCCTTTTAATAGCAATGTTCTGTACACTCTGATACGCTTGAAGAAAATAGTATAATTTTTAATTAAGGAGATTGTTTAGTAATTTATAAAGAAGTCTTTCCATTCCCCACCATTTTCCAACTTCTTTTGAAGATTATTATTATAACATGCTTTGCTGTGGAGCAGTAAGTAGTGAATAGATTCCCATATATAACACATCATATGGCAGCTTTCCAGCCTTGGCTGTTTCGTAAGGCAAGGAGGCACTTTTATATTGCAGCACTGGTCTTGGTAGAACAGTGCTATCCTGACTTCCAGGCGCTGCCATGGTTTTCAATCAAAAAACAACAACAAATTGCATTTATACAGCACCTTTAACGTAGAAAAACGTCCCAGGGCGCTTCACAAGGAACGTTATCAAACAAAATGTGACACATAGGAGATCAGAAGCTTAGTCAAAGAGGTAGGTTTTAAGGAGAGTCTTAAAAGTCGAGAGGTTTGGGAAGCTAATTCCAGAGCTTAGGGAAGCTAATTCCAGAGCTTAGGGCCGAGGCAGCTGAAGGCACAGCTGCCAATGGTGGAGCGATGAAAATCAGGGCTGCGCGGGAGGCCAGAATTGGAGGAGCGCAGAGATCTTGGGGGGGGGGGGGGGGGGGGTTGTAGGCAATATTCCCGTTAATTTTTTTTGGGTGCGTGGCCCCTTTAAGGGGCTGCACGGACCATTCAAAAGACCTGCATTGAAAAGCCGGCGAACCGGCTGCGCGGGAGGTCCAGAGAGCTGCGCGGCCGCGCAGCTTAAAGGGAACATTTGTTGTAGGGCTGGAGCAGGTTACAGAGATAGGGACAAGCAAAATTAGAGCCTGCAGCTTAGATTTTGCAGTCGCCGTTATTTTAACACCAGGGTGGTAGAAATAGGACCTGGTTGCGCAGGTTTATGAGGTGTAAAACGAGCACAAAGAGGGTCCATTTTGAGGACCAACGTCCTGCACTCCAAATGCCGCCTGAAAGATGCCAGGGTCATTTTTCAGGCAGTTCTGGCGGTCACCTAAAACAGCTATCAGGCCCCATTGTATATATTAGCGAGAGGGGCCGAACGCCTGTTTTTGGACCCCCTCGGGGAAATTGGATAGCGGTGAGTGGACATAGAAGCATAGAAGCATAGAAGATAGGAGCAGGAGTAGGCCATTCGGCCCCTCGAGCCTGCTCCGCCATTTACATAGATACATAGATACATAGAAGATAGGAGCAGGAGTAGGCCATCCGGCCCTTCGAGCCTGCTCCGCCATTTAATGAGATCATGGCTGATCATCCAAACTCAGTACCCTGTCCCTGCTTTCTCCCCATATCCCTTGATCCCTTTAGCCTTAAGAAATATATCTAACTCCTTCTTGAATATATTTAATGAATCGGCCTCAACTGCCTTGTGTGGTAGAGAATTCCACAGGTTCACCACTCTCTGGGTGAAGAAATTCCTCCTCGTCTCAGTCCGGTGATGGCCCTGCTTCACTCAGGATTCTAAGCTGCAGCTGGCTGCAAAAGGTTTTCTAAAAGAAAACTTACCCGCAGGAGTGAATTATTGCTGATTATAAACTTGGGTTATAAAACCAGTGGCAACTCACAAGACTCTTCTAAAAGTAGATGGCCACTGCGTCGGGAAGTTCAGAAGCTTATATTTCCAACTGGCAAGGGAACGACAGATACAGAGCAGATACTAGGGGGCTGAAATTGGACTTCACCACCAGCCCGAAACGGGCTCGTGGTGCAGCTGTAGCCCATTTTACATTGCGCCTGATCTTGATGTACTTCTTCACGCAAAGGGAGGTGGAAATCTGGAACGCTCTTCCCCCAAAAAGCTGTTGAGGCTGGGGGTCAATTGAAAAATTCAAAACTGAAATTGGTAGATTTTTGTTAGGCAAGGTTATTAAGGCTTACAGAACCAAGGCGGTAGATGGAGTTAAGGTACAGATCAGCCATGATCTAATTGAATGGCGGAACAGGCTCAAGGGGCTGAATGGCCTCCTCCTGTTCCTATGTTCCTATGTAGTGGCAAAGATCAATTTCACCACTCCCGCCCCCGACCCCCCTCGATCCTTATTGAATCATAGCATGGTACAGCACAGAAGGAGACCATTCGGCCCATCGAATCCTCTGGTCACTTTTATACTCCATCTAGTGGAAGCCTTAAGCGAGACTTGTTGTATTGCAAAGCAAACACAAACTTTAAAACGTGATGTTTCAAAAAGATTCAGACACCTCGTTCACAGAGATTAACTGGATGTCTTTTTAAAACACGTCAAGGTGGTCACTGAAAAAAACCTCCAGTGTTTCTGATCAACCAATCTCTGCTAATTGTGCAAGGCAGGAGCTGGAAGTATTTGTGTATGTGCCTGTTAAGTAGTGCCTGGAAGGAATGATGGGTTAAAATGGGGACTCGAAGATGCCACCTAGGTAAGTACAGTAATGAGACAGAGTACCACTAAATGAATACTTAGCACCATATGCACATTTTTCTCCAGCGAAGTGTCACGAACTATAAGCTTCATAAAATATTAGCATTTTTACTGTACACTTTTGGCACATTATGAAAGATGAGCGTTTTGAAAGCTACTTTGAAACCAGGTCGTAAATGTTTAATTATAGATAATGGGAAAGAATGCATTTAAAGGGAAGCTTGATGCATACATGTGCAAGAAGGGAATAGAGGGGTACGGGGGCAGTGTGGGGAGAGGTAATTAGAGTGGGTGGAGGCTGGTGTGGAGTGTAAGCACCGGTATAGACCAGTTGGGCTGTGCGGCCAGTTTCTGTGCTGTTGGTTCAATGTATTTCTAGAAAGGGTGGTTGTATTACTGTACTAGTAATCCAGAGGTCTGGACTAATAAACTAGGGTATGGGAGTTCAAATCTCACCATGGCGTCAGCATTCGAGTACTTTGATCAAATGGCCTAGTACTAAGAAGGTTGATGGTGCCTGTGGAACTATATCCCAGAATGAGTTACATAGAATATACAGCACAGAAACAAGCCATTTGACCCAACTCGTCCATATTGGCGTTTATGTTTACTCTATCAGCATAACCCTCTATTCCCTTCTTCCTAGTGCCTTCAGGAATTGTGGAAAGACATAAAAGAAAATGTGGAATGGATCTGTTTTGGAGATGTTGGGCTGGATTTTTATTCGGAGGCAGGGAGGGAGTTGGGGGAGGGCCGGATTGAGGTCGGGAAACCCAGAGGAACGGGTTTCCCTCAAGCCCTGCCGAATTTAACGGCAGGACCTGATTAACGTTTTTTTCTCTCTGTTTCCCAGCCGCAGCCAGCCAGATCAAGAGGCAGGCTGGCTGGCTGTCGGGTGGGTAGGCCTTCAGCACCAGGCCATGCTGGGGAGCGGACAGACCGGAAGCTGGGGATCGTAGGCCTGAGGGATCGGAGGCCGGGTGGGAGAGGTTGGCGATCGGAGGCCTGAGGGATCGGCGATTCGGGGGGGGGAGAGGCGGGGTTGGTGGTGAGAGATCAGAGGCCTCGGGATGAGATCGGAGGCCTTAAACGGAGGTCGGGCGGGGGTGTCTGATCGCAGGGCATTGGTGAAACAGGTACGCTGGATCCAGCAGGTAAGTGGAAATTGCCAACCGGCCTGTTTGTTGGGGTTAAAATTCCCGCCCCACCTCACCCCATTTCTGGGAAAAGTATGTATTTAATTAGCTGAATGTCTTTTAGTACTTCAGAGGTTAATGTAAGATGTGATAAAAAAAATTCAACCCCATCTTCCAACTTAATTGTCCTGTTAAATTTATTAAAATTGGGATATTTGTAATGACGGTTAAGCTGAAACCATCTCGCCATAAATTGTTTGCAAATTAGAAACTGATTTGGGTTTTAATTTGCATATAATTTAGCTTGGTCCTCACTACACTATATCATTTTCTCTGTAGATGAAGTGTAAATGGAGGTCAAGAGATATATGGGCAGCTGGTCTCTGGAGGGTCAGAGTTCAGGAAGAGGGCCCAGGGCGGTATTACCACTTTCACTCAGGCTGATGTATTCAAAACTAAACACTGGAGGTTAAACGTTTGCAGTGAAGCCATCTGCTTTCATCACCTTTTGCTCCTAGCTAGAAGAAGCTAAACAAATCTGCCGTGTGCGTGCTTGGGACCCATCCACTAATGTTCCCAGAAAGCATTAGGATTGAAAGGGAGGTAATTGTGCACACAAAATATTCAAAACAGTTAATCATAGAATGATACAGCACAGAAGGAGGCCGTTCGGCCCATCGTGCCTGTGCCGGCTCTTTGAAAGAGCTATTCAATTAGTCCCACTCCCCTGCTCTTTGCCCATAGCCCTGCAAAGTTCTCCTTTTGGTGTAGTGTAGTTTGCCTTTAGCCCCGATTTTAACTGAGTGATGAGCATGGGCCCCCAACTCGCTGAGGTGAACCATTTTAACTCCCGGGCCTTAGTTAAATATACCAGGCCGACTAGTCTCTTCATCACCGCCCCCGTCCCCGCCCCTGCCCGTTGTCAATAACATCAGGCTGGTGGGCAGGAATCAGGTGAGTGTGACAGGAGGGCGTGGTTGGGAACTCGCAGGAATGGTCTCCCCAATTATCGAAGGATGTAGTGGAAAGCGATCACAAGCGAGGGCGGGGGGGCGTGCTCGGGGCCCTAGGTTTCCTTCTCCTCCTCTTCCCCCTGGCCCACAAGAAAACCTTTATTTTTTTAAATTGGTTACTTTTTGCAGCCCCTTTCTGGTCCTGCGTACCCGGTGATCCGGATGAGAGTTACAATAACACCGGGTTCTGAATAACATCGTCAGACCCCGACTTGTTAATGAGGCCCTCATCACCTGCCTGGTGCGAGGGCCTTTCTGGCTGGCCAGAACGTGCCTGTTACAATGGCACATGGCGCGAGGCCAGTGGAGAGTGGGTGAATAGCGGGCTGTGAGGATTTTAACCCACCCTCACCACCTCCCCCCCCGCCCTCCCGCCGCATGCCCTGATCTCGTCAGAAAATCGAAAATTTAGTCCCATATTGCTATTCAATGGTCCCAACCACATGGAAAGCAGATTTACTTTTCAGCATTTACATCATCCTGACAGTAACTTTTTAATATTAATTCTCGGGATGTGTGCGTCACTGGCAAGGCCAGCATTAATTGCCCATCACTAGTTGCCCTTGAGAAGGTGGTGGTGAGCCGCAGTCTGTGTGGTGAAGGTACTCCCACAGTGCTGTTGTGGAGGGAGTTCCAGGAGGGTCGATAACCAGAGGACACAGATTTAACGTAATTGGCAAAAGAACCAGGGGGGAGATCAGGAGAAAATATTTTACGCAGCGAGTTTTATGATCTGGATTGCGCTGCCTGAAAGGGCGGTGGAAGCAGATTCAATATTAACTTTCAAAAGGGAATTGGATAAATATGCGAAAAGGAAAATTTGCAGGGCTGTGGGACTAATTGGTAGCTCTTTCAGAGAGTGGGCACAGGTATGATGGGCCGAATGGCTTCCTTCTGTGCTATATGATTCTATGAACTTGTTTCAGTTCCTGCAGCCTAGGAAAGAACAAAGCAGTGACCCTGATCAGCAGACCAGTCAACGCATAGCAAAATTGAATTTAAAAAGGTTCCTCGGAAACATTTTTAATTAAGTATGAAGAGGGGCTTGTCAGGCCTTTACTCCAATTTATTTTAAAAATTCAGTAGTTTTTTTCACAGAGATGATCTAAACCTCATGGGGCTTCTGATGGAGGGATCCGGTTTGGTGTAACATTTACAGTTTTAATCACTGCCAGGGCAATGCTGTCCCTTCTCCAGAATTTGGGCATTCTATGATTCTATGAAAAATAAACTGAAACCCAAAGAGCCAGTGACCAGGATTCTCGCTCTGAACTACATTCTGAGTAAGAGGCCCATGTACATTTGAGATTTTAATTGGGAGTTACTGTGAGCTCACACCTGATGGGAACTCGCAACCATAATGGTCGGAGAGTCCAGAACCAGGGGTCATAATCTAAGGATAAGGGGTAAGCCATTTAGGACAGAAATGAGGAAGAATTTCTTCACCCAGAGAGTGGTGAACCTGTGGAATTCTTTACCACAGAAGGTAGTTGAGGCCAAGTCATTAAATATATTCAAGAATGAGTTAGATATATTTCTTAAAGCTAAAGGTATCAAGGGATATGGGGAGAAGGCAGGTACAGGGTACTGAGTTTGGATGATCAGCCATGATCTCATCGAATGGCGGAGCAGGCTCGAGGGGCCGAATGGCCTACTCCTGCTCCTATCTTCTATGTTTCTATGTTATACTTAAAGGGACACTGCGGTATAAATCCGTCAGGGGCGGTAGTGCAAAACGGGTGATAACGAATCGGCAGCCCTGTTTCTGCACGCCGCCCGATTTTCTTTTCCATTCAATTTCCAAGACAAATTTATATTCCACTGTCTTCATGAAAAGTGCTTGGTAAATCTCTTCATTTCTTTACAAATTGGCGATATAAGGTACACCCCATACCAACTTTACATCACTTACGTAAGGCGCCACTGTTATAAACGCAAAGCACGATTTTTTGCGGATCTTTCTCTGTTCTGAAACAAAAAAGAGGTTTGCCAAACACCTTTTAGTAAAGAAAGTCCCCCTTTTAAATGCAGGAGCGGAAAGAGTTAATGCAGCTACTCCTGACCCGCTGGAATACAATGGCCTGTAACACACTGCGCGCCGGGAAACATAGCTGTAAGTCCGACAAGCACACTGGAATCAAACTGTGTCATGTTCCCATTCAGTGAGCCGGGATATTCAAGGAGGCGGGAATAGTTTGACTGCCCCAAAAGGCATTAAAAATAAATTATTTGTTGTAACCTTCTTTGAAGATGAATGGTATTTAATCTCATGGGTTTGGAGGATGTACTGTAGGAAGTAGTGTAGGCAAATGAATCTTCACACAGCAACATGGCTAAGTGCACACACTATTAGAAGATCCTTGGATCCTGGAGGCAGTATAAGGAGATGTGACAATAAAATATTAATGTATCACCGAACTGAGAAAACTTCCTTCCTCTCCATCTCACCCCCAAATACAAATTTTGTAAAACAAGCTCTACTCGTGTTAACATTGATAGTACAACATGTCATCTAAAAGGACTATCAAAGCAATGTAGTTCAAAGGGAGATGTTAAATGCTGGAAGATTCCAGGAAATCATTATCATATCATTATTCTGGATTAGTTTTTGTCTTAGTTAGGGCAATGCATTGATTCAGACTGGTTTCTATATTGTTTAAACAACTTGTGTGATGCAGATAACGTGAATTAAAAGAATCAGTGTGTCTATTGACATCACTGTGCCAGCCAATGAGTTGGAGGCGAGGTGGGAGTTACGGCAGGACTCACAGCAAACAGTCTATTTTACAGCAAACAGAGTCTATTTAAACAGCGCACTACAGCAAACAGTCAACAGAGTCTATTTAAAAAGAGTCTCTACGAACTACAGCAAACAGAACTCATGACCGAAACTACAGCAACTTCTCCTGAGTACAGCAGGATGATTTCTCCAGCAAAATGTACTGAGTGGAGGATAAATTCTGTGCGTAAAGTCAGTCCCAGTCACTTACAGCAGTGCGGTCTCCAGGCGTGACTGACGGGGGAGTTACCCAATCATCGCCATTCTGGCTGGGAATAGTGGGGTCACTATATGCAGTCTAAAAAAATTGCATCATAACCCCTCCCCCAACCTCTGAGGACAGGATCAGACTTGGCTGTGATGTTGTTGTGGTCAAATTTACTGTCAAAGGCCCACTCATGAATAATGGCCAGTTGGATAAAGTACTAAAGGATAATCAGTGCCTGTGGAACTGTATGCAGCACCTTCAAGAGGGAGAGGAAGGAAGTTCTCTCAGTTAATGAGATCTGTGACCTAACTCCATATAACTCACCTGCTCCCTCGATAGCTCAGTGGGTAAATATCTATATGAGATGTTTCAGTTTGATATTCATGGGGTTTCCCAGAGCCATCACACTCCGATACAACTGGTTGCAGGTACAACTCCGATCATTCATTTGTGCCTACAACTTGCAGAACAATTTTTTATGATTAACTGCAAGACTGGTCATTGGTGGATCATGTCAGGACTTGTCGCTTTTAAGCCCAGCCCCTTCCTGCTCCCTTGTATCAATGGAAAATTAATGCAGTTAAAGAACCCCTTGCAAACCGTTAATAGATGCGGTTGGGATCATTTGAAGTGTTCTTTTAAATCAAACATCAAAGTCAAGGTAAAACATGGACTCGTCAACATTTTCTGAGGCAACTTTGAAAGCTCGAACAGTGTACACTGTATATTAGTTGACCTCCTACAGATAGCAAGTAGGATAAGAGAGCTGAACCCAGACACAACTGAGGAGACAACCAGTGAGTAGAGAACGACTCGGGATAGAGCAAATCAGAGTACTCTTTATATTTTAGAACACATTCTAAATAGTTAGACCAGCTGAATTTCTCTTGTTCATATTTATATTCACATTTAGATTCTCCCTAGAGCAGAGAAGGTTAAGGGGAGATTTAGTGCAAGTGTTCAATATTATGAAAGGTTTTGATAGAATAAATAAGGAGAAACTGTTTCCACCGGCAGGAGGGTCGGTAACCAGAGGACTCAGATTTAAGGTTATTGGCAAAAGAACCAGAGGGGAGATGGTTGTTTCTGAGCTCTGAGATACAAGTTCTGGAAGAGCTAACACTGCACTGTCTGTGGGAATAATTCTTACAAATAGGAACAGGAGTGGGCCATTTAGCTCTTTGAGTCTGTTCCACCATTCAGTGAGATCATGGCTGATCTGTGACCTAACTCCATATATCCGCCTTTGCCCCATATCCCTTAATACCTTTGGTTAACAAAAATCTATCCATCTCAGATTTAAAATTAACAATTGATCTAGCATCAATTCCTGTTTTTTCTGTCAATTTCTTTCCAAATTCTTTCAGTGGAGATGTACACCACTCTCCCACTTCCAAATCCCAGCAACCCCGCACCCTTTGCAACAGCATAACCTCTGACCTATCGCCAACAAGGCCAGGGGAGAGCTGCTCGGTCTCACAAAAGTGACACCACTTACAAGTGACATGATGCTTTTCGCATTGGAGTTTGCTGAGGACAGGGGTGATAGGTGAGTGGGATGTGGTGAGGGGTAGGGTATGGTTCTGGATTAGGGTCGGATGTAGTTCTGGATTTAGATAGGATGTAGTTCTGGATTAGGATAGGATGTAGTTCTGGATTAGGATAGGATGTAGTTCTGGATTAGGATAGGATGTAGTTCTGGATAAGCTGGCATCTATTTAAAGTGGGGCTCAGGAGGCTGAATAAGGAAAGGGTTGGAGAAACCAACCCTGAAGGTGACAAAGGCATGGATGAGGGTTTCATCTGCAGCAGAGTGAGGTAGGGTTGAAGGTGGGTGGTATGGTGGAGATGGAAAAGGATGATCTTGGTGATAGTATGGATGTATGGTTTGACGCTCACCTTGAGGACACCAAGATTGCACACTGTTGAGTTTAGCCTGAATGAGCAACCAGGAAGAGGATTGGAATCAGGGGCTTGAGTGTGAAGCTTCTAGCAAGAGCTAAACAGGATGTTTTCACATCAGACCATTTCGAACGAATGTCATTGAACTACCTTTCTACACTGTACCACAATATTGACACTTTGAAATGATCGCTGATACACAAATGTTCTCCAACCTCCCAATTTTCCACTGTATCAGACTTGTTACCAAATATTAATGGAGTCTGGCCTTTCCCCTCGCCTTGTTGTTATATACTAAACAAAGAAACAGTCCTTCAATAGATTTACCTACCCTCTGGAACGACTCCCCCTACCCTTCATTCATTTTAATTCAGAATAACACAAATCAGCCATGCTTAATTACCCACCCTTAATTGCTCAAATCGTTTTATATTTTGCGTGTACAGGGAATGCATTCCAGACGGTGGCAGCACTTTCCATATATCTGTATATGTGTGTGGGTGGTTCCGTTACGCACACAATACCCAAGAAAATTAAGTAACACTTAGTAATTACCAGCAATGTACGGTGTTCCAGATTTAATTTACAATTTAGGATTGTAACAAGAATCAAGATTCATCAGAATACCTCATTAATGTTGGTGAAATGCAGGCATGGTTTACCTCTTTATATTATAGCACTTCTGCATCTAAAGTGCTTGTGAGATACGGACACTTCGCATTCATAAAAGAACTGCTGTCACTGATGAGATCATTAGCCTCCATCTGTGCTTATTTCTCCAGTGACCTTTCCGTTGGTACCAGTCCTTGAATTCCTATGTCTGTCCTGAAGGCCTTTGCTTAGGTCTCACTGCTTTGGGGGGCGATGGTCCTCTACCAGCTGCTCTTTTATCGGCTGAAAAACTGGTGGCTGGCAGTTGAAAATTTGGGGGGGGGGGGGTGGCGGTGCAGGCGGAGGGAAGCACCCCGACCGCCCCATTGATGCCCAAGGCCCACCTGATGCAATGTTCAGATGGGCCTGTGAGTGGGTGAGCAGCCCATTCGCCTCAAACAGGCACAAGGCTGCTTAAGTGGGCAAATCAAGGTGCTATGCCGTGCACACTCCGCCTGTTTGTACCAGGCAGGGACTGAACAGGCCGCTCAGAAAACGGGGCCCAAGCAATGTTTTAATCTTGATTTCTGCGGGCCCCGGGGAGGAGAAGAGATGCTCCTCCTGAGCCCACGACAATACCTATGGCCAGCTGCCCCGGCCCGTTTGAGGCAACGCCTCCAGGGCCCGAACTACGGGCCGGGTCATCAGCGCGGGATCCGGCCCATTTCCCGCCCTTCCATAACCGGCAAGCTGCAGCAGGGGCCCCACCTGGCACCCGCAGCTCGCCAATGGCCTTGAAACAATCCCAGTATAGTTTGGGACCTCCCGATGCTGGCTTTGGGTGGGGGTGGGCGGGAGGGGCTCAGTTTCTCCACCCACTTCGTGTACGTTTAGGGCGTTCCCCCCACGCCATGTCCTCGATCAGTGTCAATTATTACTCCCTTTTCCAACTGCAGAATCAGAAATGAGTGCAGCAAGATTGATGTTTAAGAGTGCTTCCTTTGGACGGTGCTGTGAAGCGGGGGGTGTTCAAGATGCATTCTGAGGGCTGAATCTGGCCCAAAAAGTCCCTTTTATCGAGTCAGCAAAACCTCCCCGCCAGTTCCTTCCACCTTGGGCATAAGGCTGATTTATATTTCTGCTGAGCTTCAGTTCTGTAAACCTCCCGGGCCTGGAAGACAGGGAAAAAAAAGGCTGCTTCATAATTGGTTCGAGTCCCACCGAGTCAGTTGTGCGGATTTGAATTCAGTTAAAAAAAAAAAATCTGGAAATAAATATCTGGTCTCAGTAAAAGTGACCGTGAAGCTGTCGGACTGTCGGAGAATCCCAGCTGTTTCACTCATGTCCTTTCGGGAAGGAAACCTGCCGTCCTTACCCGGTCTGGGCCTGTATGTGACTCCAGTCCCACATCAACATGGTTGACTCTTAACTGCCCTCTGAAGTGGCCAAGCAAGCCCCTCAGATGTATCCAACCGTTACAAAGAATAGCGGTTCAAGAAGAAGGCCCACCACCGCTTTCTCAGGGCAATGGGATGGACAATAAATGCCCACATCCTGAGAATGAATTAAAAAAAAACAATCAGCAGCTTTTTTTGCAGGAATTGGGAAGTTTACGGAGCTTAGGCTGAAGCTTCCAGGTTTTTGAGCTTTGAGTGAGGGGAGAGATGGGGAGGGTGGGGGGGGGCGGGAAAGGAGCATACTTTTTTGAGAATGGGAGCTCGGGAATTTTTGCGATGGGGTACTTCAAATTTTTGCATATGGGGTGTTGCTTCTTTGTGCAGGGATTGCTCTTACATTTTCTGTGTATGGGAGTTGTATTCTGTGCTGGTGGGGTGGGTGGGGGCTTAGGATTCTTGTGTAGATATTGTGTGATTTATTGGGGGCGATTTAAACCCATACTCGCTCAGCATAACCTGGCGGGTGGGCGGTTAAAATCGCCCTGGCTCTTACCTGTCCGAAAGCCGATCGCAACATCTGTAATTTTAACCTGCTTTCCTGAGCAGGCAGCAAGGACACGCGCCCGGAGCCAACAGGGTCCTTCTTTACATATGAATGTTGCGGCCCAATGACATGATTGAGACCCGACTGTAATTTTAACTCAGGCCTGAGCGGGGAATCCACCTGGAGTTAAAATCGAGGCCCACGTGTCTGGAGGAGCGTTGATTTTTCGTGCATGGGGAAGTCACACCTTTGTGAATCGGGGCTTGACTTCTGCATAATCTCATGTGGTCCACTCACTGGTTGTGGCGGTGGCCGCCAGCTCCAACACATTGGACATCCCTGCTGTAAAAGCATTGGTCTGAAAAATGGAAATGCCCTGAAAATTAATTAGAAAGGCAGGTTTAGCTAAAATTGCTGAGGTCGATGTCACACGTTTAAGTGGCTAAGTGAAGCAGTGTTGTAGCTTAATCTCAGATCACAGAAAGGAGTAACATCTATTCATGAGTTTTGTGTTTCTTTTTCCCCAATAGGTGTGTTTGCATTTGGACTGTTTGCTACGGATATATTTGTAAACGCGGGCCAAGTGGTCACAGGGAGCCTAACCCCATACTTTATAACCGTTTGCAAACCTAATTACACAGGAACCGATTGCCGTTCCCATTCTCGCTTCATAACTAACGAACGCATCTGCACTGGGAACCCTGAAGTAATTGCAAACGCACGGAGATCCTTTCCATCGAAGGATGCATCTTTGAGCATCTACTGTGCCTTGTACGCTACGGTAAGAGTGTGTTTCATCACAGGCGTTCTTCACATGGCTGCTGTATTTCCATTAGAACGGGCGGCCTCATGTTTTAGAACTGAATTTTACTGACCCACCCAAGCTTTGGTGGTTTGCTTGTGGCGATAGGTTCCTCATCTAATCTTTACAACAACATCTTAACTTTATATAACACTTTTAACGTCGTAAAACGTCCCAAGGCGCTTTGCAGGAGCGTTATCAAAACAAAATTTGACAGCGAGCCACATAAGAAGATATTAGGACAGGTGACCAAAAGCTTGGTCAAAATGGTAGGTTTTAAGGAGCGTCTTAAGGAGCGGAGATAGGTAGAGAGGCGGAGAGGTTTAGGGAGAGAGCTTGGGGCCTAGGCAGCTGAAGGCATGGCCAGCAATAGTGCGGCGATGAAAATCAGGGATGAACAAGAGGCCAGAATTGGAGGAGCGCAGAGATCTCAGAGGGTGGTAGGGCTGGAGGAGGTTACAAAGATAGGGAGGGGGGGCGAGGCGGCCATGGAGGGATTTGAGCACAAGGGCGTGAATTTTAAATTTGAGGCGTGGCCGGACCGGCAAGCAATGTAGGTCAACGAATACAGGAGTGATGGGTGAATGGGACTTGGTGTGAGTTAGGGTACAGAGTCAGGGGGGCAGAATTTTGGATGAGCTGAAGTTTACAGAGGGTAGAAGGTGGGATGCCGGTCAGGAGAGCATTGGAATAGTCGAGTCTGTTAGCGCTTGATAGTTCGATTTGCTGTTACTCTAATAAATGGAGGACATGTTTGACAACAGTGGATTGTGTGTTGAGATCATTTTGACTTCTGGCTGCATTTTTATAAAAATTGATTGTTTAGTTCCAATTCCCAGGAACAAATAAGTGTTTTAGCGCAAGTTCTCCTGAACTGTGTTCAGGAGAATTTCCTTGACCAATATGTTCTCGGTCCAACTAGGAAGGAGGCATTGCTGGATCTGGTGCTGGGGAATGAGGTGGGCCAGGTCGACCAAGTGTCTGTGGGAGAACACTTGGGTACGAGTGATCATCGTATCATAAGATTTAGATTAGCAATGGAGAGGAGCAAGGAACAATCTAGAGTGGAACTTCTAAACTGGAATAGGGCTAACTTCAATGGGATGAGAAAGGATCTAGCCAGGGTAAAATGGAACTAAAGACTGACAGGAAAAACTGTAACGGAACAATGGGTGATCTTTAAGGAGGAGATGTTCCAAGTACAGGCTAGGTACATTCCAACAAGAGGGAAGGGTAAGGGAACCAAAGCAAGGGCTCCTTGGATGACAAGGGAGATAGAGAAGATGATGAAACAAAAAAAGAGTGTGTATGATGCATGTCAGGTGAATTCTTCAAGGGAGAACCAGACCAAATACAAAAAGTTGAGAGGGGAAGTGAAGATGAAAATAAGATTGGCAAAGACAGAATATGAGAGTAGAATGGTGGCTAACATAAAAGGGAACCCAAAAATCTTCTACCAACATGTAAACAGTAAACGGGTAGTAAGAGGCAGGGTGGGGCTTATTAGAGACAAAGAAGGTGATATATGCTTAGAGGCGCAGGGCAAGGCTAGAATACTCAATGAGTACTTTGTATTGGTGTTTACTAAGGAGATGGATGCTGACAAAATATCGGTAGAAGTAGAAAAGATAGAAGCAATGGAAGTTGTGAAAATTGATAGACAGGATGTACTAGAAAGGCTGGGTATGCTTAGAGTGGACAAGTCGCCTGGTCCAGATGGCTTGCATCCCAGGTTGCTAAGGGAATTGGGGGAGGAGATAGTGGAAGGGCTTGCCATAATTTTCCAATCTTCCCTAGATGCGGGGGAGGTGCCTGAGGATTGGAAAGTGGCAAATGTGACACCATTGTTCAAGAAAGGGTGTAAGGACAATCCTAGTAACTACAGGCCGGTTACTTTAACATCAGTGGTGGGTAAAGTTTTAGAAACAATAATCACGGGAAAAATTAACCTGGCACTTAGAGAGGTTTAAGCTAATTAAGGAGAGCCAACACAGATTTGTAAAAGGCAGATCATGTTTGACTAATCTAATTGAATTTTTTGATGAAGTAACAGAGAGGATTGATGAAGGGAATGCAATGGATGTTGTCTACATGGATTTTCGGAAGGCGTCGAACAAAGTACCACATAGAAGGCTGATTAACAAAATTGAGGCTCATGGAATAGGTGGGTCAGTGGCAGCTTGGATAATGAATTGGCTTAAGGACAGAAAAAAGCGAGTTGTGGTAAATGGCTACTGGAGGATGGTAGACAGTGGTGTTCCCCAAGGGTCAGTGCTGGGGCCACTGCCTTTTTTGATATATATAAATGAACTGGATATTGGAATACAGGAGTGGAATTTCTAAATTTGCCAATGACACCAAACTTGGGGGTGTGGCAAACAGTGATGATACCAATCGACTGCAGCAGGACACAGAAAGGCAACAGAATGGGCAGACAAGTGGCAGATGGAATTTAATACAGAGCAGTGTGAGGTGATTCATTTTGGCAGATGGAACAGGGAGAGGCAATACACACTTAATGGCACAGTTTTAAAGAGTGTGCAGGGACAGAGCCTGGGAGTTAATGTGCATAGGTCCCTGAAGGTGGCAGGACATATTGAGAGAGTGGTTAACAAAGCATATGGGATCTTGGGCTTCATAAATAGAGGTATTGAGTACAAAAGTAGAGAAGTTATGCTGAACCTTTATAAAGCGCTCGTTCGGCCACAACTGGATTATTGCGTCCAGTTCTGGTCACCGCACTTTAGGAAGGATGTGAAGGCACTTGAGAGGGTGCAGAGGAGATTTACCAGAATGGTTCCGGGGATGGGGGATCTTAGCTACAAGGACAGGTTGGAGAAACTGGATTTGTTTTCATTAGAACAAACGAGGTTGAGGGGTGATTTGATAGAGGTGTACAAGATTATGACGGGTTTCGATAGGCTAGACGGGGAAAGGCTGTTCCCACTAGTTGATGGTATAAGGACTAGGGGACACAGATTTAAAGTTTTGGGCAAGAGATACAGGGGGGACGTGAGGAAAAACTTTTTTACACAGCGAGTAGTGATGACCTGGAACTCGCTGCCGACGGAAATGGTGGAAGTGGAGAAACTCACTGTTTTCAAGGGGAGACTGGATAGGCGCTTGAGGGAACTAAACTTGCAGAGCTACGGGGATAGAGCGGGGGAATGGGACTGACTGGATTGCTCTACAGAGAGCCGGCATGGACTCGATGGGCCAAATGGCCTCCTTCTCTGTCATTATGACTCTATGGGCTGGATTTTCATTGACCATTGGAGGTGGGTTTGGAGGCGTGTGGGGGGTTAAAGTTGCAGATTCGGGGGTCCCGAACCCATCCCGCCCCCAACCCGCCTCCATGCCAGTTTCGCTGGAGGCGGGTACCCGACCTGTGCTGGGACCCGCCTCCCCGAGGCGGGAAGGGGATTAGTGGCAAAAAACTGCCTGTTAACAGGTAGTTAACAGGCAGTTTTTTGCCTAATCCCTATTTTGATTCGTGTAATGTGGGTTTCCCGACAGGTCCCAACCACGCCAAGTTAGCGAGGCGGACCGTGGGTCTGCAGGGGTTGGAGGGGTCGATATGTCCGGTGGGCAGGTGAGTGATGAGTGCATGTGTGCAGAGGTAAGTGTGTAAGGTAAGTGTAAAGTGTGGGAAAAAGTTTTACTTACCTTAACTTCCTCCTGCAGGTGTCAGCCCTTCAGGTCTCGGGAGTCAGAAATCTCACTGGCACAGAAAGCACAATGGCCGTGGTGCTGTCAAAAACTGCAGCCTTCTGCTTTCTGTGCTGGAATGATTTCTAACTCAGCCTGAGAGGAAGGACTCAAGTTAGAAGACAGATTGTCAGTGTTTGACAGCTTCACAGAGCTGTCAAACGCTGATATTTCATCTGTCAAAAGCTCTTGACAGATGAAATGTCAATCTGTGATGTCACCTGTTGCCGGGTGGCCTTTAATTGGCCTGCTGAGCCCACTGGGCGGGCTCAACAAGGTCAATCAAGTAAAAATACAGTGGGTTGGCCACAAGTCGATGGAGGCGGGACTACAACCCAAAAAGTGGGAGTCCCGCCTCCATCACGTCCCCAGTATCAAAATCCAGCCCTAAGACTCTAAGTTATACATTTGCCTTAGCCGTACACTTTTCAAAAGCAAATGATGTCCAATTACAGATTTGCTCATGTCAATGCTTATGGGCTGTAATCTCAGGGGGATCACAATGAGAAGCTGCTATCCACCGAGTTTTGTTTCACTGAGAAACCCAGGTGAAGGTCCGTAGTGCAGGACAATGTGGAAAGGAGAAGTTAGGCAAATCCAGAAAGTAGTGGGTCAGTGGCTCTGAGTTTGTTTTAACTTCATTAAAAATTGCAGAAGGAAAGGAAGAGCAAGGAAGGCCAGGAATTCCACAGCTTTGAGGTTGTAGAAACAATTGCCCCAATTTTAACCTAAAATCAGTCAATGGTAGCGTAACATCAGGCGGGGTTTTAAACTGGGTGTCCAACCCGAAGACGCCCCACTTTTGGTGGGTGGGTTAAGTTAAAATCGGGTCTAATGAATTGGCGTGGGAGATGGTGCGACATGGTCAGGAGTGGCCTTCTGTGTATTGTAGCTGTGTAACATTTGAATGCACTTCCTGCATGTACACGATCCTCTTCCATATTGTGACGTTAACGTCAGGGAAGAATTTACACCAGCTGCCTAAAGGTCTAAAGCTCCTCCCTAATGGTTTTAGAGTTGTTTCAAAATGCAAAGTAGTGACTGAGATCCTGTTCTGTGGCCCTGTCCTCAATTGACCACAAATATGTTCATGAACAATCCTTTAAGAAAATGTAGTAATGAAAAAGTGCCATAGTTGCTACCCAGATGGCCATTTCAGTGGGTCAAAGACTATGTTACATGAAACAGTCAGTTAAATCCTCTTGTTTAATGTGTTACATCTCAGCCTCTCCCAATATTGTCCCTAATGGGGCCCAGTATCCATGACTGAACTAGAATACATTGGCCAGCATTTATTACCCATTCCTAATTGCCCTTGAGAAGGTGATGGTGAACCGCCTTCTTGAACCGCTGCAGTCCTGTGCGGTGTTTTCTTAGTGGTTTGGTACAACCGAGTGGCTTGCTAGGCCATTTCAGAGTCAACCATATTGCTGTGGGTCTGGAGTCACATATAGACCAGACCAGGTAAGGACGGCAGATTTCCTTCCCTAAAGGGCATTAGTGAACCAGGTGGGTTTTTACGATAATCCGATAGTTTCATGGTCACCATTACTGATACTAACTTTTTATTCCAGATTTATTTAATTGAATTTAAATTCCCCAGCTGCCATGGTGGGATTTGAACTCGTGTCCAGAATCATTAGTCCAGGCCTCTGGATTATTAGTTCAGTAACATAACCACTATGCTACTGTTCTGGTATAACTGCTGGTAACTATAATTTTCTCTTTTTAAAATAGAAATCGTTTAATCATCATCAACATTAAAAAGGAAGGCAATAAATAATTTTCCGTAAAAATATAGCAAATTAGATTCTATGTACAGATTTCCCTTTTCATTACAAATGGATTACATTTCTTACGAGATCAAGCGATTCCTCACTTAACCCCCACCCGCTCCAGTGCACAGTGTGTGTGATAGAGGGAAGCAGGGACTTTGAGAGTGAGCGTTCTAACTCCTGAGCAGTCACTTAGCCATGCCTTATAGATTTTATCCACTTAATCACAAGCATTAGAAGTCATTTATCTTTGTTTAAGTGACAGAAGGTCTAATTCCCAGAGACCAACACATCCCAATATAAGCAATGTATCTACCTTGCTAAATTGCACTTGCTCTGAATAAGAAATCGACTGAAATGATCACAATACTGGCCTGTTTCCAAGCAGTATGATTGAGCATGCAGTTGTTGTGCATTGCTAGCAAAATACAACAACTAATTGCACACTCTGTCGCACTAGTTGAAAACCGACTCGTTCTTTCTAGCATGTTATGTTGATATTTTGTTCCTATCACTTCCAATTCAATATAACTTTCAAGAAAGACTGAACAGGCTGGGGCTCTTTTCTCTCGAAAAGAGAAGACTGAGGGGGGGACCTGATAGAGGTCTTTAAAATTAGACGTAGAGAAGATGTTTCTACTTGTGGGGGAGACTAAAACTAGGGGCCATAAATATAAGATAGTCACTAATAAATCCAATAGGGAATTCAGGAGAGACTTCTTTACCCAGAGAGTGGTTAGAATGTGGAACTCGCTACCACAGGGAGTGGTTGAGGTGAATAGCATAGATGTATTTAAGGGGAAGCTAGATAAGCACATGAGGGAGAAAGGAATAGTAGGATATGCTGATAGGGTGAGATGAAGAAGGGAGGTAGGAGGCTCGTGTGGAGCATAAACACCGGCATGGACCAGTTGGGCCGAATGGCCTGTTTCTGTGCTGTACATTCCATGTAATTTTGGATTTCTGCATTACTGCATAGGCCATTGTTGATGGCGAGAAAGAATCACCAAGCAACCGAACTAGTCGCTGATAGAAAGACTAGATTATTCTTCATTGACGTTGCTGTCAGGAAGATGGAGATTCAGGATTCAAAGCTGTCGACTGAAGGATATAGAGGAAAAAAGTAAACTTCGAGGAGCAGACTCAAAATTTCTTACTGTCAACACAAAATGCTGATGAGTTTCCCCAGAGCAAATGGAAAAAACTGGTTTCTTAGTCTGTATAAGATTCCAAGGTGAAGGCTTACAAACACTGCTTGTAAACTCCTTTTGAAAACAAACTAGTCATGTACAGACTCGGATGAGTCTAGGGAGCACATTAGTGGTAGGAAAGGAAAATTACACATACGTGACATTGAAAGGCTCAGCACCATTTAAAGGGGAGTGTCACAATAGGGGGACAAAAATTCAAAAAAAGCCTTTGAAGAGCTTCAAATGAATCTAAGCCCATTGGCAGCTTTTGCAAAGGCAATGGGAATTAAACAGTGGCAGTCAAAAATGGAAGAGAAAAAGAATCCTAGATGCAGATAAAGATGTCATGGCTTTTGGAGAGGGTGCAGAGGAGATGTACCAGAATGGTACCAGGGATGAGGGACTTCAGTTCAGTGGAGCGACTAGAGAAGCTGGGATTGTTCTCCTTAGAGCGGAGAAGGTTAAGGGGTGATTTAATAGAGGTGTTCAAAATTATGAGGGGTTTTGATCGAGTAGCTAGGAAGAGACTGTTTCCACTGGCAGGAGGGCCAGTGACCAGAGGACACACAGATTTAAGATAATTGGCAAAAGAACCAGAGAGGAGATGAAGAGAATTTTTTTTACACAGTGATCTGGAATGCGCTGCCGGAAAGGGTGGTGGAAGCAGATTCAGTCGTAACTTTCAAAAGGGAATTGGATAAATACTTGAAAAGGAATTCTTTTGCAGGGCGATGGGGAAAGAGCGGGGGGGAGTGGCACAGGGTTGATGGGCCGAATGGCCGCCTTCTGTGCTGTATGATTCTATGATATCGACTTCTCTGCTGACCCATCCCTAGTCCTGTGGCAGGGCCTGCAAAAATGGTTGGTGATATCCTAATGGGTGTAACCAATCAGGCAACACTGGCTCTTGAGCACCCTGGTGTTCATACAGTACCATATTGGAGCTTCATGTTTCTTTCAATGGATACTGGAATTTTTTGAGGGAGTAACTGGTAAAATAGATGGGGGAGAGCCAGTAGATGTGGTGTACCTGGACTTCCGAAAGGCCTTCGATAAGGTCCCACATAAAAGATTAGCATGGAAAATTGAAGCTCATGGGATAAAGGGGAAAGTATTGACGTGGATAGAGAACTGGCTGTCAGATAGAAAACAAAGAGTTGGAATAAACGGCTCATTTTCTGAATGGCAGGCAGTAACAAGTGGGGTACCACAGGGATCTGTCCTGGGTCCCCAGCTGTTCACAATTTACATTAATGACCTGGATCAGGGAGTCGGATGCAGCATTTCCAAATTTGCAGACGACACTAAACTAGGAGGGGGGGTGGGCTCAGAGGAGGAGACCAGGAAGCTCCAGAGCGATTTGGACAGACTGGGTGATTGGGCGGATAAATGGCAGATGCACTATAATGTGGACAAGTGCGAAGTTATCCACCTTGGGTGCAGGAACGGGAGGGCAAATTATTATTTAAATGGCAATAAATTGGGAGAGGGGGAAGTACAGAGAGACCTGGGTGTTCTTGTACACCAGTCACTGAAGGCGAGCATGCAGGTGCAACAGGCAGTCAAGAAGGCAAACGGTATGCTGGCCTTCATAGCAAAAGGGTTGGAATACAGGAACAGGGATACCTTGCTGCAGCTGTACAGGGCACTGGTGAGACCACACCTCGAGTACTGTGTACAGTTTTGGTCGCCTCATCTGAGGAAAGATGTTCTTGCCATGGAGGGGGTGCAGCGGCGATTCACCAGGCTGATACCAGGAATGGCGGGATTGACCTATGAGGAGAGACTATGTAGTTTAGGGATGTACACACTGGAGTTTAGAAGATTGAGAGGGGACCTCATAGAAGTGTATAAAATTCTGACAGGTCTAGACAGAC
The DNA here is from genome assembly GCA_030390025.1 of Squalus acanthias. Taxonomy (NCBI): domain Eukaryota; kingdom Metazoa; phylum Chordata; class Chondrichthyes; order Squaliformes; family Squalidae; genus Squalus; species Squalus acanthias. The sequence goes on along the minus strand of CM059425.1, from coordinate 123,795,881 downwards.
TAGATGCAGAAGGAATGTTTCCCTTGGCGGGTGAGAACAGAACTAGAGGACATAATTTAAGGATAAGGGCTAAACCATTTAGGACAGAAATGAGGGGGAATTTCTTCACTCAGAGGGTGGTGAACCTGTGGAACTCATTGCCACAGAGGGCAGTGTACGCCAGCTCATTAAATATATTTAAGAGGGAATTAGATATATTTCTACAGGCAAAAGGGGTTAAGGGTTACGGAGAGAAGGCGGGGACGGGATACTGAATTGGAGGATCAGCCATGATCTCATTAAATGGCGGAGCAGGCTCGAAGGGCCGGATGGCCTACTCCTGCTCCTATCTTCTATGTATCTATATCAGCGAGAGATGTATTACTGAATGGCTCCTCAGAGCAGCATTCTTTCTGGCCCTTGAATGTATAATCATAGAATGGTAGAATGATTACACCACAGAAGGAGTTAAATTTCATCTGCCACGTGTCCGCCCATTCCACCAGCCTGTTTATGTCTTCCTGAAGTCTATCACTCTCCTCCTCACTGTTCACTATACTTCCAAGTTTTGTGTCACCTGCAAATTTTGAAATTGTGCCCTGTACACCCACGTCCAAGTCATTAATATATATCAAGAACAGCAGTGGTCCTAGAACCGACCCCTGGGGATCACCACTGTATACCTTCCTCCAGTCCAATAAACAACCGTTCACCACTACTCTCTGTTTCCTGTCACATCCCAATTTTGTATCCATGCTGCCACTGTCCCTTTTATTCCATGGGCTTCAACTTTGCTGGCAAGCCTATTATGTGGCACTTTATCGAACGCCTTTTGGAAGTAATCTAAGATGGTTTTAAACTGGGAGAGTTTGATTATCCATAATGTCTACCAAGGTAAACCTGATCATGTTATTTACCAGGAGAAATAACCAGGATTTATCTGTAATTTAGAAGCAAAGTGATAGAATTGTTAGCATGGTTTGTAATATAAAAATAATTTTCAAACAAAGTGCTGGGGATCTGGATAACATTTTAAATGGACCTTAGGGTATTTGAAAGCAATGCAGATTATTGAGGCTACTGATATAACTTCATTTTGCTCAGGTATTTATATTTATTATCACGCTCAAACTTTCCACTACCGACCCCAGTAACAATCACCTCTGGACCAGCAATGACTGTAATGCCTCCAGAATGATGACATGCCTTTAACACTAGAAAACAAAACAGAAATAATCTGATTGGAGCGGTTTGCAAACACGAGGAAGTAATTTTTCTAGTACAGTCACCGTCACTTAAAACATCCATGTTTAATCGGCCATTAAAGCAAAAACCATGAACCATTTGCTTTAACATCAATTTTAAAATTAACAGAAAGCTGCAGCTCCATTTACTTCATGCAGAAACAGCTGTGTTCCTGCACCCGTTCGCACCTCGTTAAGGTGAAGCAAGGACGATCCTAAGTAAATAACGGCTCCTTTTAAAGTTCCGTTTTGTGTATTTAAGCCCTTGTAATCCGCGATAAGTGGTGGTGGGGTTACAGTTTTACCGTTTAAATAAAACTAGCTGCACTGCATGCAGCCTTGTTTGGTTTCTTCAATACTGACTACAGTATATAGTAAGAGTATCATCATAGCGCTACGCCATTATACCGGGCATCGCGCGTAGCGGGAAAATCGTGTTTGCACGAACGCGCCCGCTATAAGCGTGGGGACTGTATAATCAATGAGTGTGCAATTAATGCACGGCACTAAGAAGAGCAAGATAACAATTTTTCAGAAATAGATGCATACTTTGGGCTGATCTTACATCTTATTTTGCATTTGTTTCTTATCTGGTGATTTGATCATCTTGTTGATTTTTTTTAATCATTTTCTCCTTTCCCTCTTTGTCTCTGCCAACCCATCTGCAAATAGGACAGTGGTCTGCCAGCTTGTAGCAGACCTCACCCATTGCAGCTCTAGAGCACACCCAGCACAGCACCCGGAATTGCCCACTGGACAGTTCTTTCTTTTGGCACATCAGTTGGCCAGTCCGAAGCGGGATGGCTGCAGGACATTATAGGCGAGGTTAGATATGTGTGAATGTGAAAGGCATCGTGCCGGTGCCAGCACGCAGCAAGCGTTTTAGTGCGGCGATTGGAAACCGGGGCGTCTGCTGTCTGCGTTAGTCTGATCAAAATGCCATGGTGGTCGTCCCCTAAGCTGCACAGGTGGATCACGCTCCTTTGGCGCTTTCCTGCAATGGTTATGTCTTACTTGGGAAATGGCGGGTGTAAGGCACAGCTGAAGCTCTAATGTAATGCAGCACGCAATTAACAAAGTCTGAGAGACTTGCTGCTAAATTTGCCTCCATCTGTCTGTCTACATCACCATATCAGTAACATAGGCTGAAAGGCGGAGCACATGAAATAACACTGAGGTGACACCATGAGTGAAGTTATGCGAATTGTTAGTCCCACTTTTTAATTTGTGTGTGTTTGGTTCAAAGTCCGGAAGATACTTTAAAAGATGTAACGGAAGTATACGAGAGTGGATGTTTGAAGTAAAAGCAGAAAATGCCGGAAAACACTCAGCAGGGCAGGCAGCATCTGTGGAGAGAGAGAAACAGAGTTAACATGATTGAGGTCTTTCAAGGTATGAAAGGGTTTGATAGAACAGACTTGTGGGGAGTCCAAAACTAGGCGCCATAAATATAAGATAGTCACTAATAAATCCAATAGGGAATTCAGGAGAAACTTCTTCACCCAGAGAGTGGTTAGAATGTGGAACTCGCTACCACAGGGTGTAGTTGAGTGAATAGCACAGATGCATTTAAGGGGAAGCTAGATATGAGGGAGAATGGAATAGAAGGTTTTGAAAATAGGATTTTAGATGAAGCAGGTTGGGAGGAGGTTCGTGTGGAGCATAAACACCAGTATAGACCATTTGGGCCGAGTGGCCTGTTTCTGTCCTATTAATTCTATGCAACGTTTCAGGTCGATGACCTTTCATCACAACTGACTGCAATGACATCACAGTAGGTGCTAGAATGGACTTGTGGGTAGATTTCCATTGGGTGAAAGTGGGAAAGGGGAATCAGAATGAAAGAAAAATGAAAACATTAATAACAGGTTTTCTAGGAGATTGGAGTTCAAACATTGAGTATATCATCAAAAAGAAATTATTTACATTTTTAATTACTTGTTGCCTCCTCCCCTCCCTCCTTCCCTCCTCCTGCCGCCCCCTTACACCCCAGCCTCCCAAAGGTCTGGTGCTCCTCCAGCTTGTTAAAATAATACTGAGAAGTCTTTGCTAAACTGTGTTTAGTTTGATGAATTCATCATTCAGAGGATGAAATTCAACAGAGAACTCATGGATTGAGGAATATAGAACAACAGCAGAGGTTAATGTTATGCTGGTGGCATTCAGCTAGTGCCCATAGAAGGGATTATAAAAACAACAACAACTTATAGCATCATAGAATGGTTACAGCACGGCAGAAGGCCATTCGGCCCGTCAAGCCCATGCCAGCTCCTTGCAAGAGCACCTCAGCTAGTCCCACTCCCCCGCCCTTTCCCCGTAGCCCTGCAAATTTTTTTCTTTCAGGTACTTATCCAACTCCCTTTTGAAAGCCGTGATTGAGTCTGCCTCCACCACCCTTTCAGGCAGTGCATTCCAGATCCTAACCACTCGCTGCGTAAAAAAGTTTTTCCTCATGTCGCCTTTGGTTCTTTTGCCAATCACCTTAAATCTGTGTCCTCTGGTTCTCGACAGTTCTGCCAATGGGAACAGTTCCTCTCTATCTACTCTTTCCAGACCCCTCATGATTTTGAACACCTCTATCAAATCGCCTCTCAATCTTCTCTGCTCCAAGGAGAACAACTCCAGCTTCTCCAGTCTATCCACATAACTGAAATCACTCATCCCTGGAATCATTCTCGTAAATCTTTTCTGCACCCTCTCTAAGGCCTTCACATCCTTCCTAAAGTGTGGTGCCCAGAATTGGACACAATACTCCAGTTGAGGCCGAACCAGTATTTTATAAAGGTTCATCATAACTTCCTTGCTTTTGTACTTTATACCTCTATTCATGAAGCACAGGATCCCATAAGCTTTTTTAACTGTTTTCTCAACCTGCCCTGCCACCTTCAACGATTTGTGCACATATACCCCCAGGTCTCTCTGTTCATGCACCCACTCTGGGATTGTATCCTTTAGTTTATATTTCCTCTCCTCATTCTTTCTACCAAAATGTATCATTTTACACTTTTCTGCGTTAAATTTCATCTGTCGCGTGTCTGTCCATTCCACCAGCCTGTCTATGTCTTCTTGAAATCTATCACTATCCTCCTCACTGTTCACTGTACTTCCAAGTTTTATGTCATCTGCAAATTTTGAAATTGTGCCCTGTACACCCAAGTCAAAGTCATTAATATATATCAAGAAAAGCAGTGGTCCGAGAACCAACCCCTGGGGAACACCACTGTATATTATACAAACACCACTATATTATACAAACTTACATCTATAGTGTGCATTTAATGTAGCAAGAACTCCCAAGGCGCTTAACAAGAGCAATACCAATAAAAACATTTTTGACACTGAGCCACAGAAGGAGATATCAGGACAGATGAGGGTCAAAGAGGTAGGTTTTAAGGTGCGTCTTAAAGGAGGAGAGAGAGGTAGAGAGGCGGAGAGGTTTAGGGAGGGAATTCCAGAGCTTAGGGCCCAGGCAGCTGAAGGCACGGCCGCCAATGGTGGAGCGATTAAAATCGGAGATGCGCAAGAGGTCAGAATTAGAAGAGCGCAGAGATCTTGAAGGCTTGTAGGGCTGGAGGAGGTTACAGAGATACAATGCAGTAAAACTGCAGCGACCATAACCCTTGATTATATGCTTTTTAAAATTGGTACCATTGTGTCATAATTTGCAAAGTCCCCATGAAAAATGCAGTACAAAGGATGCCGCTTAAATGTTACACTGAATATGATTTATTTGAAGCTGCTGGAACACAATTAGGTCCGTGTTTGACGTATACTAAAATGTGGTTTTTTTTTGGTTTGACTTTTGCAGCATTTGTATGAGGTTTTATGCAATGTTTCCCTTCAATAATTGCAGCTCAAAGGAATATTCAAGACTGCTGGGCTGGATTGTATAACCTGCCTTGTGGTCACTGGTTAGCAAAATGCACGTTGATATGGGGCAGGCTTTTACAGCTCCCAGCCAAGTGTGCAGTAGTATGAACACAACTTTTTTTAAATTCCACCCTCCTGTGCTCTCGTGGATCAGATCAGATAAATGGTGTCACAAAATAAAAAAACATAAACAGAGGTTCTAGTCCATCAAAATACTTGTAAAGTTACGGTTTTAACTGAGGAAATATTATCTTTTAGTGCTTTTGGATTAAAATAATCTCCTGTCTATAACTTTTCCACAAATAAAGCTCGGGCTGGATGCACTGCCATTAGAATCATAGAAGGTTACAGCACAGAAGGAGGTCATTCGGCCCGTCGTGCCTGTGCTGGCTCTTTGAAAGAGCAGCCCTGTTTAGTCCCTCATCCCCGCATTTTGTCCGTAACCCTGTAAGTTCCTCATCGTCAAGTAACTGTCCATCGCCCTTTTAAAATTATTTATATAATCAGCTTCCACCACCTTTTCAGGTCGAGCGTTCCAGATCCTGACAACCCTCTGAGTGAAAAAATTTCTCCTCATCTCCCCTCTCGATCTTTTTCCAATGATTTTGAATCTATGGCCTCTAGTTATTGATCCACTCGCCAGAAGGAATATTTTTTCTCCATAAAATGACTTCATTGAGTCCCTATATATTCAGAGGCCTCCAAACATGACTTTAAACAGATCTCGAGTGGTTTATCTTTCTGCTGATATTAATGTTTTCAAGTAGCCCTGTTGCAAAGGACTAAATTGATGTATGTGCTTAATGCCTTCTAGTGATCGAATTATGTATTGTTTCCCTAAAACATGCTTCAGTGCAGTGCTCTGAGGATGATGTACAGTACTTGAACAATTCATCTTCGTTAATGTGGATGATGTGAAATCTCCACTTTTTAACTGCTTTTATCTTTCTTTTTCTACCGAGCTTCATTTTTCTTGCGTCATGATGGTTCACTGAAAGATGTAAACTTGAGCTCATCCAAAACTCTGCTGCCCTTGTCCTAACTTGCACCAAGTCCCCTTTACCCATCACTCCTGTGCTCGCTGACCTACATTGGCTCCCAGTTAAGCGATGCCTTAATTTTAAAATTCTCATCCTTATTTTCAAATCCTTCCATGGCCTCACCCCTCCCTATCTCTGTAATCTCCTCCACGATTACGACCCTTTGAGATATCTGCTCTCCTCCAATTCTGGCCTCTTACGCATCCCCGATTTTCACCGCTCCACCATTGGTGGCCGTGCCTTCAGCTGCCTAGGCCTTAAGCTCTGGAATTCCCTCCCTAAACCTCTCCACCTCTCTCTCCTCCTATAAGACGCTCCTTAAAATCTACTTCTTTGACCAAGCTTTTGGTCACCTGTCCTAATATCTTCTTTTGTGGCTGGGTGTCAAGTTTTGTTTGATAATCGCTCCTGTGAAGCACCTTGGGAAGTTTTACTATGTTAAACGCGACATATAAATGCAAGCAATGTTCCCTTTAAGCTGCACATCCCGCACAGCTAGCTTAACAGCGTTCTGATAGGAAAAACCGAGCACGCGCAGTAAATTGAATGGGCTGCGCAGCCCCTTAAAGGGGCCAGTACCCCAAAAAATTAGCGGGAACATTGAATGCGAGTTGTTGTTGAATACGTATAACTGGCGGCAGATGTGACACTGCTCGCTTTGCATCTACTCTCATGTCGAATTTCACCCCTGTGAATGTTTACTTTAAACGGCTTTGGTTTAAAATAGGCACTTTCACTGAGTGTGGCCAAAAACTGAATGAAAAGGTATTGCAGACTTTGAAAGTTTTGGTGCTTTTGGAACTTCAGGTAGTCAATTATTCGGAGCCCTCTCACACAACTCAATCAGCACATTGCAATATCGCCTCCCGCTGCTCTATAAAAAAACCAAAAAACAAACTGAATGGAGTAACATAGCGGGGAAATCGTGTTTTACTTTTGAGTATTTTAGTTAGTTTTTTTTATGTCCTGGTAACTTTTACCATGAAGAAAAATAAGTGAAGGATTATTTAAGTTCATTTGAAAGACAGAAAGCACTTGCATTTCTATCGCACCTTTCATGACCTCAGGACGTCCCAAAGCGCTTTACAGCCAGTCAAGTACTTTTGAAGTGTAGTGATGTAGGAAGCATTGCACGATTCAACGTGGAATCATCAGTATTCATTAGGTTCCTTGGCCCTGCTTGCACACCGACCTGTTTCTATTTTATCGTAAAGAAGTGTACCCCTGCCATTGATCTGTGTGTGTGATCTTGTTCTGTTTCAGATGTACATCACAAGCACGATAAAGACCAAAAGCAGCAGATTAGCCAAACCCGTGTTGTGCTTGGGGGCTCTGTGCGCTGCTTTTTTAACGGGACTGAACCGGGTGTCTGAATATCGCAATCACTGCTCCGACGTGATTGCGGGCTTCGTACTGGGCAGCACAGTAGCTTTGTTTTTGGTAAGTCCATCTTAGCTTTATAACACTGAAGCTATATAGATGTGTCCAATTAAAGACGCCTTTGCAGGGTGACTGGGTCTAAAAAAAAGTTAGAATTTATATTAAGGGACACATGTTCATTAAACACAGTATTCCCCTTCAATAACAATTTGTGTTAATGTAGAAAATCAGCCCAAGGCGTTTCACACCAGATTCAATGTTTCTTTTCCTCCCGCCTTGAACATTCTCCCCTCCTCTGCTGAAGCTGGTGACTGAGGCTAGGCCTTCCCCAAGTGATTGTTCCTATTGTGTCAGTCTGGTCGACATGTAGGCTATTTGACTGGGGAGGGCATCATGGCCAATTCTTCCCCAATGTCCACAAATGCACTTTCCAGTAGGGATCACTGGAGAATGATCAAGTGCAAGGCAACCTGGTTGATTTCCCCATCCCCCGCTTATGCTAGAGCACTGGGGGGGTCCAGTGACAACCTCTCACCGTTGACCAGGCTGAGTTCAGCTAACTCAGCACAGACTTGGTAGAATTATTTTATCTCTATTCCTTTAGACACCCAGCTCCATCCACCATTTCCTATCTGAGAAGGTGAGCAGACATCTCTCCCGGGTGTCTCCGATTCATCGACCAGTTACTGACAAATACACAGGAACAGTGCTGTTTGCTAGCTGTTCATTTTTCGTTTCTTCCTCAACCCCACTCAGTGTGACTGTCTCACCTTCGTTCACACGGACCTCCCTCCCTACCTTGGCTAGAACTGGGCATTTGCCATGTGGAAAATCACAAGTACGAACCCAAATCCTGCTGCCCAGCATCTGGTCCATCAAGCCTGGCCCACCCCATGATGGCCGGAGCATCGTGACTAAACACTTCTTCCCTCCCCCCACCCCCTGCCACCCCCACAGCCATCCTGGGAGAGGCAAAAAAAAGAGAAAAAACCCAGGGTCAATAAGGGAAAAAATACTCCTGAAAATTCCACTCCGACCCCCTCAGGCGACTGAAACCAGTCCAGGAGATCACACGAACCAAGTGTGATCAATAAAGACACGTACCTTCTGTAGGATGCGATCTCTGCCCCAGTCAGGAACCGGTCCAGCTCCCTCCTGAAGAGAGTCAGCACCCATTACACCAGACGGCAACGCATTCCAGAGCCTCACGTCTCTCTGGGAAAAGAAGAACCACCTAAAATCCCATTCCATTCCTACTTTTACATAGCTTAAACTCGAGAACCAACACAATGCCACCTGACCACCCTCAACCTTTCACTTCAGGTGAAAATGGAAACCATTCTTTACTGTTGGCAATTTCTCCCATGTAGTCACCCTCCTTTATTTCCTCTTGCAGCTCTGCCTTTAAGCATTCCTCTGAAACCAGGAGGAGAGGGCAGATGAAGTTCCAGAACTCTGGGATCACAAGCAACCGTGCTGCTCCAAAGGGAATTTAGTGCCACAAGACGAGATGGGTAGTAATGCACAGTCCGATCCATAGGTGCCCTGGCCAGCAGAAAACTCATGACAGGAAATTGCGGGGCTGTCCCATCTCACCCCGTGGAGCAAATTCCTTTTGGACCAGTACTATTGTGGTGGTCCCAAAGTTTAGAGCAAAATTTCCTCTGTTCTCTATTAGTAAGAAAATCGTAAACATTGTTCCTAGCTTTATTTAGAAGCCTCTCTTGAGACTGTTTCTTGTTTGATAAATTTCCCTAAAATGCAGGGGGAAGGTCTGCCAAATGTTTTTTCTCCATGGAAATTCCCTTTTTTATGATTTAATTGTTGATGAAGATGGGAAGACAACCCAGGAATCCAGGCTCTTAAGGTAACACTGCAGGAGATCACGGTGGTTGAATTGGGCCATGTAGCAAACATTTTTCAGGCTCTACACGGCCTCCTAAGTCTCAAAAATGGAGGACAGGAAGCACGCGAACACTCGTGACCTGAACTGCGCTGCCCGCCATATTGGGTAAGGGAAAACAAGAGGTGTCTTTTACCCACGCCTAAAGCAGGCATTATTAAATAAGGGGCGTAACGCCTGCTTCAGATCCCCGCTGTAACATTGGTTTACTGCGAAGAAAACCAACTCTAAAACATCACATAAATAAAAAAACTGATAAATACATACCGTCACCATCCTGATCGCCGCCGATCCAGGCCACCTACGAAGCCCCCAATACCTCCCCAACCCCCTGATCCGTCTCCGACCACCCAATCCTTCCACCAATCCCACCCCCGATCCCGAGTTCAAGGCTCCGATCCCTCCCCCACGACCACCCCCCCCGATCCCTACTCCAATCCCCCCACCCTGGCCCCAACCTCCAGGCCCCCCCCCCCCCAATCCTTCCACAACCCCCCAATCTCTGCTCCGAGACCCTCAATCCTGATCCGACCCCCCAATCCCTCCTACTGACCCCACGATCCCTCCCCCTGACCTCCAATCCCAACTCAACCCCATCACCGATTCCTCCCTCACGAGCCCCAATCCTGACTCCAAACCTCCCGCCCCCCCACGCCAATCCTTCCTCCGAGGCTCCCAATCCTGCCTCGATTCCCCCTCCCTCCCGATCCCATGTTCAAGCACTGGACCTAACAGGACACCTACCGAAACACGGTCCTGAATATAATGAGATCCGAGGCCCAAGATCCGGGGCTCCTTGGAAAGTACCATTTGTGAGGGGTGGTGGGGCTCCCAAAAATGGACGCTCCCAAATTTAACCCCCCCCCCAGAGACTCCTACAGACTAACCAGTAGTGAGTAAAGCCCGAGAAGATCATTTCTCAATATATCCACAGAGTTATGTATCAGGAGGTCTCTGTTCTGTGGAATGTGCTACCACTCGCTCTCGGATGCTCTGCATTGTAGAGAGGCCCTCACTGATAGTGCAGTTTTAGCCAGAAGTTCCGGACGGCTGAGTTACTGGCCTTTAACTTAATACTGATGGCTGTGGGCTCATCCCTGAAAACATCCATCCCACTATAGAGAGGCTTTGAATTGCCTTCATGTGGTTCTGATACTCGGTAAGCATTCGCCTAAGCCTCTGCTCAGGCACATCATACAGATTTGGAAAATTCCCATTTCATTTTTAAAGAAAAACAGCTGACCCTCCCCTCTGCCTCCACTCCGTTAAATCTTTATTGAATTATTACTGACATAAACCTCCACTTTTTGCCAGGGAATATGTGTTGTTCACAACTTCAAAGGAACGCAGGCCGCATCGGTTAAACAGAAGCCCGAGGATCCACACGGAGTGCCGTTAATGACATTCCCTCGGGTGGAAAGTCCCACTTGAAACCTTGAGTGCACAGGTAAGCCACGTAGATTCCCCTTTCATGCTTTAGCTTAAGGTCCTAGCTTCACACAGTGAATATAAAATTTGAGCCACCTTAAGCACCAAGGTTTGCCCTTTCTACCACTCACTTCAAACTCTGTGTTAGTTAACAGGGGGTGGGGGTGGGGGGGGGGAGGGAATGTTTAAAACAGAAGCGTGGGGCCTCCCTGTTTTGGGATTGTCGAAGTAGAATGAAGTAAGGCCACCCAAGGGCAATCCAACTGAAAACTCTTGTCAAACTTCTTAAGGAATTACTGGTTTCCTTCACTGTCCTGTGCCATGGAAAGAGGTGAGACTAGCTGTGTCGTAACCAAAACTTAGCCTCTCTTAATGAGATGTCAGCTGACCGTTATCCGGTGTGAGAGTCACATTTTTAGTTGGCAGAGCCACGTGACTCATTTGCATAGAGCAACTAGGTCACTTACTAAAGACATGATTATTCTATCACCAAATCACCAGTCTGGCAGAATGAAGCCAATAACCTCCATAGTTCTACAATATGTCTTATTTTGGCTACAGTATATTTTCAGGTGCTTCTTTTTCAGTTTTTACCAAATCATTTCTAATAAACTCTTCAACTTAACTTAGAGGTTTATTGTTTATTCATCACTAAAAGGACAAATCTCTCAACTCACATGATTTGTGAGGTCGGCCATTTAGGACTGAGATGAGGAGAAATTTCTTCACTCAGAGGGTGGTGAATCTTTGGAATTCTCTCCCTCAGAGGGCTGTGGATGCTCAGTCGTCGAGTGTATTCAAGACAGAGATCGATAGATTTTTGGACACCAAAGGAATCAAGGGATATGGGGATAGGGCGGGAAAGTGGAGTTGAGGTAGAAGATCAGCCATGATTTTATTGAATGGTGGAGCAGAGGGGCTGTATGGCCTACTCCTGCTCCTATTTCCTATGTTCTTATGTTCATATTTCCTGACACATCACAATTTCTGTGATTTCCATGAGGCTTTTGTTTCTATGCATCTCTCTCGGCTGCACATGGGTCGCATTTAGTGAAGTCTCTTCTACATAAGAACATAAGAAATAGGAGCAGGAGTAGGCCCTTTGGCCTCTCAAACCTGCTCCGCCATTCAATAAGATCATGGCTGAACTTCTACCTCAACTCCACTTTCCTGAACTATCCCCATATCCCTTGATTCCCTTAGTGCCCAAAAATCTATCGATCTCTGTCTTGAATATACTCAATGACTGAGCATCCACAGCCCTCTGGGGTAGAGAATTCCAAAGATTCACCACCCTCTGAGTGAAGAAAGAGAAGAGAAAGAGAGAGGGGAAACAAAGATAGGGTAAAGAGGATAGAAAACAGGAGAAAAAAATAATACATTCATTCTGTTTGGCTACCACTACGGCCCATGTGACCAACACAGTTTCCCACTTTTAACCATGTTTATGTCTTTGGCCTGAGGTGATGCCTGAGATAAAACAACTTGCAGCTGAAAATCTTAATGGTCGGACTCATCCAGTATTGGCAGCTCTGTAAAAAGCTAAACAAGTGGATTGTTGGTCACAAGGTAACGCCAATCCTTGAACATTGCTGGCCTCCATTTCAACTCCAATTTGTTATTGCAGTATTGTGATGCAAATGCTCCGTCCCTGAGATAACAAGTCATTGGGAAAAATATATTAAAAGTAGTCAAAGACCAGGAAAGGAAAGGAAGCCAACCTTGGTACTCACTGTTAAAGAATCTGTCGATAGCATTCAGTGTGGGGTTTTAACAGTCAAACTATTTATGCTCTATTTACAAGACTTTTTGGCTGTATTACTTGTGTTATAAATGGGTCACTTCTTATTTTTTACTTGGCGATCCATGGCACCTTGGCCTTCGTTAATGCTTTGTCAAGCCAGATATTTTCTTTTAGCACACTGAAGAATTGATCTATTAATTCCAAAGATACCAGTCAATAATTAGTAAAGGTAATTGGCAAAAGAATCAGAGGCAAGATGAGGAGAATGTTTTTTTACGCAGCGAGTTGTTGTGACCTGGAATGCACTGCCTGAAAGGGCGGTGGAAGCAGATTCAATAGTAACTTTCAAAAGGGAACTGGATAACTACTTGAAGGGAAAAAATTGCAGGGCTATGGGGAAAGAGCAGGGGGAGTGGGATTAATTGGATAGCTCTACCAAAGAGCCGGCACAGGCACGATGGGCTGAATGGCCTCCTTCTGTGCTGTATCATCTTATGATTCTGTGATTCTATAGTAATTACTCAAGTTCTAAACCAAAAATGCACAGCAGGTCAATTAGCATCTGAACAAGAAGAAAGCTGAGTGTTTTGAGTGTGACCCTTCATCTGTAAACTTTAATGCAATCCTCATCTTAACACTTTAATTCCTTCTGAATTAACTTAAATTAATAAACTTGCAGAATGGGAGTTTAATTGTCAAATGAATTTCAACATAGGTAAGTGTGAAGGATTACATTTTGGTAAGAAAATTAAGGAGGTCAAATATTACTTGGAAAATAAGAATCTAAGTGGGGTAGAGGAGCAAAGGGATCTGGGATTACAAATACACAAATCACTGAAAGTAGCAACGCAGGTTAATAAGGCCATAAAAAAAGCAAACCAAGCACTAGGGTTTATTTCTAGAGAGATAGGCCGGAATTTTCTAGGGGGTCAGCAGGCGGGATCGGTGGCGGGTCAGGTGGGAAAGTGCTTTTTTTTTGACAGCGGGTCGGGACCCCGCTGTCAACCCGCTGCCACGCACCTTTCCCAATGTCGGGTCTGTCAGTGCTGAGCAGACCCGACAGGCAGCAACAGGGGACCCAATTAATCTCATTACCATCTAGTTGACAGATCCTTAACAGGCTTTTTTAACTTACCTTTTCACTTCAACTTCATGGCTACAGGAACCACGCTGTTTGGGAGCCACGGCTGTCAACCTCAGGTGGGAGTTCAGTGGCCATTGCTCCAGCTGATTACTTGACAGCTTCACATGTACAGTAAAAGCTCCCACATAACAGATCATTACTTTCCTCAGCCACAAGCTGTATCTCAGTCCATTTCCAACACAGATTCTGCAGGCTTTGCACTTTCCACTCTCCATCCAGTATCACCTCATTGGAAGAACTCTCTCACCATTGACAGAATGCTTCTGTCATCTCTACTTCACCTGCCATCTATTCTATCAACATGCCCTTTATACCGTCTCACCTTAGTCCTCAGAATCCGAGCACGATCAGCTCCAACACCAGCAGCACCAGGCACACCAGTAGCACCAAGAACAACACCAACCTTCTCCGCAATCAACTGATGCTGCACAGGAAACAGAGCATCAGCACCCGAGCACATTGCTGCCCGGGAGGCCAGGGATGGCCTCACCATGGCCAGATACTTCACTTGATGCTGTACACCCTGGCTGCCACACGATGCGCCAGGTTGGCACCACCCCACACCAACACCATAAATATTCCCTACAATGCCCAAGCTGTCCCTTTCACATACATCACCATTGCGGGGGATACCGTTATGTCTCGCCATTCACTGCAACTCACTAAGCCACTTCCAAAGGTGCCCACAAATCTGTCCGAGAACACAAAATGTTCAAAATAAAGGTTTTAATGTTTGACAGCACATTAACAAAAACTTTACATGAACATTGGCTAAAACACCCAAGTGCCTAACTTGTGTGTTGTTAGTTGGTATGCTTGCAGGAGGATGAGGGTGAGTGGTGGCTAGTGAGATGGGGAAGTGATAATGTAGATAGAGAGGGATGGGTGGAGGTGCAAGGTAAGTTGGTGTGAGTAAGGATGTGAAGGAGTATGATAGGGAAGGCAGAGTGATGGGGATGTGATGAGTGACACAGGAGGATGAGGTTGAGTGTGGCTTTGCAGTAACGTTTGGTGATCTACTGAGATCATTGAAAGGTTTGCGCCACTGCAGCCAGGTCCTCCTGACCACATCCCTGCTTGTGCCCTTCTGTGCAATGTGCAACCAGGCTACGTTGGTCTCCTGGGGAGGTCTCTTCCGCTCATTGGAAGGGAAGAGAACCTCCCTGTGTGCTGTGACTCCCTCCATAAGCATATGGAGGGAGTCATGGGAGAGCTTGGGTACAGCCGTGAACCTCTGTGCAGTGCTTGTCAGTGTTTGCAGCACCTCAATGCTGTGGAACACTGACAGCACAACTGTCAAAATAAAGTTGGCCATGGTCCCTTTGAGGAAACCGACTGATGACGTGTCATCAAATGACGTCACCAGACCCACTTCCTCTAATTGGTCCGGGAAACGCGCTGGGCGGGCTTAACAAGCCCAATCAGGGGAAAGTCATTTCACAGAGCGGGATGGAGCCAGCAGCGGGGCTGCGACCCGACACCGACATCGCCCGCCCCAGACCCGCCGAGGTAAGGAAAATCCCGGTCATAGAATTGAAAAGTAGAGAAGCCATGCTAAACTTGTATTGAACCTTGGTTAGACCACACCTGGAGTTCTGGTCACCATATTATAAAAAGGATATAGAGGCACTGGTGAGGGTGGAAAAAGATTTATAAGGATGATACCAGAACTGTGAGGTTATATCTATCAGGAAAGGATGAACAGACAGGCTCCCTTTTCTCTTGAAAAGAGAAGGCTGAGGGGTGACCTAATAGAAGTCTTTAAAATTATGTAATATTTTGATGGAGTGGATACAGAGTGTTTCCACTTGTGGGGAAGAGCAAAACTAGAGGCCATCAATATAAGACAGTCACCAAGAAATCAAACAGGGAATTCAGAGGAAACTTCTTTACCCAAAGAGTGGTGAGAATGTGGAACTCGCTACCACAGGGAGTGGTTGAGGCGAATAGTATAGATACATTTAAGGGGAGGCTAGATAAGCATATGAGGGCGAAGGGAATAGAGGGTTATACTGATAGAGTTAGATGAGGAAGGATGGGAGGAGGCTCGAGTGGAGCATAAACGTCGGCATGGACTGGTTGGGCCGAATGGCCTGTTTCTGTGCTTTTTGTTTTATATCATTCGATGTAATTACTGTTGATTCCAATCGGGAACACTGGTGACAATCCCAGTGGATTTATTGTGAATAACTCCTTGCTTCCCTTCTCTTTGAACAATTGTTGCCTGCGCACTTTAGACTCTATTCACTAAGCTTTAATGGCCTTGCACGGTTTCAGCCAAGCTTTATAAAAGCACTTTCCGAATTATTATGTTTGCAGAGTGCTCACAAGAGTGCGAGATTCGTGGTGTCAGCATTCTGTTGCTGCCAATTTGTTGTAGTGTTGATGACTTTTCAATGTGGGCATGAATCGGCTAATGTTTAGTGAATCCAGACATTAATCTTCCAAATGGAAGTGTAAACAAAGAAAGCCTGTTCCCTAAAATGAAATTGAATGTGCAGAACTGTTGTAGATCTACAAAGAATGAATTAGAGCATCTCACATCTGCTGCTCTTGATGCACAAGCAGTATAAAGTACCACACTGCATTGCTATTGATTACATTGATCTCACCACGTGGCTCTTCTTTCCTTAATGCCTGCATGACAGCAAAGTGGGAGACATCGCCAAACCCCCCGAGAGAGGGTGTTTCGTCCCAGGGTCATTTTCCAGGATCAGCCAGACACCCAACTCACCAGGAGGTATATGCTTAATAATCACGCAGGGACGTGGCTCCATTGCGAGCTCAAGGGGGTTCATGAGTCCAGTGTCGTAAGAGGTTATGCTCTGCCTGTCCCCCTCTGCTGCTCCTGGGCGGAGGATGGCCTTCCTCCAGTGTCCCACGTGGATTTGGCTCCGTGTAACGTTTTTGCTTACGTTTTCTAGCTACATTTTGCTGTGTTTTTTTTGGTCATGTCACCTTGGTTGGTGTTCATGGTGGGCCACTTTGCTTGGTTGTCTTATATGGACCCTTGGCTCAGAACTGCTTGCCTGGTCTCATAGCAGTGTCGCTGGAACAACCTGAGGTGGGCATGGCCAACGAGCTGATCCTGGTGGCTGGTGATTCAGAAACTTGCATTTCCCTGTTTTAGAACTGTATCATTATGTTAAATGTTGACATCTTCATTTGTGCTGTGTTACTATTGTCTTGAGTTTTTTTTTTCAAACTGGGGCTCAAAAGGTTAAATTATGAGGACAGGTTGTATAGACTAGGTTTACATTCCATCAAGTATAGAAGATTAAGGGGTGATTGAATTGAGGTGTTTAAACTGATGAAAGGAATTGATCGGGTAGATAGAGAGAAACTATTTCCTCTGGTGGGGGAGTCCAGAACAAGGGGGCAGAACCTTAAAACCAGGCCGTTCAGGGGTGATGTCAGGAAGCACTTCTTCACACAAAGAGTGGTGGAAATCTGGAACTCTCTCCCTCACAAAGCTGTTGAGCCTGGGGGGCAATTGAAAATTTCAAAACTGAGATTGATCGATCTTTGGTAGAATCATAGAATGGTTACAGCACGGAAGAAGGCCATTTGGCCCGTCGAGCCCGTGCCGGCTCTCTGCAAGAGCACTTCAGTAGCCCTCCAATTTTTTTTCTTTCAGGTACTTATCCAATTCCCTTTTGAAAGCCACAATTGAGTCTGCCTCCACCACCCTTTCAGGCAGTGCATTCCAGATCCTAACCACTCGCTGCGTAAAAAAGAATTTTCTTATGTCACCTTTGGTTCTTTTGCCAATCACCTTAAATCTGTGTCCTCTGGTGCTTGAACCTTCTGTCAATGGGAACAGTTTCTCTCTATCTGCTCTGTCTAGATCCCTCATGATTTTGAACACCTCTATCAAGTCTCCTCTCAATCTTCTCTGCTCTAAGGAGAACAACTCCAGCTTCTCCAGTCTATCCACATAACTGAAGTCCCTCATCCCTGGAATTATTCTCGTAAATCTTTTCTGCACCCTCTCTAAGGCCTTCACATCCTTTAAGGTGCGTTGTCCAGAATTGGACACAATACTCCAGTTGAGGCCGAACCAGTGCTTTATACAGGTTCATCATAATTTCCACGCTTTTGTACTCTATGCCTCTATTTATGAAGCCCAGGATCCTGTTAGCTTTTTTAACAGCTTTCTCAACCTGCCCTGCGACCTTCAACGATTTGTGCACATATACCCCTAGGTCTCTCTGTTCATGCACCCACTTTAAGATTGTATCCTTTAGTTTATATTTCCTCTCCTCATTCTTTCTACCAAAATGTATTACTTCGCACTTTTCTGCGTTAAATTTCATCTGCCATGTGTCCGCCCATTCCACTAGCCTGTCTATGTCCTGTTGAAGTCTATCACTATCCTCCTCACTGTTCACTATACTTCCAAGTTTTGTGTCATCTGCAAATTTTGAAATTGTGCCCCGTACACCCACATCCAAGTCATTAATATATATCAAGAAAAGCAGTGGTACTAGAACCGACCCCTGGGGAACACCACTGTATATCTTCCTCCAGTCCGAAAAACAACCGTTCACCACTACTCTGTTTCCTGTCACTAAGCCAATTTCGTATCTATGCTGCCACTGTCCCTTTTATTCCATGGGCTTCAACTTTGCTGGCAAGCCTATTATGTGGCACTTTGTCGAACGCCTTTTGGAAATCTATGTACACCACATCAACCGCATAGCCCTCATCAACCCTCTGTTACCTCATCAAAAAACTCGATCAAGTTGGTTAAACACGATTTGCCTTTAACAAATCTGTGCTGGCTTTCCTTAATTAATCCACTTGTCCAAGTGACTGTTAATGTTGTCCCTGATTATTGTTTTTAAAAGCTTCCCCACTACCGAGGTTAAACTGACCGGCCTATAGTTGCTGGGTTTATCCTTACATCCTTTTTTGAACAAGGGTGTAACATTTGCAATTCTCCAGTCCTCTGGCACCACCCCCGTATCTAAGGAGAATTGGAAGATTATGGCCAGTGCCTCCGCAATTTCTTCCTTCACTTCTCTCAGTGTCCTAGGATGCATCCCATTCGGTCCTGGTGACTTATCTATTTTAAGTACAGCCAGCCTTTCTAGTACCTCATCTTTATCAATTCTTATCCCATCCAGTATCTCCTCTACCTCCTCCTTCACTATGTCTATGGCAGCATATTCTTCCTTGGTGAAGACAGATGCAAAATACTCATTTAGCACCTCAGCCATACCCTCTGCCTCCATACGTAGGTCTCCTTTTTGGTCCCTAATCAGCCCCATCCCTCCTCTTACTACCCATTTACTATTTATATGCCTACTGATGACTTTTGAATTACCTTTTATGTTGGCTACCATTCTATTCTCATACCCTCTCTTTGCCCCTCTTATTTCCTTTTTCACTTCCCCTCTGAACTTTCTATATATATAGCCTGATTCTCAGATGTATTCTTGATCTGACATCTGTCATACGTGCTCTTTTTCTGCTTCATCTTTCTATCTCTTTTGTCATCCAGGGAGCTCTGACTTTAGTTGCCCTACCTTTCCCCCTAGTGGGAATGTATCTTGACTGTACCCGAACTATTTCCTCTTTACAGGCAGCCCATTGTTCCACTATAGTTTTGCCTGCCAATCTTTGATTCCAATTTACCCGGGCTGATCCGTTCTTGTCCCACTCCAATTAAGTATTTTTACTCTAGATTGCTCCCTGTCCTTTTCCATAGCTAATCTAAACCTTATGAACTATGATCACTGTTCCCTAAATGTTCACCTACTGACGCTTGCTCCACTTGACCTACCTCATTCCCCAGGACCAGATCCAGCAATGCCTCCTTACTCGTTGGGCCGGAAACATACTGATCAAGAAAGTTCTCCTGAACACACTTCAGAAATTCTTCCCCCTCTCTGCCCTTTACACTATTATTATCCCAGTCTATATTAAGATAGTTGAAGTCCCCCATTATCACTATTCTATAGTTCTTGCATCTCTCTGTAATTTCCCTGCAAATTTGCTCCTCCATATTTTTCCCACCAGTTGGTGGCCTATAGAATACACCTACTTTTGTAATGGCACCTCTATTATTTCTTAACTCTAGCCATATAGATTCTGCCCTTGACCCCTCCAGGACATCCTCTTTCTCCAGCACTGTAATATTCTCCTTAACCAATACTGCCACACCACCTCCTTTCTTTCTTTCCCTATCTTTCCTGAACACCTTATATCCAGGAATGTTTAGCACCCAATCCTGCCCTTTTTTAAGCCAGGTCTCCGTTATTGCCACGACATCATATTCCCATGTAGCTATTTGTGCCTGCAGCTCACCAACCTTGTTTACTACGCTTTGTGCATTCACATACACACATTATAAACCTATCTTAGACCACCCTGTGTTCTCTCTTAGTCTGACCCCACCTAATTCCTTACTATTAGTGGAACTCGCTACCACAGGGAGTGGTTGAAGCGAATAGTATAGATGCATTTAAGGGGAGGCTGGACAAGCATATGAGGGAGAAGGGAATAGAGGGTTACGCTGATAGATTTAGATGAGGAAAGACGGGAGGAGGCTCGAGTGGAGCATAAATGCCGGCATGGACTGGTTGGGCCAAATGGCCTGTCTCTGTGCCGTATATCTTATGTAATTTCTTACTTCAGTGTTATCTCTCTCTTCCAATCCTTTGTGCTCTTTGTTTCTCCTTTCTAATGTTACATCCTGGTGCCCATCCCCCTGCCAACTTAGTTTAAACCCTCCACAACTGCACTAGCAAACCTCCCAGCGAGGATATTGGTACCGGCTCTGTTGAGGTGCAACCCATCTGGCCTGTACAGGTCCCACCTCCCCCAGAACCGGCCCCAATGGCCCAGGAATCTGAAGCCCTCCCTCTGCACCTTCTCTCCAGCCACGCATTCATTTGCGCTATCCTCCTATTTCTATACTCACTCAGTGGTGGCAGCAAAGTTGAAGAGGTCAGCTATGTAACTGTCTGGCATGGTTTGAAAGCCTAGCACTTCCATGTCCAATAATGGTCTGGTTCAGCACAAGTTTAGTGAATTTAGAGACTGAGAGTTTGCTGCAATATTGGTGAATTTAGAGGTCTATTTGGCCACCATGAATTGTTGACTATTTTTTATTACTGGATATTGGTGAAAGATATAGGGGAAAGGTTTCCAATGTGCATTTTGTGCAATGGAATTGTACACCTGTTTTTTAAAAAAGAAGCTTACGATTTTGTCACACATAAGAGTCATAACGGCACAGAAGGAGGCCATTCGGCCCATCGAGTCCGTGCCGGCTCTCTGTAAAGTAATCCAGTCAGTCCCATTCCCCCGCTCTATCCCCGTAGCCCTGCAAGTTTATTTCCCTCAAGCGCCTATCCAGTCTCCCCTTGAAAACATTGAGTGTCTCCGCTTCCACCACTTCCGTCGGCAGCGAGTTCCAGGTCCTCACCACTCGCTGCGTAAAAAAGTTTTTCCTCACATCCCCCCCTGTATCTCTTGCCCAAAACCTTAAATCTGTGTCCCCTAGTCCTTGTACCATCAACTCGTGGGAACAGCCTTTCCCCGTCTAGCCTAACCAAACCTGTCATAATCTTGTACACCTCTATCAAATCACCCCTCAACCTCCTTTGCTCTAATGAAAACAAATCCAGCTTCTCCAACCTGTCCTTGTAGCTAAGATCCCCCATCCCCACAGAATAAGTCTACCCCCGCCCCACCCCCGCGCCCAACAGTGCTGCTGGATATGTGCAGTGCAGTAAAATACACAGCTAAACTTGGCTAAAGTCCACACAGAATTAGAAACTCCTTCTATCTGCCCAAGGCAGATGATATGCTGATAGGGTGAGATGAAGTAAGATGGAGGAGGCTCGTGTGGAGCATAAACACCAGCACAGACCAGTTGGGCCGAATGGCCTGTTTCTCTGCTGTAAATTCTATGGAATTCTATGTAAGGCATCAAAACTCTTTTTTTTTGGTTAGTGAGGTTATAAATTACAACATCCTTTGGACTTAAATAAAAATGCTGCAGTTTTAGAAAACACAGTTAAGTGAGGGGTGCATGACTGGATAAACGACCATCAGTCCTGCGTTTAAATCCAACCCAAGCTAATAGGGTGCAAGTGTCCTCTTTCTGTCAGAGGTATAATTGAGATGTTCTCGGGGAATCTCAATCCAGGTCCCAGAGGGTACAAACCTGTAGCACAAAACTACTTGCAAATTGGTGCAGTGGGAGGTGCTTCCCCAGAGTTGGGGATGAAGGCACGTTGTTGCACAGAGGAGAGGGAGCTTCACTCTGCATCAAGCCATCTTATACCTGATCAGGAAGCGCTTGATGTTGACACTGGGTACCTGAAAAATATTCTGCGCCCCTCACCTTGATACTATACACTCACGATTATAATCTGAGGAAGAATGCACGGACAGAAGGAATAAAACAGGTAAGTGATTAATGACCTTTTTGTTTGTGTTAAGTTATTTTTTAACTTTCATATGTTTGAGGCAGGAACTTCTTTCTGTTTCAGGTGATTAGGTCGCAGAGGTGATTCGCATGGGTACTTTCTTCTCCCAATGAAAACAGGGGGAGCGTGAGTGTGCATGCGAATGCCATCTTGCCCAGGGCAAGATGCATTTTCCCTGCCCTCCTGTACGTTATGTCAGTCCCTGGGAGCATGTGGCAGGGTGGGTTATCAATCGAAAATCCATGGCAAATTCTCATTGAAAATACATCCCTTCCTGAACTGTGGGAGTGTAGTACTTGAGTATTTTTTTTTGTCCTCCTGCTTGTATCCACCCAATATATGAGCAATCACTGAAAAACAAAATGGAAGTTTATATAAATCCTTCAGAACGACTATTGCTGCAACAACACCATGAGGCTCTGATGAGTCTACATTGACTGAGTTTATATATCTCAATAGCTTGCGTCACCAGGACCTGCTCAGTTGTAGTATATCCCCAGTCATTTCCTGTTCCATGTCTGGTGACATATTTGGCACAGACTGTACTGGGCGTTATGTTGAGGGGTGATCTTTGAGAATTGGTTAGCTTTTAAAATGATCTCCACTCCCCCACCCCCACCCCTTGCCGCCCCCGCCCCACGTTTTGTGATATGGGGGTGATCTTCAGAGTGTGTGCTGGCAGCAGAGGCCTTGCCCGCCACCAGCATACGGTAGAAAATTGGAGGCATGATCCCCACAAATTTCCAATCTTCGTTGGCAGCAGATGAGGTTGCCGCCACGAGTATGTACTCGGAAAGTCACCCCCATACTGCATCACTGACAACCTCACCTTAGTGTTTAGTTTGGGACTTGCTTCTCCTCATTAGTGAATCCTTTTCAAACCACGAGGGTGAAACTGATCTCCATTTTCTTTTCTACTGAAGTCAATGAAAAAAGAAAATGGGGCGGAGTGTGAAACCAGCTGCCGATTCGCTAGTGCCCATTTTGCGCTACCGTTAAATACCAATTTTACCCCTTCAAGAGCCCTAAAACCTTATTACGAAAGTCTTGTCTTTCTATGAAGGCATTTATCTTCCTTTTCTCCCTGCTTCTCTGATCCACCATCTGCAGCTGAGAGAATAGATTGATTGATCCTCGGCTCCACCAATGCCACTGCTGGCTGCACTGTGGCAGGTGTACAGGAGTGGCTCTGTGAAGACTCTCCCATTGATTTTCTTTCTGAGCTGCCTCCTCCTCACCCTGTGCCTGACATGCACTGCTTACCTCTCAACAGTTGCTAATGATGAGATCAGAAGCTTAGCGGAGGATGGACTCCACTGCCCACCAGTCCGCCGCACTACACATTAGTACTCAAAGAGCTAGCAGAGGCAGGATGGGACAAATGGCCTCCTGTACCAGTGGCCCACATGGTTTGCTATTTTCTTTGATGAAAATATATTTTTCAATCTGTTTCCAAAAAAAAAATCCATCTCTGATTGAAAACCCCAAGTGGCCAAAGAGTGGGTGAATACTCAGCCCTTGAGTATCTAATTAACTATCACACTCTGTACATTAGTGTAAAGTCTAGCTCAATTGATTACATTTTCCAAACTGTTTCACCTGGGGCTCTTGTCATCTCAGCTTGATTTAACTTGTAGATCTATAATTTTTACCCCTGGAGTGGGTGATGCCGAGCTCCTGATATTGCACACTCACACTTAACGGCAGTACTGCGAAATACTTTGATTTCACGGAGTATCTATTTTTGCAGGAATTAAAAATAACTATCCCGTTAGAAGGCGGCCCAGTTTTCTAGCGCTTCGAGCGTTACCTCAGTCTCTGTTCTAACACTTGAAATGTCTGTCGTGCTGTTTTCTGTGGCTCCCTTATTTTTACCCACAACTCTCTTCCCCCTTCACAGGATGTCTGGTGCCGTCTGCGTCTGTCGAGTAATAGTGATTTTCGTTTACCGAGTGCACACTGCAAATTTCACGTCCAGGGCTGAGGTGCCTCAGCCAGTGTTGTGTACTGTGATTATGTGGTTTGCGTAGCAGTTCTACTTGGCTGTTATTGTGGAATTAATTTGGAACCTTTTTACCCATAACCGTAAACCCTACCGGAGAAATGTATTTGCAGTGTGCACAGTTTTTGACCCGAATTAAATTCCGCTGTGACGTTTATAAAATGCTTTTCTTTTGTCCTCTTACAGAACCACTCTGCTTCAATGACAGAAGTAACTTGAAGAGAAAACCATTTTTTCCCTTCTAAAAAAGACACAAATTGTTACTTTTTTATAATAAGTGTTAAACTGTAGAAAGTGCAACACAAGATCAAGATGTCTAGTTAGTATCAGATGTTTTGTACATTTTGTATGACAAAGTGTTGTAGCTTAACTTGACTTTTTTGCCTGTTTCAGTATCTTTCTCTTTCAGAATTAAAGCATTTCATGTAAACCTTTCTAATTTCTTATGTAAATTCAGGTGGTGTCATGTGGTATTTGTACAATAAAGTGCGTGGTCTGGTTTATACACGCCCTACCAGAGAAATGATTTGCATATTTCATTAAGGAGGGAACTCTCTCGATCTCCGTTCCGGCTCGGAAATTCCGCAGGGGCTCTCCCAGTCCCCCCATCATAACTCTCGGGGAAATGCCGTTTTCAGTCATTTCTCCAGGAATTCTGTCAGTTTCCGACCAAACAACCCGATGGAAGACCAGGAGAACCGTCAAGGAATTTCAGGAGCCCCTCCATGTGCTTAGGGGACTGGGTTGCAGATTGGGCAAGCACACTATCCTTAACCTTAGGGATCCACATTCAAATTCGCCTTGGATTGGCAGAATTATTTTTTTTGTTTATTCATTCCCGGGATGTGGGCGTCGCTGGCAAGGCCAACATTTATTGCCCATCACTACTTCCCTTGAGAAGGTGGTGGTGAGCCGCCTTCTTGAACCACTGCAGTCCGTGTGGTGAAGGTACTCCCACAGTGCTGTTAGGGAGGGAGTTCCAGGATTTTGACCCAGCGACAATGAAGGGACAACGATATACTTCCAAGTCAGGATGGTGTGTGACTTGGAGGGGAACTTGGAGGTGCTGGTGTTCCCATGCGCCTGCTGCCCTTGTCCTTCTAGGTGGTAGAGGTCGCGGGTTTGGGAGGTGCTGCCGAAGAAGCCTTGGCGAGCGAGTTGCTGCCATGCATCTTGTAGATGGTACACACTGGTACCACGGTACGCTGGTGGTGGAGGGAGTGGATGTTCAAGGTGGTGGATGGGGTGTCGATCAAACGGGCTGCTTTGTCCTCTCATTATTGGTTGTCCAGGTCCTATGTGGACACAGATCCACAGCATTAAACCACTCAGCACAAATTGGGAATTGCACTGAGAGAGTGGTGAAGGGAATGGAAAATCTACACTAGTGAAGCAAAGTGTTGTGCTAACTGTGTAGCTGGCTATTCTTTACCTCAACTGGTAGTACTTGGTGCACCAAAGTAGAATATTCCACCAATATTAACACCCCTCACCTTGATGAACATTGGAAACCAGTCTCACCAATTGTGTTTACAGGAGTAAGTTCTTGCACTAATATTAGTTTCTTGATATAATTGAGGTAATATCTCAAACTTAGCAGGAATAATCCTCACTTTCAATGATTTGAGTTGAGTTCCAGAACTTTGTGTGCTTTTTTAAACCATCTTTCCTGTTCCCAGTGACAATGTAGTAGAGAAGCAAAGCGGGTAGACCTTGACTTTTGTGTGCTAGTGTAAAACGGGTGATAGCAAATCGCAGCCTGTTTTGCATCTCTCCCGATTGACTTCAACAATGGAATTGCAGGTAGGTCTCCAGTGCCTCCTGATGGCCATCTCCAGGGGAGCATTGGCAGTGGGGAATAATAAAGCCATAAACCCACCCTTTTGGCTGCACCTGGCTATCGAACAGCATGAATAAAAATGGAGGGGGTGGGGGAGGAGAGAAAAGAACTTTCATTCATTAATATATCCATTTTTTCTGGAATCCTGAAGTGATTAGCCCTGGATTCACACTCACGACTCCCCAAACAGTACAGGGGTCATTTTAATTTGACCCGTCCGGTGGGAAACTGAAGTCTGTGGAGAGTAAAATCGCGAGAAGTGTAAAACATGTGGCTAAAGTTAAACTTACCCCATGAGTTTCTGATCAGAGGGTCAGCCACTTCTCCCCAGGAAGGAAGGGATTGTTTTCCTGGGTCACTCTGGTTGCTCAGTTACAGAGTAACGCTGGCAGAGGCCTGCAAACAGGTAACTGCACCGACGTGTGATCAGGAAATAGTGGTTCGGGGGGGAGGGGATGATGGGACATAATATTGGGAGATCTGGGCAAAGTATCAAAACAACTCCCTCATCCCTACACCTTAATGGGATGGCATGGGAATTATCAGTGATACAGAGTATAACATTAATGAGGTTCTATTTGTAAAAATCTGTGGGGAATTTGCTATTCCTCGTATAATGAAAAACGGTGAATGGCTCTGACCTCTAAAATAAGCCAAGAGTGAGGATGAAACTAAAAATGTGACTCGGATGCGCTGCAAGAATTCATAAGCAATGAGGTATCTAAGTTTTGGAGCATGTTATCTGAAGCAACGTTTGTGCATCCTCCAGAATGTTCTCTGTAAAACATGATCTATGCCATAAAATGTTACAATTTTAGTTGCAAACTGAATTCACAACCTGTTTTAGGATAAACTGCCCAATATTGAAAAGGCTCCAAACTGAAAGTTGTAACAAGTCTTGCATTTATATAGCACCTTTCACAACCTCAGGACGTTCCAAAGTGCTTTACAGCCAATGAAGTACTCTCTAGACTCTTGGTTCCCCATTATTTCCAGAATGTTTTTTGTGTCTTCTACTGTGAAGACAGATACAAAGTATTTGTTTAATGTCTCTGCCATTTCCTTATTGCCCATTATAATTTCTCCTGTCTCTGCCTCTAATGGGCCCACGTTTACTTTTGATGCACATCATGATGCCATAACACATGTCAGGGTGATGTGGTAACACAAGTTCTGCTAACACAGAACAGTTTGGATTTTCTGAAGCCAGTGAATCTTGATCGGCATATTTTAACCGTGGCTGTTTGATTGAGATCAAACTTTCCCTAAAGCATTCCCAGACCACAACTAGCTTCATTCTATGAATGTTACTAGAAACTTGACTAAATATTCATGTGTGTAGAAAAACAAAGTACATTATTGACAATAAACCACTGATCATTTTAAGTGATTCCGATAAGGATTATAATAAATGTAGCTTTCTGGAACCCCATCTTCAAGATGCACTGCAGCAACTCGCCAAGGCTTCTTCGACAGCACCTCCCAAACCTGCGACCTCTACCACCTAGAAGGACAAGGGCAGCAGGTGCATGGGAACACCACCACCTGCAAGTTCCCCTCCAAGTCACACACCATCCTGACTTGGAAGTATATCGCCATTCCTTCATCGCCGCTGGGTCAAAATCCTGGAACTCCCTACCTAACAGCACTGTGGGAGTACCTTCACCACACGGACTGCAGTGGTTCAAGAAGGCGGCTCACCACCACCTTCTCAAGGGCAATTAGTGATGGGCAATAAATGCTGGGCTTGCCAGTGACGCCCACATCCTGTGAATGGATTAAAAAAAAACTTTAGGCTGAGAGTGGAACCCTGTGAAAAGGAACGAAAGCTAAATCAAGGTAATTGATGCCGGTTGCATTTAAGAGAGAAATGCTGTGAACTGCATAATGGGGAGGTGTAGGTTTCTGTGCTGAATTGCACAATGGGTTGGTGTACGTTTGTACGATTCCCCACGTATAATATTCCCAATCTTAGTTGCGCCACTAGAGGTTGGGCGCAACTCCCAACAGGGAGGAAGTGAAAAATCAGAAGGTGGCCAGTTACATCATGAGATTGGTAGAAACACAAGAAGGAGCGGAGGTCAAAGGGAATACATTCATTGTCCAAAACATTGTCAACTATATATAAGAATGGGATAGTTTGAATTACTAGAAGAAATAGATAAACTATATATGTGTTGAAGTTGTTGAATAGTTTTCAAACATTTGTAATCATTTTAATTCTTGTAAAATATAAAAAGATAAATGAAAAATACTGTTGAGTGGGTTTTATCTTGCGTTCAGATGTAACAGCATTATTGTGACATTAGAAAATATTTCATAAAATTTTACAGCACAGAAACAAGCCATTTTATCTAGCTTCCCCTTAAATGCAGCTATGCCACTTCACGTAGTCGCAAGTTCCACATTCTCAGCACTCTCTGGGTAAAGATGTTTCTCCTGAATTCGTTATTGGATTTATTAATAACGATCTTATATTTACCACCCCTAGCCTTGGACTACCCCCCCCCCCACCCCACATTTGGATACATCTTCTTTATGTCTATCCCATCGAACCCCTTCATAATTTTAACGACCTCTATCAGGTCACCCCTCAGTCTTCTCATTTCTAGAGAAAAGAGCGCCAGCCTGTTCAGTCTTTCCTGGTAGTTGTACCCTATCATCCTTGTAAATCTTTTTTGCACTTTCGCCAGTGCTTCTATATCCTTTTTGTAATAAGGAGGCCAGAACTCTGCACAGTTCTCTATGAATGCCCATTTCCAAACTATCACACCAATTGCAAAAAAATCACAGTAAACTATGCTATTGTAAAATCCATGGTCAGCTGTATAATTAGTTTAAAACCATGCCTGAGGCGCTGCTGTGTCTGTGCTCATTGCTTAAACAGGAATATTTAAGCAGTAGCAATGAGCCCAGCAGACATTTGTCCAGGCATCCAAAAGCAATGTCATAAATCACTGTCACCAGGGAAAGCGGCACGATCCATTCGTTTTCATTTAGAATTCATAAAATCTTCTGTGTCAAATCCCACAAGGACAGATCCTGTAGCAATTCGGGTAGCCGTGCTGAACAGTGATGGGTTTGCCGACGGGGAATGGGAATGAGCCTGGCGTGATGCTCACGCCTGAAATGGACAGCCGAACGAGTTTGCGAAGATTAGTGTGAAATGCTCACCTCTGTCCCGCTTTACATTGTGTGAGCAATACAGGGGAAGTTTTAACCTTTCTCATACCCCTCAGTATGGAATCACTCACCTACCGTTGTTCTGATGGGGAGATTGTTTTCACTGTGCATGACCTTTAGGTGCAAAATAATTAATACATCTACTGCTAATGCGTTATTAAAATGACAATTTAGAAATCTATAAAAATACATATTTTTTTTTACATATTTACGAATTAGCTTTAAAGAACAAGGTGTTCAAAAATGTTTCTACTCTGAAAGGTTCAGTACACTTATAGCCCATAGTTATACAATTTATACCCCACTGTTTGCATATTATTATAGAAGGTTGTGGCTATTGAATCAAAACAGTAGCTTTGGGCAATTATATAGCACTGTGGATCCTTACAGTACGTTATTAAAAGGAAATGCATGCAGCGTTCAAATACTACTTTTCAGTGACCTTTTTAAGGTCCTGCTGTTAAGTAGGCCCAAACACCAGACCTGCACTGGCACATATAATGCAGTCTGTTAGAAGTTCCCAGTATATGGTCTTTAATACTGCTCCAATATTTGCTTATCTTGGGCTTCATCCTTTATTTCCCTCCAGTTGAACCTTTTGCACAGTTTTGAAGACTAATTGCATTCCTCTCTCTCTACATACTTCAGCAAGTTACTTAGTAAAAAGATGCAGAAGAATGGATCTTATTAGAAAGGTCAGTGGTGAAAAGGTGGCCCAAGTATTTTCCAATGGATCCCACAGCAATCTAGTTTGTACAAGCTTTCCACAACTACTGCACAAACCACAGAGATTAGATCAGAACTTTTCTCCCATGTCATTTGAAGTGGCTGCTGCCACGTTTCAAAATGGGCAGCCACAAATCACGTCCAATGAAAGCAAGCCTCATCATGATTTGGCCGTACAAAACGGTAGGAATATCTTTTCAAAATGACTGGTTTGCAACTAACATTAGTGTATCTGTCCACATCTCACCAATCCTACACAACTGTTGTCATTCGATAGATTTGATGTTTCAGTTTTTTTTGTTTCACGAAGGTGGTCATGCATAGTAGAAATTCATTAATAGTGTTTGTATTAATGTGTCCTTTTGCTTTTTGTTATGGGTAATGTGGTATATGTCATAAAAACCTATCTGGTTCACTAATGTCCTATAGGGAAGGAAATCTGCCGTCCTTACCCGGTCTGGCCTATATGTGACTCCAGATCCACAGCAATGTGGTTGACTCTTAACTGCCCTCGGAAATGGCTTAGCAAGCCACTCAGTTGTACCTAACAGCACTGTGAGAGGACCTTCACCACATGGACTGTAGCAGTTCAAGGCGGCGGCTCACCACCACCTTCTCAAGGGCAACTAGGGATGGGCAATAAATGCTGGCCTTGCCAGCAAAGCCCACATCCCACTAAAAAAGACATTTTTACACTAATCTATTACTACATGCTTTTTTTGCCACTTCTTTTAACTTTTAAGAGAGCATTATTTGCCCAGCAAGGTGTTAGGATTGAATGCAAGTATACTTTGGTATCTGTAGTTTTTTTAATGCATTCACAGGATGTGGGCATCATTGGCAAGGCCGGCATTTTTTGCCCATCCCTAATTGTCTTTGAGTGGCTTGCTCAGCCATTTCAGAGGGCAGTTAAGAGTCAACCACATTGCTTGTGGGACTGGAGTCACATATAGGCCAGACCAGGTAAGGACAGCAGATTTACTTCCCTAAAGGACATTAGTGAACTGGATGGGTTTTTATGACAATCCAGTAGTTTCATGGTCACTAGCCTTTAATTCCAGATTTACTTAATTAACTGAATTTAAATTCCCCAGCTGCCGTGGTGGGATTTGAACTATTCATCTCACAGGATTAATTAGTCGCAGGCTCTGGATTACTAGTCCACTACCACTATGCTACTGTTCCCAAGTCAGGCACAGTGCTGGTTAAATTCATAGATCTCTGAACACTGCCTGAAATGGAAATGAATGTTGGGCAGGTTCTATAACAGGCAGGCGATCAGCTCTGCCAGTCAACCATCCAGGTGGTGAAGATGAAAATTAACCTCAATGTTTCTTCACCCACTTATGTGACATGTTGATTGCTTACATCTCAAGATCCGTTTAAGTGAGATTGCCACTTTAGTGCCACTTTGTGCTGGGGACTCACATTCACTCGAGACTGCCCAAACTCATTTCACTTGAAACTCAGTGTCAGCCATGGCTCAGTGGGCAGCACTCTTGCCTCTGAGTGAAAAGATTGTGGATTCAAGTCCCACTCCAGAGACTTGAGCACAAAAATTTAGGCTGACGCTCCAGTGCAGTACTGAGGGAGTGCTGCCCTGTCGGAGGTGCCGTCTTTCAGATGAGACATTAAACTAAGGCCCCGTCTGCATTCTCAGGTGGACATAAAAGATCCCATGGCACTATTTCAAAGAAGAGCAGGGGAGTTATCCCCGGTGTCCTGGCCAATATTTATTCTCAATCAATGTCACTAAAACAAGATTATCAGGTTCATTATCGCATTGCTGTTTGTGGGAGCTTGCTGTGCACAAATTGGCTGCCGCGTTTCCTACATTACAACAGTGACTCCACTTTAAAAGTACTTCATAGGCTGTAAAGCGCTTTGGGACGTCCTGAGGTCGTGAAAGGTGCTGTATAAAGGCAAGTTTATTTTTTTCTTACAGCTATCAGAGAAAGGAGACTTTCATCCCAGATCCCAGAAGTAAAAGGACAGTGTCTTAAGTCACTGAACTAACCAGTCCTCAGCTATAGAAAATTTTAACTCTTTGAGTAAAGAAAGCTTTCATAATTTAACATCTATACAACTGTTTCTGTTGAGTGCTATAGTGCCCTAATTCCAAAAGTGTGCAGGGCCATAAAATATTTCTTAATTCTTAATTGCAGTCTTTTTAACTTTTGTGGGGTAATTTTGACTTTGGGCGATAGTGTAAAACGAGCAGTATAGGATCTGTCAATTAAATTGACAAAATGAAATTCGGGAGAGATGTATAATGGGCGGCTGATCTGATATCGCCCGTTGCACACGATCGCTCAAATTCAAAATTACCATCTTTATGTTAGTACACAATTGATACTCTAGAACGCAAAAGGTCAAAGTAAAAACTGCATAATCACTTTTCTCTTAGTCACTAGAAGTACACTCCCAGTGTTCCGAGATACTCTTCTGGTCAAACTTACTGGATGGAAATAAAGTCATAGGCATTTCATAGAGTCATAATGGCACAGAAGAGGCCATTTGGCCCATCGAGTCCGTGTCGGCTCTCTGTGGAGCAATCCAGTCAGTCCATTCCCCCGCTCTATCACCGTAGCCCTGCAAGTTTATTTCCCTCAAGTGCCTATCCAGTCTCCCCTTGAAAACATTGAGTGTCTCCGCTTCCACCACTTCCGTCGGCAGCGAGTTCCAGGTCCTCACCACTCGCTGCGTAAAAAAGTTTTTCCTCACATCCCCCCTGTATCTCTTTCCCAAAACCTTAAATCTGTGTCCCCTAGTCCTTGTACCATCAACTAGTGGGAACAGCCTTTCCCCGTATAGCCTATCCAAACCCGTCATAATCTTGTACATTCCTATCAAATCACCCCTCAACCTCCTTTGCTCTAATGAAACCAAATCCAGCTTCTCCAACCTGTCCTTGTAGCTAAGATCCCCCATCCCTAGAACCATTCTGGTAAATCTCCTCTGCACCGTCTGAAGGGCTTTCATATCCTTCCTAAAGTGTGGTGACCAGAACTGGACGCAATACTCCAGTTGTGGCCTAACCAGCGCTTTATAAAGGTTCAGCATAACTTCTCTACTTTTGTTCTCAATACCTCTATTTATGAAGCCGAAGATCCCATATGCTTTGCTAACCACTCTCTCAATATGTCCTGCCACCTTCAGGGACCTATGCACACTAACTCCCAGGTCCCTTTGTCCCTGCACACTCTTTAAAACTGTGCCATTAAGTGTATATTGCCTCTCCCTGTTCCTTCTGCCAAAATGCATCACCTCACACTTCTCTGTATTAAATTCCATCTGCCACTTGTCTGCCCATTCTGCTAGCCTTTCTATGTCCTGCTGCAGTCGATTGGTATCATCCTCACTGTTTGCCACACCCCCAAGTTTGCTGTCATCGGCAAATTTAGAAATTCTACTCTGTATTCCAATATCCAGGTCATTTATATATATCACAAAAAGCAGTGGCCCCAGCACTGACCCTTGGGGAACACCACTGTCTACCATCCTCCAGTCTGAAAAACAGCCATTTACAACTCGCTGTTTTCTGTCCTTAAGCCAATTCCTTATCCAAGCTGCCACTGACCCACCTATTCCATGAGCCTCGATTTTGTTAACCAGCCTTCTATGTGGTACTTTGTCAAACGCCTTCTGAAAATCCATGTAGACAACATCCATTGCATTCCCTTCATCATTCCTCCGTTACTTCGTCAAAAAATTCAATTAGTCAAACACGACCTGCCTTTTACAAATCGTGTTGGCTCTCCTTAATTAGCTTAAACCTCCCCAAGTGCCTGTTAATTTTTTCCTTGATTATTGTTTCTAAAACTTTACCCACCACTGATGTTAAAGTGACCGGCCTGTAGTTACTAGGATTGTCCTTACACCCTTTCTTGAACAATGGTGTCACATTTGCCACTTTCCAAACCTCAGGCACCTCCCCTGCATCTAGGGAAGATTGGAAAATTATGGCAAATAATGTGATCTATTTACACTGCCAACCAAAACTTCTGGGTGCTACTGGAACTATCCTACATTTAGTCAAGGACACTGGCGGGGGAATAGGCCTCAAAGGAGACAGCGCCCGGGGAATCGCCCTCATGGGAGACAGTGTCCGGGGGAATCAGTCCCATGGGAGACAGTGTCCGGGGGAATCAGTCCCATGGGAGACAGTGTCCGGGGAATCAGTCCCATGGGAGTCACTGCCCAGGGAATCAGTCCCATGGCAGACATTGCCTGGGGAATCAGTCCCATGGGAGTCACTGCCCGGGGAATCAGTCCCATGGGAGACACTGCCCGGGGAATCAGTCCCATGGGAGACACTGTCCGGGGAATCAGTCCCATGGGAGACACTGTCCGGGGAATCAATCCCATGGGAGACACTGTCCGGGGGAATCAGTCCCATGGGAGACACTGCCCGGGGGAATCAGTCCCATGGGAGTCACTGCCCGGGGAATCAGTTTCATGGGAGACACTGTCCAGGGAATCAGTCCCATGGGAGACACTGTCCAGGGAATCAGTCCCATGGGAGACACTGTCTGGGTATCAGTCCCATGGGAGACACTGTCTGGGTATCAGTCCCATGGGAGACACTGCCCGGGGAATCAGTCCCATGGGAGACACTGCCCGGGGAATCAGTCCCATGGGAGACACTGTCTGGGTATCAGTCCCATGGGAGACACTGTCTGGGTATCAGTCCCATGGGAGACACTGTCTGGGTATCAGCCTCACAGACACCTCCCTTTGCCCAAGTCCCTTTGCAGTGGACTTAAAATGATTTCAGAATCAAGAGCCTATAGCAATAGTTGAACTGGCCCATTACAAGTACAGTTTGTGAGAATGTTGGGAATTTGTGCAGACAACGGTGTTCGTACAAATCATGATTTTACTTTCAAAACCATTTACAAATTTGCAGTTTTCACTATGATTTAATGACTCCCAAGAGTGTCCTCTTTGTATTACAACGTGACAGCAAAACATCAATAGACTAAGTGTCAGAAAAGATTCATGCCCCATCCACTGTCTGGTAGGTCTGCATGAAAAGCTACACAACAATTTAATGCTTTCACTCTTTCGAATGCACAACATTCTGTACAAAGTCTTGAGGGACCTCATTAGTCCTATCTGGTGTTTCTCCAAAGACTTGGGCTTCCGTGATCCAACTTGTAATCTTATTGTAGTGTGCACTATCGAGATGGAAGTCCACAAAGTGTGCCAGCCTGTTACACATCAGGAAAGAATGTAAAATCCTACGTTTATTAATTCCAGAATTAATTCCTGTTTGAAGGAATGCTGATGTGCACAGCTGAGGGTCGAGAGGTTTTGGGGCGGGCCACACCAATTGCGTGAGTTAAACTAACACTTTTAGATGACTGAGCAGCTCTTGATAGTTCCCTTTAACTGGACAGTCTTTGGTATCCCTTCTGTTAACCTTGGTGAACCTCACTCGGAGTTGGATAAAAAGAAACATTAAATTAAGAGCCAGTCCAGGATTCTGGTCATTATGTGCAAGTTTTAGCTTCCTCTGCTTGGACAGGGTAGTAACTAAATTTGTTGGGGAGAAATTGGCTTTATATCCATTTTTTTTGATGTCAAAGACAATTCTAAAAAGAGGGGCGAGAAAGTTCAGAAAAACAACATTGCTTTCCCAGCCATGTTTTTCAGCCAGCTCCAGTTTTATGATTCTGGGTTCTTGACTGTTCTCTGATAATCTTCCAGTTCATTTTTCCTGTTCATTGCTTTCTGCAGTTCCTGTTTGATCAGCTGAATCTGTTTCTCCAGTTCTGTTAGCTCATGAATGACTGAATGCCTGGCTTTCACAAGGGGTTCAGATTTGCCATTGGAATTGATGGCAAGAGGCAGCTCTTTCATCACTGGGGGTAGGTCCTCAGCCTGGCAGGGTTTCAAATTCATTTCAGGCTGTTGGTCATCTTTGAAAATGCATCTCCGTTTGTTCCAATTCGTATGACTGGCTGTATTCCACACGGCTTGCTGGTTATTTCCAACGTTGCACCTGAAAATGAAAAAAAGTTTGTTTTAAGTCAGACCCAAACTGAAGAGACATCTGCACAAGAAATGTATTGCTATATAATACTATTGCATACATGTGGAATAATCCACAGGCTTCACTCGATTGAGTTTTATGATGAGGTAACAGAGAGGGTTGATGAGGGCAAAGCTGTTGATGTGGTGTACATGGACTTCCAAAAGGCATTGACAAAGTGCCACATAATGGGCTTGCCAGTAAAGTTGAAGCCCATGGAATAAAAGGGACAGTGGCAGCATGGATTCAAAATTGGTTAAGTGACAGGAAACAGTGAGTAGTGGTGAACGGTTGTTTTTCGGACTGGAGGAAGGTGTTCCCCAGGAGTCGGTAGTAGGACCACTGCTTTTCTTGCTATATATTAATGACTTGGACTTGGGAGTACAGGGCACAATTTCAAAATTTGCAAATGACACAAAACTTGGAAGTATAGTGAACAGGGAGGAGGATAGTGATAGACTTCAAGAGGACATAGACAGGCCGGTGAAATGGGCGGACACATGGCAGATGAAATTTAACTTAGAAAAGTGCGAAGTGATACATTTTGGTCGGAAGGACGAGAACAGGCAATATAAACTAAAGGGTACAATTCTAAAAGGGGTGCATGAACAGAGAGACCTGGGGGTATATGTGCACAAAGCATTGAAGGTAGCAGGGCAGGTTGAGAAAGCGGTTAAAAAAGCATATGGGATCCTGGGCTTAATAAATAGAGGCATAGAATACAAAAGCAAGGAAGTTATGATGAACCTTTATAAAACACTGGTTCGGCCTCAACTGGAGTATTGTGTCCAATTCTGGGCACCACACTTTAGGAAGGATGTCCAGGCCTTAGAGAGGGTGCAGAAAAGATTTACAAGAATGGTTCCAAGGATGAGGGACTTCAGTTACGTGGATAGACTAGAGAAGCCGGGGTTGTTCTCCTTAGAGCAGAGAAGGTTGAGAGGAGATTTGATAGAGGTGTTCAAAATCATGAGGGGTCTAGACAGAGGAGATAGAGAAAAACTGTTCCCATTGGCGGAAGGGTCGCGAACCAGAGGACACAGATTTAAGATTGGCAGAAGAACCAAAGGCGACATGAGGAAAAACTTCTTTACGCAGCGAGTGGTTATGATCTGGAATGTTTTGCCTGAAAGGGTGATGGAGGCAGATTCAATCGTGATTTTCAAAAGGAAATTGGATAAGTACCTGAAGGAAAAAAATTTGCAGGGCTACAGGGAAAGGGTGGGGGAGTGGGACTTGCTGAAGTGCTCTTGCAGAGAGCTGGCATGGGCTCGATGGGCCAAATGGCCTCCTTCTGTGCTGTAACCTTTCTATGATTCACCCCTCCCTATCTCCATAACCTTCTACAGCCCTCAACCCTCTGAGAACTCTGCGCTCCTCCAATTCTGGCCTCTTGGACATCCCCGATTACCTTCGCTCCACCATTGGCGGCCGTGCCTTCAGCTGCCTAGGCCCTAATCCCTGGAATTCCCTCCCTAAACCTCTCTGCCTCTCTTCCTTTAAGTCACTCCTTAAAACCTACCTCTTTGACCTAGCTTTTGTTCACCTGTCCTAATATTTATGTGGCTCGGTGCCAAATTTTGTCTGATAACGCTCCTGTGAAGCGCCTTGGGACATTTTACTACATTAAAGGTGCGATATAAATGCAAGTTGTTGCTGTTTAATAATTCAAAGGCAACTAGAAAATAATGCAAATAGAAATAGCACCTTTTGTAGTGGCAACATTAAATCCAATTAACAGTCCGATATTTCTTTCTAATATGGGTACGACTATGATACCACTGGACAACATAGAGTACTATTTCTCAATAAACCCTCTTTCTGTCACATGATATAGAAATGCATGAAAAAATTCAATGGGAGCAGTTAACAGGAAACGTGACATCAACTCTGACTGAATCTCAAACAGGAAAACAGCTCAAAGTTAAACAATTCTGCACTGTATGTGCTATTTAAAAATATGTTTGACAAGGTTATAACACACCGTAAGACTCTGGATAAATGGCTTACACCACTGAAGCTTTGCTCTAGTGACTTTAGTCATTTTAACCTACCTCGCCAGACAGGAATCCCACGGGATCGGGTGGAATGCCGGTTTTACACCCTGCCAGATATTACTCTCCGTGGACTACAACGGAGAGTAAAATCGGGCGGAGTGTAAAACCAGCGTCACACCCCATCCCATCAGCTTCCCGGGTTAGGTTAAAATTGACTCTATAATATTACCTGAATCCCTTCAATGCTGTTAAATGACACATCCCAGCCAGTGTTTAGTCTCTGTGATATATACGGAGCTATCTGCAAGGAGGTTACGAGAATATTTTTCAGTAAAATGCTTCACCTGCCATCTGATAATTTTTTTAAATGTTACTGAAGTGTGCATTGGAGACAACAACAACTACAACTTGTATTTATATAGCGCCTTTAATGTAGTAAAATGGCCCAAGGTGCTGCACAGGTGTGTTATAAGACAAAACATTTGACACCGAGCCACACAAGGAAAAATTAGGGCAAGTGACCAAAAGCTTGGTCAAAGAGGTAGGTTTTAAGGA
This sequence comes from Squalus acanthias, assembly GCA_030390025.1. Classification (NCBI taxonomy): domain Eukaryota; kingdom Metazoa; phylum Chordata; class Chondrichthyes; order Squaliformes; family Squalidae; genus Squalus; species Squalus acanthias. Next base: position 123,757,365 of record CM059425.1, on the reverse strand, counting down.
GTGTCTTAAAGGAGGAAAGAGAGGTAAGCGAGGCGGTGAGGTTTAGGCAAGGAATTCCAGAGCTTAGGGCCTCGGCAACAGAAGGCACGGCCACCAATGGTTGAGCGATTATAATCAGGGATCCTCAAGAGGGCAGAATTAGAGGAGCGCAGCTATCTCGGGGGGGGGGGGGATTGTGGGGCTGAAGGAGATGACAGAGATAGGGAGGGGCGAGGCCATGGAGAGACAACTGCCAAAATAAGACTTGTTTCAAGAAATTGGCCCTGCTGCTTTCTGAAAGCAAAGAGAAAGTTGGGGGTTGAAATTGCAATGTATGATATTAGTCGCAATAAAATTGTTCATATGGCATTCATTCTGTCTGCTATTTTAGAAAGGTTTTAACCTGTTTATTTTATATTAGTTTAATGTCTTCTTCGAAATAAGGGACAGAGGAATTCCATACAAATGGATCAACACTTTCATTACTAATACCACCAGTGCAATTCCAATCTCCCCGAGATTATTACATGCTCCAGCAAGCGATGGACAGTTCTACAGTCAAACTGCTGCACTAAAAGCAGCACAACCTTAGTCATCTGCTTTTTCTATGTAGTAAATACAGGATACTGAGGATTCTGTTAAATTAGTATTCCTTTACCAGCAAGACTGTCCCTGATATGATTTGTGACATTAGAAGAACTTCTTAATTATTTTAAAGCCATATAACTCACTCTGGCCGCCTCTTATTTTCTATTCATCAAGAACAACTTGCATTTATATAACACCTTGAACTTGGAAAAAACAACCCAAGGTGCCTCACAAAGGCACAAAGAAAAAATGTGCACCAAGTCAAAGAAGGAGATGTTCGGAGGAGTGACCAAAAGCTTGGTCAAAGAGGTGGGTTTTAAGGAGGGTCTTAATGGAGGAGAGGGAGGTGAAGAGGCAGAGGGCTTTAGGGAGGGAATTCCACAGCCTGGGACCTCGGCACATGAAGTCACGACAACCAACGCTGGGGCGAAATAGGGGGTTGCACAAGCAGCCAAAGTCTGAGGAACGGAGAGTTGTATGGGGAAATCGGAGATGGGATGGTCGTTTGGAAGAACAGAGGGGTCAAGGGTGAGTTTTTTGAGGAGGGGAGTGATGACAGCAGTTTTCAAAGGGAAGAGGATAGTACTTGAGGGGGCATGGGGGCCAGGAAAGGAAGTTGGGTGCGCGGCAATTTAATGGGAATGGGATCAAAAGAGCAGGATTCGGTTTTCATGGATGAGATCAGCTCAGAGAGCATGAGGGAAGATGGGAGAGAAACTGGAGCGAGACGCAGGTTTAGGGCTAGGACGGTGGGGGCGGGGGGGGGGGGGGAGGGTAGGGGGGAGGGTTGCCGGGGGGAGGTTTTGCTTAGTAGGAAAGGGGAAAGGGAAGGGGGTGAAGCAGTAGAGGCAGCTGAAAGGATGGTCTCAACCCTAGTGTCAAAGAAATCCATGAGATCTTTGCACTTGTTGTCGGAGGTGAGGGTGAAGCAGGCGGGGGAGAGGGGTTTAAGGAAACAATTGATAGTGGAGAAAAGAAGCCAGGGTTGTCTTTGCTCTCCAGGTTGATCCTGGAGCAGTGGGTGGTTTTGGCTGAGTGAAGCCCCATAGCACTTGAAGTGGACCAGCCAGATTTGATGATGGATGCCTAAACCAGTTGTCCACCAGATACATTCAATTCTTCACCCCTTGTACTTGAGGGAGCAAAGATGAGGGCGATACCAAGAGGAATAACTAGGATGGTGAATTGTGAAGGTTTACTGGGCACAAGGACATCAAAGGATGAAGTGAGGGAGTGGTTAAGCAAATTGACAGCTGCAGAAGTATTGTGGTAAACGGAAGGCCAACGGCTAGGCAGCTGAGCTTTGTCCAATCAGATATATAAATTGAAAAGTTTACAGCAACATTTCTAAACTTTATAAGAAGTGGATCATCTGGGACATCAAAATGAAAGAAACACAATTTTTAAGTTCATAACCTCATCATCCAACCAAAAGCAAAATACACGATAAAGCTCAAAGGGGATGATTTATATCACATTTGCGGCACTGACCATTATTCATCTGACACATGCCTTCAAAAATCCACATAAGACCACTAGAAATGTGGCAGGAGGCCTGGGAGGATTCCAGGATTCCTGTTTGGGGCGGAGGGGTGGAAATTCCAATGCCAGGAGTTTCCTGGGTTATGTCATACGACCAGTACATAGGGTGCAACAAGGTGCACTGGCCTTGCCAGAGGAAGACCACAATGGGGTCCAGGCCTTTGCAAGGGAGCCAATGGGCTCTTTAGTAACTGGAATTCCCTTCCTAAACCTTTCTGCCTCTCTAGCTCTCTCTCCTCCTTTACCAAGCTTTTGGGCACCTGTCCTAATATCTCCTTAAGTGGCTCGGTGACAAATTTTGTTCGATAATCGCTCTAGCCCAGAGTAGGCAACCCTAGCTCAGTCAGTTCTTTGAGGAAGTAACATACAGGGTGGATAAAGGGGAACCAGTGGATGTGGTGTATTTAGACTTCCAAAAGGCATTTGACAAGGTGCCACACAAAAGATTATTGCTTAAGATAAAAAATCACAGGATTGGGGGTAATATTCTGGCATGGATAGAGGATTGGCTATCTAACAGAAGGCAGAGAGTTGGGATAAATGGTTCATTCTCAGACTGGCAATCAGTAACTAGTGGTGTTCCGCAGGGGTCAGTGCTGGGTCCCCAACTCTTTACAATCTATATTAACAATTTGGAGGAGGGGACCGAGTGTAACATATCAAAGTTTGCAGATGATACTAAGATGGGAGGGAAAGTAGTGAGTGAGGAGGACATAAAAAATCTGCAAGGGGACATAGACAGGCAGAGGGCAGAGATTTGGCAGATGGAATACAATACTGGAAAGTGTGAGGTTATGCACTTTGGCAGGAAAAATAGTAGAGCAAGTTATTATCTTAATGGCAAGAAACTGGAAAGTACTGAAGTACAAAGGGATCTGGGGGTCCTGGTGCACGAAACTGAAAAGGTTAGTATGCAGGTGCAGCAAGTGATTAAGAAGGCCAATGAAATGTTGGCTTTCATTGCTAGGGGGATAGAATATAAAAATAGGGAGGTATTGCTTCAGTTGTACAAGGTATTGGTGAGACCGCACCTGGAATACTGCATACAGTTTTGGTGTCCATACTTAAGAAAAGACATACTTGCTCTCGAGTCAGTACAAAGAAGGTTCACTCGGTTAATCCCGGGGATGGACATATGAGGAGAGGTTGGGTAGATTGGGACTCTACTCATTGGAGTTCAGAAGAATGAGAGGCGATCTTATTGAAACATATAAGATTGTGAAGGGGTTGGATCGGGTGGATGCGGGGAGGATGTTCCCGATGATAGGTGAAACTAGAACTAGGGGGCATAGTCTTAGAATAAGGGGCTGCTCTTTCAAAACTGAGATGAGAAGGAACTACTTCACTCAGAGGGTGGTAGGTCCATGGAATATGCTGCCCCAAAAAGCTGTAGAAGCTACATCATTACATAAATTTAAAACAGAAATAGACAGTTTCCTAGAAGTAAAGGCAATTAAGGGTTACGGGGAGCGGCAGGAATTTGGACATGAGTCTAGGTTCGGATCGGTCATGGCCCTGTGGGTAGCGTAGCGGGCCCAGGTGTCGTGTAGCCTGATCCTGCTCCTATTTTGTGTGTCCAATTCTGTTAGGTTCAGGAGATGGTTCTGTGATAGTAGATTGGCGGTTAGGATCAGATCAGCCATGATCTTATTGAATGGCGGAGCAGGCTCGAGGGGCCAGTTGGCCTACTCCTGCTCCTATTTCTTATGTTCTTATGTTCTTATAACATATAAATACGAATATACAAACAATGACGGACAGGTAAAGACCCTCTGGTCTATCCAGCCTGTCCCACACAATTGCGATACCTTGTGTATCACAACATATATACTCCACCCCACCAGAAACCATGGGCCGGATTTTCCGACCCCCACGGGTGTGTACGAGGTGTGTACGTGACCGTAGGGGCCGCGCAAATGCCGGTTTCAGGTACGCGAAGCGCACGCGCTGAAACCCAGCACTTGCGATCTGTCAAGAATTCTCTTGAAAGATCATCCGCCTGCCCAAGAAAGTGCCTCCGCGGGTGGAGAGTTGCGCTTTTTGCACAACTTCCGCCCGCTGAATGACTGTCAAATTCTTATGCCTGGTAAAAGTAGGCGTAAGGCCTGCTTTTACCAGCATAAGAGTTTTAAAAAATAGAAAAATAAAATTTGATCACTAATTTATAAATTAAAAATACTCTTAAAGAAGGTAAGTTTATTTTTAGCCCCGTAAAAACATTTAAATATTTGTCAAAAAATTAAATTTTTGTTTAAAATATTTAATTAAATGGCATTTTAATTAATTTTAAATATGTAATTAAATAAAATGTATTTAATGTTTTAGTGTGTTTTAAATGTGATCCCCATTCATACTTTTGACAGTTCTGTCTGTACGGAACTGTCAAAAGGATGAAGGGGGATTCCCTTCATCCATTGGTTAACCTGACCCATGTGATCCCAGGGGCGCTTGCAAACCGCATGCGCCCCTGGGATACGTGGGCCTCTGCGCATTTCCAACAGGAGAGACCCAGGAGCGGAAGCCTCGGGATCTTGGAGCCAACAGGTAGGTTCGTAGATTTTTTTTCCGATCGGAAGCAGCCGCCCGCATTTAGGGCCCATGTGATTTCCTGGGAGAGGCAAAAAAACATAAAAAACCCAGGCCAATTTGGGAAAAAAAATCTGGGAAATTCCTCTCTGATCCATCTAGGTGATCGAAACTAGTCCAAGAGATCACTCTGGCCCTGCAGTACCCACCTTCTGTAAGAGGTGATCTCCGCTCCAGCCAGAAACAAATCCAGCTCTCGCTTGAAGGAATTCAGCGAGTCCACGTCCACCACACAAGACGGCAGCCTGTTCCAGAGGTCCACTATTCTCTGGGAAAAGAACCACCTCCTGACATCTAACCTAGATCTAGCCTATACAACTTAAATTTGTGACCGCTGTTCCTGCCTAACCTATTTAATTGAAATAAACTGTCAGCTGGAACACAATCTATTCCCTTCATTATCTTATAAACCTCAATCAGATCCCCCCCATATCTATGCTTCTCTAAGGTATAAAGCCCCAACTCTTTTAGCCTATCTTGATAACTAAGATGTTTTAGACTGGGAATTAGTCTAGTGGCCCTCCTCTGCACCCTTTCCAAAGCCTCAATATCACCCACCATGTGAGGAGACCAAAACTGGACACGGTATTCCAAGTGTGTCCTGACTAATGTCTTGTACAAGGACAAAACAGCATGCCTCATCTTGTACTCAATTGTCCAATGGATACACCCCAACACCCTATTTGCTCTAGCGATCGCTACACGGCAGTACTCCTGTACTTTTAAGGATGTATGCACTAGAATGCCCGAATCTCTTTCTATCTCCACCATCTTTAATGCCTTTCTCTGAAGGGTGTATGAATGTCGAGCATTTGCCCTGCCCACATGCATAACACTGCACTACATCATTTTCCAGTCTTGAGCCCAATCTTCCAACACATTAAGATCTGCCTGAAGCAGACGAGCATCATCTACAGTTCTAACACTCACACAGATCTTGGTATCATCTGCAAATTTGCAGATTGTGCCCCCAACACCTACATCCAGATCATTAATAAAAATAGTAAGGAGCAATGGTCCAAACACTGACCCCTGCGAGACACCACTGGTGACCGGTCCAAATCCATCTATGACTACTGTTTGTCTACGTCCTGTCAACCAGTTCTGAATCCAGCTCAATATATTACCACTAATACCAGAGACTTCGATCTTATGGAGAAGCCTCTTATGTGGTACCTTATCAAAAGCTTTATGGAAATCTAAGTAGACAATGTCTACTGGACTTCCCTCATCCACCAACTTTGTAACTTCTTCAAAAAATACAATTCGATTTGTAAGACATGACTTTTTTATGAAGCCATGTTGGATGTACCTGATATGTCCCTCTCTATCCAAGTATTCATATACAGGAAACTTTCGTTTATCCGGCACCCAAATATCCGGAATTCTCGCTTAACCGGCAAAAATCATCCTCCGAAAACTCCTCTCAAATAACCGGCAATGTTGCCGAGTCGCAGTCGAGTCTCCGCGAACGCCGAGTGCTCCGAAAACTCCTCTCAAATAACCGGCAATGTTGCCGATCCTGAGTCCGAGTCCGAGTCCGCGAACGCCGATTTAGTCAGTAGGGGTACTTTTCAAAAGTGCCACTACTCGGCCTCCTGGCGCTGTCGGAAATCCGAAACACTGCAGTAGCAGGAGTTGATTCTCCCGTGCTGCCTGGAGTCTCTTTGTTAAAAATAGCCTCGGTAGATATAACTCTCCGTTATCCGGTACTTTTGATAAACCGGCACCACGCCGGTCCCGTCGATGCCGGATAAATGAAAGTTTCCTGTATTGCATCCCTAATGATTCCTTCAAGCATCTTACCTTTTTTGATGTTAAACTAATGGGCCTATAGTTACCCGGGTCTGTCTTGTCACCTTTTTTAAAGTTGGGGACCACATTAGCCTCCTTCCAGTTTACAGGAACCATTCCAGAGTGCAGTGAGCTATTAAAAATACAGGCTAGGGGCTCGCACAGCACATGCCCCATCTCTCTGAGGACCCTTGGGTGGATATCATCTGGCCCGGCTGCTCTATCTATTTTCAAGTTTTTAATTCTTTCTAAAACAATGGCCCGTATTTTCCGATCGCAGGCCTCCCGCGGGCGGAGGACTGCGATCTGGAAAAATCTACGCCCTTACCTGAGGGCTCCCGGGACGCACATGCTTCCGCTCCTGGGCCTCTCCAAACTCCAAGTGCGCAGAGCCCACGTATCCCAGAGGCGCATGTAGTTCGCAGCGTACCTGGGATCACGTGGGCCATGGGGAGCCAATCAAAGAAGGGAATCTCCCTTCATACACTTGACAGGAAGATCTGTCAAATGTATGAATGGAGATCACCCCAAAAACATAGTAAAACTTTAAATAAATTTTAAAAAAAATCACATTTTTAAAATGACTTGAAATTACAATAAATTAAGTATTTTAAACAAAAATTTAATTTTTGAAAAAAATAATTAAAGTTTTTTATGGGGCTAAAAATAAACTTAGCTTTTTTGAAAGTATTTTTAAATGATAAATCAGTCAAAAAATTTTTGTTTTTTTTAACTCCTTATGCCTGCTTTTACCAGGTGCAAGAATTGTAAGTGTTTTCTGCGGGCAAAAAACTGAACTATCCGCCCGCAGAGGCCCTTCTCCCGGGCAGGCGGAGGATCTGTCAAGACCATTCTTGACAGATCGGAAATGCCGGTTTTCAGTGCATGCCTGAAACTGGTATTTCCGATGTCCCTACGGGTGGGTACACAGCGCGTACACACCCGTAGGGATCGGAATATCTGGGCCATTATGTTCATCTATGTTAATACTAGTTTTGTTAGTAACATTATTAAGTTCTAATAGTTGAGCATCATCTTCAACGGTGAAGACCGATGCAAAGTACTCATTTAATATTTCCACCATACCCAGTGAGTCCTTTGTAACCTGTCCTTGAACATCCTTCAATGGCCCAATACAGTCTCTGACTCTTCACAACTGAAAAAGCTTTTCCCATTGCTTCCACAGTTGTCCACGATCCTTTTTTCCATTAGCCTTTTTGCTGATCTAATAGCAGCCTTTGTTTTCTTTAATGACAACAGAAAATGCTGGAAACACTCAGCAGGTCAGGCAGCATCGAGGAGAGAGAAACAGAGTCAACGTTGCGGGTCGAACCCTTCATCAGAACTTCATTTTCTTTAGTTGTTCCTTGTACTCAGCTCTGTTTAATTGAGTATTGAATGTATTTAATTTATAGAAACATTTCTGTTTACATCTTATTTGTCTTTGTACATAACCAGTCAGCCACCTTGGCCTTTTCTTACCACATTTACTTCTTTTGACTTCGGGTACATAGTTGTTTTCCACATTTTTTATCTTGTTCTTAAAAACTTTCCATTTGCATTCTACATCGGTCTCATCGCCAACCAGGAGGGTGAGCCAATTTACCCGTTCCAAGTCCTCTGCCACTTTGGTGAAGTCTGCTCTTCTGAAATCTGGTACGAGTTGCAGGTTCTCAGTACCTTTAGTTCTACCAGCCAATTGGAACCGTATAATGTTGGGGTCACTGTTGGCCAGATGTTCCCCCACATGGAGACCTGATACCAGGTCAGGCTCACTACTAAACACGAGATCCAATATATGATTATCCCATGTCACTTCATTAACATGTTGAGTCAGGAAACAGTCTTGCATATTTTTGACAAATTTTTCAACTGCTCTTCCCACCACAACAGCGGGTAAACCAGCGGGCCACTGAATGCCAGAAAAATTCAAATCACCCATCAGACAAAGGTGGCATTTTATATTAAAAGCATTTAAAATCAGTTTCCATAATAACTCATCATGTTCAGGTGTCTGACCTAGTGACCTATAACAATTACCGATAATTAGTCCCTGCCCATGAGCTTGGTCCACTTGAACCCAGATAGCCTCAGCTATACTTGATGAGGCAGTATCAAGTCTTTCTCTAGCTGTCAGATTTTCACTGATAAAAATAGCAACCCCACCTCCCATAGGATAAATGTTATCCTATGCATCTTCACAAGGTAGCCCTCTTGTGCACTGCGCTCAAACAGTAAGTGAACATGGAATATCCGGCTGGAGCTATGTTTTACAATATACAAAGGAGAAGGCAATTCAGAGTAGGTTGAATGATGACAGCTGAATCCAGAAACAGGCAATAACTGCAGTGCACAATAACAGCAAGTAATGGAGAAGAGCTTCTCAACAACATGCAATTTATTTGTGAGTTATGTTTGCCAAACAACGCAAGATGATCACTATGCGAAAGAATTGAAGCAGGTAATACTGTGACAATCGCAAACAAACTGGAACATAAGGTTATATTTTTTCTGGATCTAAAACAGAGAGCAGCTGTTGCCATTTACAGCTTCTCTAGACCCTTTTGTTTCTTTACTTATCCCATTAACATCTCCTTTCTGATGAAGGATCCCAGACCTGAAACATTAACTGTTTCTCTCTCCATGGATGCTGCCTGGCCTGCTGAGTTTTTCCAGCGTTTTCTGTTGTTATTTCAGATTTCCAGCATCCGCAGTATTTTGCTATTATAACATCTCCTTTCACCTTGCACCATCATCCCTTTTGTCATTTAATCTCTCCTAACTTCCACCCTATCACAGACCTTCCCTTTTGTTCATTCCTCCCCGACCCCACCCTTTCCCTGCCCCTACACTTGCTTAAAACCTGTTACATCTCTAACTTTTTCCAGTTCTGACGAAAGGTCATCGACTTGAAACGTTAACTCTGTTTCTCTCTCCACGGATGCTGCCTGACCTGCTGAATGTTTGCAGCATTTTCCGTTCTTATTTCAAATCTCCAGCATGTTCTGTTTTAATTACAGAGAGCAGAAGGTTGATTTTACGAATGCACACTTGTAGCGAGAGCTTCACCGATCAAAAGCGTCGCTCAGGAAATCATCGGTTCGCTCCCTACACTTTTCCATTCAAAAATTGTCCCTTATGATTTCTTCATTTAAATTATGAAAAGCATGTTTGTGAAAAAAATGCAACTGACTGAGTGCCAACGATATAACCAAGCTTTCTTACCTCTTTTCCAGTCTATTCAGTTTCTGCTGAAATTGTTCATCACTGAAGGATGTATTTAAAGCCCGATGAAATCGCTGAAAAGGATAAACACATTACTTATTGTGGTTGCAATCTAGTTTTCCTTTTATTCATTCCTGGGATGTGGGCGTCGCTGGCAAGACCAGCATTTATTGCCCATCCCTAATTGCCCTTGAGAAGGTGGTGGTGAGCCGCCTTCTTGAACCGCTGCAGTCCGTGTGGTGAAGGTACTCCCACAGTGCTGTTAGAGAGGGAGTTCCAGGATTTTGACACAATAACGATGAAGGAACGGCGATATACTTCCAAGTCAGGATGGTGTGTGACTTGGAGGGGAATTTGGAGGTGGTGGTGTTCCCATGCGCCTGCTGCCCTTGTCCTTCTAGGTGGGAGTTTTGGACGTGCTGTCGAAGAAGCCTTGGCGAGTTGCTGCAGTGCATCTTGTACACACTGCAGCCACGTTGCGCCAGTGGTGGAGGGAGTGAATGTTTAAGGTGGTGGATGGAGTGCTGATCAATGGACTGCTTTGTCCTGGATGGTGTTGAGCTTCTTGAGTGTTGTTGGAGCTGTACTCATCCAGGCAAATTGAGAGCATTCCATCTCACTCCTGACTTGTGCCTTGTAGATGGTGGAAAGGCTTTGGGGAGTCAGGTGGTGAGTCATTCACCATAGAATACCCAGCCTCCGACTTGCTCTTGTTGCCACAGTAGTTATGTGGCTGGTCCAGTTAAATTTCTGGTCAATAGTGACCCTCAGAATGTTGATGTTGGGGGATTCAACGATAGTAATGACATTGAATGCCAAGAGGAGGTGGTTAGACTCGCGCTTGTTGGAGATAGTCATTGCCTGGCACTTGTGTGGCATGAATGTTATGAAATGTGACAATCTCTGATGGATGCACTCACTCATAAATTAATCCAGTGAGATGCTGCACCAGATCATTTGGTCTGTGCTGGGAGGCGACTGCTCGCAGCAGGTGTAGCAGTAGAGGCACTACCACCAGCCTCAGAGTCAGCAAAGGCTTCCTCTCTTGATCACAATCCAGCTACTGCTGCTGATGTGAAGATGCTTGGATGTTGGGAGAAGACCCGTTGATAAGAGAGCCTGCTGATACTCTCAAGGCTCAACATGTTCTCCTTAGAGCAGAGAAGCTTAAGAGGAGATTTGATAGGGGTGTTCAAAATTATGAATGGTTTTAATAGAGTAAATAAGGAGAAACTGTTTCCAGTGGTAGAAGGGTCAGTAACCAGAGGACACGGATTGAAGGTGATTGGCAAAAGAACCAGAGGTGAGATGAGGAAACATTTTTTTACACAGCGAGTTGTTGTGATCTGGAATGCACTGCCTGAAAGAGTGGTGGAAGCAGATTCAACAGTGACTTTCAAAAGAGATACTTTCAAAAGGGATAAATACTTGAAGGGAAAATATTTACAGGGCTATGGGGAAACAGCAGGGGAGTGGAACTAATTGAATAGCTCTTTCAAAGAGCCAACACAGGCACAATAGGCTGCATGGCCTCCCTCTGTGCTGTATCATTCTATGATTGTATAAAAAAATAGTCTGTTGGGTGAGGTACCAGAGGACAACCTGTGGAATTGTACCCGAGCGAGTCGGGAAGGAAATAGAGTAGAAAATTGGTAAGAGAGAAATAATGTGCTACATTAGTGTGCTACACTGCTGATATATTAGTTCAACTGTAGGTGTATGACAGGAGTAGATTCTTTAAAGCAGGTACATGAAGATGGCCCAAAACAAATTCATAATACAGTCTACTAGGTTTACCAATTTATTGGATTTTTAGGAACTGTGGTGACTGGAGCTAAAAGGGTTAAATTATGTATAGACTAGGCTTGTATTCCCACTATAGAAGATTAAGGGTGATATAATTGCGGTGTTTAAGATGATTAAAGGATTTGATAGGGTAGATAGAGAGAAACTGTTTTCTCTGGTGGGGGGAGTCCAGAACAAGGGGGCAAAACCTTAAAATTAGAGCTAGGCCATTCAGGGGTGACGTCAGAAAGCACTTCTTCACACAAAGGGGAGTGAAAATCTGGAACTCTCTCCCCCAGAAAGCTGTTGAGGCTGGGGGTCAATTGAAAATGTCAAAACTGAGATTGATAGGCTTTTGAAAGGCAAGGGTATTAAGAGTTAAGGAACCAGGGCGGGGAAATGGAGTTAATATACAGATCAGCCATGATCTAATTGAATGGCAGAACAGGCTCGAGGGGCTAAATGGCCTCCTCCTGTTCCTATGTTCTTATGACTGTCATCCTGATAATGGCAGACCCATTGGGGCAGGTATGAGCTCCAATTTGTACTTCATTCCAATGTGGTCTATGTTCTTCTGGAACGAGAGAGGAGACCTGATGCCATGTATAGTTACAATTAACTCAGCAAGCTGTGAATTATGTGCTTCTTACCAACCCTGTATGTGAAGGAACCACTGCTAACATTGGTACAGGTTCATTAATATGATTGGGTGTTTTCTCCTATGAACACACCTGCTATCTCACTGAGTCTCAGCTTTTAACAGTCACTGAAAGCAACTGCTCAGGAATGCAGTCACCAAAGATAGACTGCTTTTTTGATTCATATAATCAATTTTGCAGACAACCAAAATTATGGACTAAAAAAATTGTCTGCCAAGTAGTTTTCCAAATCAATTTCACGCTGAATATGTAAAGCATTACCTGCCAATTTCTGCTTCCTATTTTTGGCCCAATGTCTGCGCTAGATTGTCAATACCATATGATGAACAGTTTAATACTGTAGACTTGTGAGCAGTAGGATCTGGATTGAGGCTGCCCAAATGTACTCTACTTATTCAGCTGCCTGGGCCCTGAGCTCTGGAATTCCTTCCTTAAACCTCTCCGCCTCACCACCTCTCTCCCCTCCTTTAAGATGCTCCTTAAAACCTGCCTCTTTGACCAAGCTTTTGGTTCCCTGTTCTAATATCTTCTTATGTGGCTCGGTGTCAAATTTTGTCTGATAGCGCTCCTGTGAAGGACCTTGGGAGATTTTACTTCATTAAAGGTGCTATATAAATGCACATTGTTGTTGTTGGGACTTTTACAGCCAACTGAGAAAGGAAAGTGTAATCTTATGATCTGTGATGGTTTCAAACTCAGGTGCAAACGGTAACAAGAGAGTGTAGAAATGCATTCTTATCTACTGAACCAACTGATGTGTTATTTAATTGGGTTTGTTGTCAGTACTGGGCAGTCCACTGAGGAACTTTTTTGTGTGTCTCGACCTGTTGCCTGCAACAGGATTTCATCACAGTTCAGAGGTTACTTGGCTCAGAGCCATATTGTGGTTCCATTACAACTGTATATACAGTGGATGCTTTCAAGTGTGAACATCAAAGAGAAAAATGGAACTACAACTGTTAAGTTAATCCAATCAGTAAATGAGATTGGGGGGGGGGGGTGGAAATGGGAAACATTTCAATAGGGGATGGGGGGCGGGGTGTTGAACTCTAAAGTTGCTAATACTGGAAACTGCTTTGTCTTGGTCATTTTAGAATATTTTACTTATAAAGTCATGATGAAATTCATCAAACATCTGAGGCGGGGCAGCTAGACCTGACAGCTTCTGGTTTAGTTCACTGATCATAATTTGTGACCGGGATTTTCTAGTTTATCGCTGCCTTGAGTTAATTTCATAAAAGTTACTTGCTGGGTACCTGCACGATTATTGCTCCGGAATTACTAACATTGTTACTACATGAAATCTTACACTTGGCTCTGTAAGGGTGCTGGATCCTTTGAGGAAAGCCGTCATTTCATTAGAGCCATATGATCACAGATTTTCAGTTTTGCAAACAAAAGAAAGAGTAAAGTATATCCAATTCTTTGAATTTCTGTGTGGTTTCAATGGGAACCAGAGCAATGTTATATTTACATGGACTCATACCTGGCTTGTATGGAGCCAGTACTTCAGTCTTGGTTTCCTTTTGATCCGTGGAAGCACCAGTCTGTAGATTATATGCTCGCCGACTGTGGCAAGGAGGGAACCAGCGACACCAATGCAGAGCATTACAAAGAGACCTGAAAAATGCTTGATACCCATTTGTAAAGTCTGTGAACAGAGTGCAAATGTCACTATTACACCTCAAGTACACAAAGGGGTTTAGTTGTTAAAGAGTGTGTAAAATATTTTGGACAATAAAGGATGTAGATTACAATGCGTGTTTATTTAAGGTTCAGGTGTTAACACCTATTTCCCCCACCCCAGCTCTGGGTACAGAGGTAGCTGTCTAATAACATATGGCTGATACATATGTGGGGGTAATGTTAACTTTGGGCGATAGTGTAAAACGGACGATATTGGATCGGTTGCCCGATATACATCTCTCCCAGTTTAATCCCGCAGGAAAGTTTGCACACCTGTAATGGAGCCATACAAAGAGAAAGAGGGAGACAGAAAAAAATGAATCGCAAATAGGACACAAAAAGAATTGGACAGTGAAGGCAAGCAAGCAGACTGCAAGGAGAGATACAATTAAAAAAAAATAGGCTGGAGCAATGCCATGGGTGATCATAAAGTAGTCAATGACATTTTAAAGTAAAATTTTCATGCCTCTTCATCGCTTGTATTTCACTTTGAAAGTAAGTATTTTGCCTCATGGTGGTCAAGGCAGGTACACCAAGTATTGTGGCATACCAGATATATTGTCCCTGTGTCCACAGCCCTTTCCTTAGCAGTGCACCCATCTAAAGCCACCATCAATACCATTCTGCAGTCAATCAATTGATGCACTTCCCCTACGCAGGATTGATCTAGTTGCATTATTCTCCCCACAAGATGGAGAGAAACTATTTGCGCTGGTTGGGGAGTCTAGGAATAGGGAACATAGTCCAAAAATTAGAGCCAGGCCTTTCAGGAGTGAAATTAGGAAACACTTCTACGCGCAAAGGGTGGTAGAAGTTTGAAACTCTCTTCCACAAACAACAATTGATGCTAGATCAATTGTTAATTTTAAATCTGAGATTGATAGATTTTTGTTAACCAAAGGTATTAAGGGATATGGGGCAAAGGCGGGTACATGGATTTAGGTCACAGATCAGCCATGATCTCACTGAATGGCGGAACAGGCTCAAGGGGTTAAATGGCCGACTCCTGTTCCTATACTCTGCTATCAGGAGCTCCTGCAACTTTTGAAATTCTTTTCATTGCACTCACAGGATTAAATGAATACAAATTGCTGCTGAAAAGAGTTCAGGTAAAAATCTATTTTGAACCAACATGTTGGCTCCCTGCTAGCCTTTAGAACTGTATTCGCCTTCGCTGTATTTGTGTTTTTTTGGTTGTATTATTCGGTGCGTGCAAAAGGTGGCAGCAGAGGCTCTCCTCACTGACTGTATCGGAACATTTGCCCGTATTTTGCGGCTCCTACGGGTGCGTATGTGCCCGTAAGGGCCGCGCAAGTTCCAGGTTTCCCGCGCATGCGCGAAAACCCAGAACTTGCAATCTGTCAAGAATTTCTCAATCTTTTACACTCCTCTATCGATCCCTACAGCCAAATGCATCTCAGCTCATTATAATGGTTCTGCTCTCAGGCTAAAGAGCCGCAGACGGACATTTCCTGCATTATGCGGGTTTAAAATGGGTGTAAAATTAAGCCCAGAAGTTTAGGCACAGCAGGAAATAAGTTTTCTGGTGTTTTTTGCAATTCTTAAAAATGTATCCTCAGTGACACTTGCTCTGTATATTCTTTAAATGCACTTTTATGTCATAAGTATGAATCACATCAAAAATTGAAATGCTTCCCTGATTGCATGTTCTTAAACATGCTGTGCCTGATGTTCATGAATGATGTTTAAATGGCTTGAAGTTTACTGTTTCCTCGGGCCCTGATTGTTGACACTGATTTCTGCTTGTTTATGCCGATTTTAATATTCTGGTGTATGCTAATGAAACTGTCAGGAAACTTAGGCATAAGGCATAAATTTGACATTGGAAAAATGGGTGCACGAATGGGCGTAATTTCGGGCGTAACTTCCCGATTACAGGAAATTCCACCCCATCGTATCCACCGCCCACGTTTTGCCTGAATGACCAGCTTTTTCTTTGTCCTCCTCCTCGCACTAGACTGCGAGATTTTGCTGATTCTGTGCTATTTCCCAGCCCCCTTAAATCGCCCCAAAATACATTGCAAGTATTTTCTGCGGCAACGTTTCAGCAGCTGAGCAGAAGAGAAAGCACACATTCCATTATGTGGTGAGTTAATTGGTACTGGGGGTTAGAAACGTCAGTGAGTGTAATTTCCCATTCAAATCAAATTTGTAAGCCATGGGCTGTAGACATTCAAGCACTGGTACAAGGGATGAGGACAAATGGCGCTGTTACCTTGGCAGGGTGGGTTGCATTGCAGTAACATTGAAACCTATCGCTCTGAGCAGAAATATAAGGGTAGATTTTGACTATTGTGCAATAGTGTAAAAACAGGTGATAGCGAATCGGCAGCCCGTTTTACATCTCTCCCAAATTTTATCTCCATTGACTTCAAAGACAAAATCTACCCCAGAGAACTGTAAGTGAATGGGGAAAAAGTCCATCCATTGGTCCAACCCGATTCTTCTGTTATTGTACCAACTTGGCACTGAACTTAAATTCATACCTATTTGGTAAAATAACAACAGGAAGACACTGGGTTCATTGGGTTGTCAAACTCATTATTACGAAGGAGAGATCTGAATATGTTGAATTTGGGCGATAGTGTAAAACGGGCAGTATCGGATCAGATGCCCGTTCTCTCCCGAATTTCATTTCCATTGTCCAAAGTCACATTTACCACCCCCCACCCCTGTTATGACAGCTTCTCAGTTTTACAGACCTCCAGCCTACCAGGTTTTTTTATTCATTCCTGGGATGTGGGCGTTGCTGGCAAGGCCAGTATTTATTGCCCATCCCTAATTGCCCTTGAGAAGGTGGTGGTGAGCTGCCTTCTTGAACTGCTGCAGTCCATGTGGTGAAGGTAGTCCCACAGTGCTCTGGAATTCAGCTCTTTTGTCCATGTTTGGACCAAGGCTGTAATGAGGTCGGGAGCCGAGTGGTCCTGGCGGAACCCAAACTGAGCATCGGTGAGCAGGTTATTGGTGAGTAAGTGTCACTTGATAGTACTGTCGATGATACCTTCCATCACTTTGCTGATGATTGCGAGTAGACTGATGGGGCGGTAATTGGCCGGATTGGATTTGTCCTGCTTTTGTGGACAGGACATACCTTGGCAGTTTTCCACATTGTTGGGTAGATGCCAGTGTTGTAGCTGTACTGGAACAGCTTGGCTAGAGCTGCGGCTAGTTTTGGAGCACGAGTCTTCAGCACGACAGCCGGGATATTGTTGGGGCCCATAGCCTTTGCTGTATCCAGTGCGTTCAGCCGTTTCTTGATATCACGTGGAGTGAATCGAATTGATAGAAAACTGGCTTCTGTGATGGTGGGGACCTCGGGGGGAGGCCGAGCTGGATTATCCACTCGGCACATCTGGCTGAAGACGGTTGCAAACGCTTCAGCCTTGTCTTTTGCACTCATGTGCTGGGCTCTGCCATCATTGAGAATGGGGATATTCATGGAGCCTCCTCCTCCCGTCAATTGTTTAATGGTCCACCACCAGTCACGACTGGATGTGGCAGGACTGCAGAGCTTTGATCTGATCCGGTGGTTGTGGGATCGCTTAGCTCTGTCTATAGCATGCTGCTTCCATTGTTTAGCATGCATGTAGTCTTGTGTTGCAGTTTCACCAGGTTGGCACCTCATTTTTAGGTACGCCTGGTGCTGCTCCTGGCATGCTCTTTTACACTCCTCATTGAACCAGGATTGGTCGCTTGGCTTGATGGTAATGGTAGAGTGAGGGATATGCTGGGCCATGAGGTTACAGATTGTGGTAGAATACAATTCTGCTGCTGTTGATGGCCTACAGCGCCTCATGGATGCCCAGTTTTGAGCTGCTAGATCTGTTCTGAATCCATCCCATTTAGCACGGTGGTAGTGCCACACAACACGATGGAGGGTGTCCTCAGTGTGAAGACGGGACTTCGTCTCCACAAGGACTGTGCAGTGGTCACTGCTACCAATACTGTCATGGACAGATGTATCTGCGACAGGTAGATTAGCGAGGATGAGGTCAAGTAGGATTTTCCCTCCTGTTGGTTCTCTCACCACCTGCTGCAGGCCCAGTCTGGCAGTTATGTCCTTCAGGTCTAGGCAGTTCAGTCAGTAGTGGTGCTACCAAGCCACTCTTGGTGATTGACATTGAAGTCCCACACCCAGAGTACATTATGTGCCCTTGCTACCCTCAGTGCTTCTTCCAAGTGGAGTTCAACATGGAGGAGTACTGATTGATCAGCTGAGGGAGGGCGGTAGGTGGTAATCAGTAGGAGGTTTCCATGCCCATGCTTGACCTGATGCCATGAGACTTCATGGGGTCCAGAGTCAATGTTGAGGACTCCCAGGGCCACTCCCTCCCGACTGTATACCACTGTGCCACCACCCCTGGTGGGTCTGTCCTGCCGGTGGGACAGGACATACCCAGGGATGGTGATGGAGGAGTCAGGGACATTGGCTGAAAAGCATGATTCTGTGAGTATTGATATGTCAGGCTGTTGTTTGACTAGTCTGTGGGACAGCTCTCCCAATTTTCCTACTGTTAATGTTTCCTACTGAGATGCAATAAAATACTGCTCATCAGAAACATCAGGTGCCTCCACATCAGAACTACTCCTGTGGCAGGCCACAAAAACCTCTTAAGGTTTCTGTGGAAGATACTTTGCACATTCGAGGAATGTTGCTCCTTTAATGCATGTAACCAGTGTTTGGTATATCCTAACATCTCATTGAAACATACAAAATTCTTACAGGGCTTGACAGGGTAGATGCAGGGAGTATATTTCCCCTGGCTGAGGAGTCTAGAACCAGGGGTCACAGTCTCAGAATAAGGGGTTGGCCATTTAGGATTGAGATGAGGAGAAATTTCTTCACTCAGAGGGTGGTGAATCTTTGGAATTCTCTACCCCAGAGGGCTGTGGATGTTCAGTCATTGAGTATATTCAAGACAGAGATCGATAGATTTTTGAATATTAAGGGAATCAAGGGATATGGGGATAGTTCAGGAAAGTGGAGATGAGGTAGATCAGCCATGATCTTATTGAATGGCGGAGCAGGCTCGAAGGGCCAAATGACCTACTTCTGCTCCCATTTCTTATGTTCTTATGTTTGAATTTCAATGGTAAGTATAGTTGTGGCAGAAGGCAATCTAACCTTTTGGACAACAGTGTTAGAAAGATAGAAAGGAAGAGTTTTCATTTGTATAGTGCTTTTCCTGACCTCAGGATGTCTCAAAGTGCTTTACAGCCAATTACTTAGTTTTGAATTGTAGTTACTGTTGTAATATAGATGAATGAGCAAGCCAAATTGTGCATAACAAGATCCCGCAAACTAAATGAGACAATGACGAGTTAAGCTGGGTTTTTTTTGGTGTTGATAAAGGGATAAGTGTTGGTCAGGACACCAGAAGAACTCTCCTGCTCTTCCTCAAATAGTGCTATGGGATTATTTCCATCCACCTGAACAGGTAGAGGAGCACCTCAATTTAAAATCTCATCTGAAGGGTGGCACCTCCAGCAATGCAGCACAATCAGTGCTCACTGAAGTGCCAGCCTAAGTCAAAGTCCCTGTAGGGGGACTTGAGCCCACGATCTTCTGAGCAGAGAAGAGAGTACAAATCTAAATTGATTTGCCTCTGTAACCTACTTGAGATTCACTCTTACAGTTGACTCAGCTGTTGGAAGCTCCTCAATATGCTACTGCCTTGCACGGGTATCAATTATCCGATAATTTATTTTGAAGCATGACTTGTATCAGCACTCATATGGTACAAAAGGTCTGTGCTAACATTGAGTGTAGGGTGGAAGTGTGGCTGTACCTGTAAGTGATACTGAACAGTCAATTAAATATTTTGTAATCCTTTATGTTTAATTCAGTCTGGCTTGTGATGGCTAATGTCAAATTTTATTGTAAGGATAAATCAGTCATTGACTTTCACATGCCTCTTTAGCCTGCTTTGACGTACAGTCCCTGAGCATTCGCAACCCTTGCTTCCCCTTGTTTTAATCAGGTGTAAACAAACTCTCCTGAAGCCCTTGCAAAAGAGCAGAGTTGCTGAGAACACTCAGGGGTTATGTAAAAATTCTCGTTCGTGAAGTGCGGTCATGCTGCAAAAACTGGGAATCTTTTTCATTTGCACTCTTAGAGCTATGGATTTTCTGTCACTCAGCTCAGATCTATTTAAGTGGTACACAGCCTAGGCTCCAGAGGCATGAGAACACATGGCTAGGACACCAGGAACATGAGGGCGCATGGCGAGGACATGGTTAGGACACCTGGAACATGTGGGCACATGGCTAGGACCCCAGTAACATGAGGGCTCATGGATAGGACACCAGGAACATGAGGGCACATGGTTAGGACACCAGGAACATGAGGGCACATGGCTGGGGCACCAGGAACATGAGGGCACATGGCTAGGACACCAGGAACATGAGGGCACATGGATAGGACACCAGGAACATGAGGGCGCATGTTTAGGACCTGGTTAGGACACCAGGAACATGAGGGCACATGGATAGGACACCAGGAACATGAGGGCACATGGCTAGGACACTAGGAACATGAGGGCACATGACTAGGACACTAGGAACATGAGGGCACACAAAACAGATTCCAGTGACCCTCCTTGGTGTTGCTGAGCTCTCTCTGGGTCTTCTTCCTCTTGATGTTGCTATAGGCATCCCTCCCCTTAATGCTGAATCATAGTACACTTAATTTTTTTTTATTCGTTTATGGGATGTGGGCATCGCTGGCAAGGCCAGCATTTATTGCCCATCCCTAATTGCCCTTGAGAAGGTGGTGGTGAGCTGCCTTCTTGAACCGCTGCAGTCCGTGTGGTGAAGGTACTCCCACAGTGCTGTTAGGGAGGGGGGTTCCAGGATTTTGACCCAGCGACGATGAAGGAACGGCGATATATTTCCAATTCAGAATGGTGCGTGACTTGGAGGGGAACTTGTGGTGGTGGTGTTCCCATGCGACTTGAAAATTCACTTAAAAATGCTAAAAGATACACTAAATTAGTGTCAAAAGTTGGCTGACCCAGCCTCCCCAGGAAATAAAATTAACACCATAAGATCTCACTTCCCCCTTTAAAGGTTTTTAAATTCACCACTGCAAAAACATAATTAATATCTTTCAGAACGCAGTCAAATTTATTTAAATATTGCTCCGGTTTTCTGCTATTACATTTTGCAGCCAGCAATTAAAATTACAATTAATTTGCAATTAATATTAGCACGTTTTATGTAACTTTTCCAGTCCCGATTTTCTTTCAGGAGCAAATTCCTTGGGTTCGCATCCGTCAACATCATTTACTTTCGATAGAGCTTTTTTCCCCCATCTTATCCTAAGATGAAAAGGTCTGGTCCAGACAACACTGGGGTCGAAGAAGCAGAACAGCTAAGCAGCCATTTTCATTACCGTTCTACCGGAAATCTCTCAAAGCTGCATTTGTGCACAATTTCACCCAAGTTCCCAAGTTTCACTTTACTTTTTAGTACTTCCTCTATGAAGTAGCACAACTTGTACATCACAACAATAAACATTGCACTGCCTCCTTCAAATTTGCTTTACCGACCATTTTGGCCTTCTGCCAGTAGATCGGAATGTGCAGGTTCCGTGGCTCAGTGGGTAGCATTCTTGCCTCTGAGTCAGAAGGTTGTGGGTTCAAGTCCCACTCCAAGGATTTTAGCACAAAATCCAGGTTAACACTTTAGTGCTGCACTGTTGGAAGTGCTGTCTTTGGATGAGATGTTAAACCGAGGCCCTGTCTGTTCTCTCATGGTGGATGTAAGAATGATGCGGAGATGCCGGTGTTGGACTGGGGTGGACAAAATTGAGAGGTCGCACAACACCAGGTTATAGTCCAACAGTTTTATTTGAAATCACAAGCTTTCGGAGCTATCGATTGCTCCTTCCTCAGGTTAACACGGTGGCATAGTGGTTAGCACTGGTGCCTCACAGCGCCAGAGACCCGGGTTCGAATCTGACCTCGGGTGACTGTCTGTGTGGAGTTTGCACATTCTCCCCGTGTCTGCGTGGGTTTCCTCCGGGTGCTCCGGTTTCCTCCCACAGTCCAAAAATGTGTGGGTTAGGTTGATTTGGCTATGATAAATTGACCCTTAGTCAAATAAAACTGTTGGACTATAACCTGGTGTTGTGCGACCTCTCAAGGATGTAAGAATCCCATGGCACTATTTTGAAGAAGAGTAAGGGAGTTCCCCACCAGCCCTGCCTGGCCAATATTGATCCCTCAATCAACATCACTAAAACAGATGATCTGGTCATTATCACATTGCTTTTTGTGGGAGCTTGCTGTCCACAGATTGGCTGCTGCGTTTCCTACATTACAACAGCGACTACACTTCAAAAGTACTTCCTCGGCTGTAAAGAGCTTTGGGACGTCCTGAGGTCCTGAAAGGCGCTATGGAAATGCAAGTCTTTCTTTCATTAAAAAATCTTGCTCCTGCCCTGCAACCAAGGCTGTTAAAGTATCTTCTTGGCCGCCCCTGTTTGCCACAGAGAATTTTTAACTCAAAAAAAAATCACATAAGCTGGTAAATTAAAATCGAATAAAATTAAAGTGATTTACTCATGCCACAGAAAATTGAACGGTAACTGTGAATAAGATGGCGGATGTTTACTGTTCGATCAATTCATGTGTTGTGGAAAGTGATTGCAATAGAATATAGGAATGTCTCCCTTGTGAAACATTTGTTGACTGGTTGGTAGTAACTTCTGAAAAAAAACAGCACAATCGAGCAGAAACACCAAGCCTCTTGTTCAATACAATTCAGTCAAATAAAAGAGATTACAAGAAGGATTGTCACAGGAGTACTGCTGGTAACACTCCCTTTTTAAATATATTAGTAATGCCTATTGAATACCAAACACATTTCTTACTCTTGAAAAGATTTCTTACCTCAGTCACAGCAAAGCTTCTTTTGCCACATGGTACAACTTTATACCATTTGTCATGCAGCACATCCATAAACCCATCGGACTTGTACTGGCTAATTAATTCAGAAATGTTTGAAGTCAACGGGGAATTCTGTAGAAGGCCAATTCCATACCCTAGAAATAGGAATTGTCAAAGAAAGCAGGAAAATCAGATTCAGCATGTTTTCTGACACTGCGAGTGAATTGGCCTGAAGTTATTGAAAAAGAAATCAGTTATGACACTGAAGAAGATGGCAAAAGCTACCTCTGGTTATTCCAATAGATCAGAGAATTATGGATACCCCTGAATAATTACAAGGCCGCAATTACATCAAGGCACTCTGATGCTTTTGTAAACCATGAGGTTAAAGCTTGAGCAGTTATTAATTATTATCTGATACAAGAGATGAGATAAAAGCCTTGAAATCACTCGTGGGTGCTTACTTTTTATGGCTGCGTTTATTTCCAACACCAGATTTCTGATTGGTTCCCTTGGAGGACAAGGCACACCCAGCAGTGTCTCTGGAATGTATAATTAGATCCTGCCTGCCTAAGTAATCAAGTAGTTTGCAAAGTGTAATTCGAGCCATTCTGACTGCCAGGCTCCAGACAGAACAGAGCTCACCAAGAACAGACAGGGCTCACCCTCGCGGGTTAAGACCTTCTCCCACTCCCCAAACAAGTTCCTGCCTCCCCCCCTCAAGAAGTTCCTAACCTTCCTCCCACCCCCTGAGTTCCTGACCCTTTCCCTCCCTAAAAAGTTCCTGACCCTGACCTTCTCCCCCGCCCAAGTGCCTGACCTCCCCCCACCGAATTACTGACCTCTCCACCCTGGCCAAGTTCCTGAACTCCTCCCCCAAGTTTCTGACCTTCTCCCCGCCGCCCCCGCGCCAATAGATGGGGCATTGTGTGTGAGTCAGTTTGTTAACAGGTTTATTGGGTATGAAGTGAATTGTGACAGTGTCATGACTTCCAGATTTCATCCAGTCCAATGATGTCACTAGCCACACATGCACCGAGCTTTCCGAGAAATCAACCAGGTCTAGGGGGAGGAGAGAACACGGTGCGGGTGTAAAGGGGGTGGGGTTGGAAGAACATGAACTGTCTTACCATCTGGATCACGCTCTCGCTCTCATCCCTCCCTTTAGACCTGAATAACATTCTTCCCCCTTCCCCACTGTGCCCTCCGTGCTCTTTACCCCCTCCGAGTTCCTGACCTTCTCCCATCCCCGAGTTCCTGACCTTCTCCCACCTCGAGTTCCTGACCTCCTCTTTCCTCCCCTCCGCTGCTCTCTCTTCCCCCTTCGATCCTCTCTCTCCCCCCTCCTCTCTCTCTCTGCTCCCCGATCCCCCTCTCTAGCCCCCTCCTTTATTATCTCTCCTCCTCCGATCCCCTCTCTCCCCATCCGATTCCCTCTCTCCCCTCCGATCCCCTCTCCTCCCTCGATCCCCTCTCTCCCCATCCGATCCCCACTCTCCTCCCTCCGATCCCATCTCTCCCCCTCCGATTCTCTCTCTCTCCCCCTCCGATCCCATCTCTCCCCCTCCGATCCCCTCTCCCTCCCCCTCCGATTCTCTCTCTCTCTCCCCCTCCGATCCCCTCTCCCTCCTCCAATTCACTCTCTCTCCCCCCTCTGATTCACTCTCTCTCTCCTCCTCCGATTCACTCTCTCTCCCCCTCCGATCCCCTCTCTCCCCCCTCCAATTCACTCTCTCTCCCCCCTCCGATTCACTCTCTCTCCCCTCCGATCCCCTTCCCTCCCCCCTCCGATTCACTCTCTCTCCCCCTCTGATCCCCTCTCTCCCCCCTCCGATCCCCTCTCCCTCCCCCCTCTGATTCATTCTCTCTCTCCCCCTCCGATCCCCTCTCTCCCCCGTCCGATTCACTCTCTCGCCCCCTCCGATCCCCTATCTACCCCCCTCTGATTCACTCTATCTCTCTCCTCCTCCGATCCCCTCTCCCTTCCCCCTCCGATTCACTCTATCTCTCCCCCTCCGATCCCCTCTCTCCCCCCTCCGATTCACTCTCTCTCCTCCTCAGATCCCCTCTCCCTTCCCCTCCGATTCACTCTCTCTCCCCCCTCTCTGATTCACTCTCTCTCTCCTCCTCCGATCCCCTCTCTCTCCCCATCCGATTCACTCTCTCTCTCCTCCTCCGATCCCCTCTCTCCCCCTCGGATTCACTCTCTCTCTCCTCCTCTGATTCACTCTCTCCCCCCTCCGATCCCCTCTTCCTCCCCCGTCCGATTCACTCTCTCTCCCCCCTCCGATTCACACTCTCTCTCCTCCTCCGATCCCCTCTCTCTCCCCCTCTGATCCCCTCTCCCCCCTCCGATCACTCTCTCGCCCCCTCTGATCCCCTCTCCCCCCTCCGATTCACTCTCTCTCCTCCTCCGATCCCCTCTCCCTTCCCCTCCGATCCCCTCTCTCTCTCCTCCTCCGATCCCCTCTCCCCTCTCCGATTCACTCTCTCTCTCCTCCTCCGATTCACTCTCTCTCCTCCTCCGATTCACTCTCTCTCCTCCTCCGATTCACTCTCTCTCTCCTCCTCCGATTCACTCTCTCTCTCCTCCTCCGATTCACTCTCTCTCCTCCTCCGATTCACTCTCTCCCCTCTCCGATTCACTCTCTCCCCTCCTCCGATTCACTCTCTCTCCCCCCTCCGATTCACTCTCTCCCCTCCTCCGATTCACTCTCTCCCCTCCTCCGATTCACTCTCTCCCCTCTCCGATTCACTCTCTCTCTCCACCTCCGATTCACTCTCTCTCCTCCTCCGATTCACTCTCTCTCCTCCTCCGATTCACTCTCTCCCTCCTCCGATTCACTCTCTCTCCCCCTCCGATTCACTCTCTCTCTCCTCCTCCGATTCACTCTCTCTCTCCTCCTCCGATTCACTCTCTCTCCTCCTCCGATTCACTCTCTCTCCTCCTCCGATTCACTCTCTCCCTCCTCCGATTCACTCTCTCTCCCCCTCCGATTCACTCTCTCTCTCCTCCTCCGATTCACTCTCTCTCTCCTCCTCCGATTCACTCTCTCTCTCCTCCTCCGATTCACTCTCTCTCCTCCTCCGATTCACTCTCTCTCCTCCTCCGATTCACTCTCTCCCTCCTCCGATTCACTCTCTCTCCCCCCTCCGATTCACTCTCTCTCTCCTCCTCCGATTCACTCTCTCTCTCCTCCTCCGATTCACTCTCTCTCTCCTCCTCCGATTCACTCTCTCTCCTCCTCCGATTCCCTCTCCCCCCCTCCGATTCACTCTCTCTCTCCTCCTCCGATTCACTCTCTCTCTCCTCCTCCGATTCACTCTCTCTCCCTCTCCGATTCACTCTCTCTCCCCTCTCCAATTCTCTCTCTCTCCTCCTCCGATTCACTCTCTCTCCCCCCTCCGATTCACTCTCTCTCCCCCCTCCGATTCACTCTCTCTCCCCCCTCCGATTCACTCTCTCTCTCCTCCGATCCCCTCTCCCCTCTCCAATTCACTCTCTCTCCCTCTCCGATTCACTCTCTCTCTCCTCCTCCGATTCACTCTCTCTCCTCCTCCGATTCACTCTCTCTCCTCCTCCGATTCACTCTCTCTCTCCTCCGATTCACTCTCTCTCTCCTCCTCCGATTCACTCTCTCTCTCCTCCTCCGATTCACTCTCTCTCTCCTCCGATTCACTCTCTCTCCTCCTCCGATTCACTCTCTCTCCTCCTCCGATTCACTCTCTCTCCTCCGATTCACTCTCTCCCCTCTCCGATTCACTCTCTCTCCTCCTCCGATTCACTCTCTCCCCCCCTCCGATTCACTCTCTCTCCCCTCTCCGATTCACTCTCTCTCTCTCCTCCGATTCACTCTCTCCCCTCTCCGATTCACTCTCTCTCTCCTCCTCCGATTCACTCTCTCCCCCCCTCCGATTCACTCTCTCCCCCCCTCCGATTCACTCTCTCTCCCCTCTCCGATTCACTCTCTCTCTCCTCCTCCGATTCACTCTCTCCCCTCTCCGATTCACTCTCTCCCCCCCTCCGATTCACTCTCTCTCTCCTCCGATTCACTCTCTCTCTCCTCCGATTCACTCTTTCCCCCCCTCCGATTTACTCTCTCTCCCCTCTCCGATTCACTCTCTCTCTCCTCCTCCGATTCACTCTCTCTCTCCTTCTCCGATTCACTCTCTCTCTCCTCCTCCGATTCACTCTCTCTCCCCTCCGATTCACTCTCTCTCCCCCCTCCGATTCACTCTCTCATCCTCCTCCGATTCACTCTCTCTCCTCCTCCGACTCACTCTCTTCCCCCTCCCGACCCCATCCTGACTCCATCCCGCTTCCACGCAATTTTGACAAAATCAGTCGCGGGGTTCCCGACTCCGTCCCGCCTCCAAGAGGCGGGAGAGGCCATTAAAGCCCTTAACAAGCCCTAAATTGGCTCTGTAATGCCATTTTGAAACGTTTTAGCTAGTTTAACCCTTTTCTGACGTGAAGCACGCCTGATGTGAAACACTCCAGTGAAACCTGGCGGGAGCACAAGTGGATAGCTGACTATCGGCTGCAGGTCCACTATTACAATGGAGATGTGATGAAGGTAGTAGTAGTATTAGGTCTGAAAGTCATCTCTCTCTCTCTCTCTCTCTCTCTATTTTGCATCCAAGTCCACTCACATCAAAAGCAAGCCAGGCAGGTCCTCTCTCACCAACAGCCAGTCAGCAATGATGACATCATCAGAGGAGACTTTGAGACTGAAACCACTAATTAGTTCATGGGTTCCCACATGCTGGAACTCAATTGCCCAATTAAGTGAAAATTGCATCATTCATCCACATTAATCTGGAGTCGGGCGGGGGGGGGACACACGAAATGCGGATAACACGACCCCAACCCGACCCCAAGACAAAATCCAGCCCAAAGAGTCTGCAAAGGGATATAGATAGACTAAGTGAATGGGCAGTAAGGTGGCAGATGGAGTATAATGTAGAGAAATGTGAAGTCATTCACTTTGGTAGGAAGAATAGAAAAACAGAATATTTTTTAAATGGTGAGAAACTTTTAAATGTTGGTGTTCAGAGAGATTTGGGTGTCCTCGTGCAAGAAACACAGAAAGCTAGCATGCAGGTACAGCAATCAATAAGGAAGGCAAATGGCATGTTGGCCTCTATTGCAAGAAGGTTGGACTACAAGAGTAAGGAAGTCTTATTACAATTGTACAGGGCCTTGGTGAGACCACACCTGGAGTACTGTGCACAGTTTTGGTCTCCACATCTAACGAAGGATATACTTGCCTTGGAGGCGGTGCAACAAAGGTTCACTAGATTGATTCCTGGGATGAGAGGGCTGTCCTATGATGAGAGATTGTGTAGAATGGGCCTATACTCTCTGGAGTTTAAGAATGAGAGGTGATCTCATTGAAACATACAAGGTTCTGAAGGGGATTGACAGGGTAGATGCTGAGAGGTTGTTTCCCCTGACTGGAGTGTCTAGATCTAGGGGGCATAGTCTCAGGATAAGGGGTAGGCCATTTAAGACCAAGATGAGGAGGAATTTCTTCACTCAGAGGGGTGTGAATCTTTGAAATTCCCTGCCCCAGAGGGCTGTGAATGCTGAGCCTTTGAGTATATTCAAGGCTGAGATAGATAGATTTTTGGACTCTAGGGGAATCAAGGGATATGGAGATTGGGCGGAAAAGTGGAGTTGAGGTCGAAGATCAGCCGTGATCTTATTGAATGGTGGAGCAGACTCGAGAGGCCGTATGGCCTACTCCTGCTCCTATCTCTTATGTTCTTATGTTCTTATGAGCTGACACAATGTTGTTAGCCTTTCAACGCATTCACACATCTTTCCAAACACTTTATACTTTTTGTCATGCAGCACATTCATAAACCCATCGGACTTGTACTGGCTAATTAATTCAGAATTGTTTGAAGTCAATGGGGAATTCTTTAGAAGGCCAATTCCATACCCTAGAAATAGGAAATGTCAAAGAAAGCAGGAAAATGAGTTTCAGCATGTTTTCTGACACTGCGAGTGAATTGGCCTGAAGTTATTGAAAAAGAAATCAGTTATGACACTGAAGAAGGTGGCAAAAGCTACCTCTGGTTATTCCAATAGATCAGAGAATTATGGATACCCCTGAGTAATTACAAGGCCGCAATGACATCAAGGCACTCCGATGCTTTTGTAAACCATGAAGGTAAAGCTTGAGCAGTTACTAATTATTATCTGAAACCAGAGATGAAATAAAAGCCTTGAAATCACTCTTGGGTGCCTTTTTTTGTATAACAAGCTGTGGAACATATAAGAGCAGTTTTATTCCATTTTGGGTTTGTTTTTCTCTTTTTGCAACTAACAGAAGGCGTCACGATGGTCCTTGGTGACCATAAGGGATGTGAAATTAATTAATGCAAGGTTATGAATAGGCAATTACCATTTGATCACTGGTTAATAATCCAGTCAGTAAATATTATCGCTAAACAGTGCAATCTGCTTAGTGTGCCAGTACGAATAGAGCAACTGAGGGGGAGCCTGGTTATAGTTCAGAGTGATGCTGGACGTAAGTCAGAAGCTCAAATAACAGCTGGATTATTTTTGTATATCCTTTGCCTTGTGTTAAGGGGGTAAGGGGACTGATTTGGCAATGTCTGCCATTGTGCTTTGACCAAGCTGCAATGATTAAAGTTCTCTTTTCAAATACATCAATTTGCAAAGACTTCACTTATTCTCATTGCCCACTTCATACTTGATGCATGTCCGTGAACCTGAAACAACATCATTCCATCTACAAATGGTATAGTTATACTCAGGGCCTCTTGGCTACGGAGGATAAACCAGCCAGGGTTCCTGCTTCCCTGATGCAATGGTCCTGGACGTTGAGTGAGAACAGGATTAGGCTCAGCTGGGATGCCCTCTGGATGACAGACTCCAGGTTCAAGCACAAAGAATAGTATTGGAGTGCCTCCAGCACCCTTGGAACACAACCTAAGCACGAGCTAGTGTCTTGAGAACAGGAGGAGAGAAATATATAGCAGGAGCTGACACAATGTTGATAGCCTTTCAACACATTCGCACATCTTTCCAAACACTTGTTAGCATACATTTTGTTAGCTTTTCTTCCCACTGCTCATTTATATGGTTCGAAGTAATCTACCATGTTAATTTTTTTGGCATGTCAACAAGACATGACCTGGAACTCAGGTGAAATTTACCATGTGATACATGGGGTTCGTGTGCTATTTATCTAGTTGTTATTTAAATGGAGCATTAAAATAGAGGATAGGCGAATTTCATATGAACATGTCAACTCAAATATCGCATTTCTCAACTTCCTTTCAATAGCAATCAAACCTTCAGATTATTTGTGTTCCGCGCTTCACTCTGTTCTTTCCTTTATTAGTGTCCTTAGGTGGAATCAAATCAATCAACTTCATAATAGATAAAGAACTGGTGACGTCTGTCATGAATTCCCCAGTTTTGCACCTAAATCTCTAGATATTAAGATTAATAATTAAATCATCTGACATCACCTGACACTCAGCTGAGTAATCTTTTCCAGAGATAAATCATATCAATTTGGAGTGTACATTTTTTATATATAAAATTAATCAAATACATCCGCACACTTAAAATGAAGACCATGACAATGTTGAAGCATTCCAGGTTGTGACACAGTTACAAACTGGGATGTTTGGTCAGCTCTGTGTTAGTGTTAAACTTGACTATTCCAATGTACTCCTGGCTGGCCTCCCTAGTTCTACCCTCCATAAACTTGAGGTCAGCCAAAACTCTGCTGCCCCTGTCCTAACTCGCAACAAGTCCCGCTCACCCATCTCCCCTGTTCTCACTGACTTACATTGGCTCCCAGTTAAGCAACTCCCCGATTTTAAAATTCTCATCCTTGTTTTCAAATCCCTCCTTGGCCTCGCCCCTCCCTATCTCTGTAATCTCCTCCAGCCCTACAATCCCCCGAGATCTCTGCGCTCCACCAATTCTGGCCTCTTGAACATCCACAATTTTAATCGCTCCACCCTCGGCGGCCGTGCCTTCAGCTGCCGAGGTCCTAAGCTCTGGAATTCCCTCCCTAAACCTCTCCGCCTCTCTACTTCTCTTTCCTCCTTTAAGACGCTCCTTAAAACCTACCTCTTTGACTGAGCTTTTGGTCATCTGCCCTAACATCTCCTTATATGGCTCGGTGTCAAATTTTTGTTTTTGATAATGCTCCTGTGAAGCACCTTGGGACGTTTTATTACGTTAAAGGCACTATATAAATGTAAGTTGTATAGATGGCGAGTGCATACAATACAAAGGGTAGCAATTCAGGTTTCTTTCGCTCCTTCTACCTGACTTAGCCCTGCAATTTCACCCCTTTTTATACACTGGTGGTATACCACAAACTAGTATTTCATGCATAGACAGACCTTCGGACTGTCAAGTCCTTCTAACTCCCTTATGAGATACTTCCCGACTGATGATTATACTGGTTGTTTATTTCAAAGCATTTATACTATGGAATATAGTTCTTTATTAATCACCCATGGTCGATGTTCGTTCTAGCCAGCCTGACCTTGCATTCCAGTTGATAGCCAGACATCTGGAGTGGAACAGAAACTCTTTGTTCACATTCCACGTTTCATCTTTCCTTGTGTTTCCCAGATAACGTGCTGGTCCATCGACCACTCTCGGTTACTATAGATCATTGTTAACTCTCAACTCCCCAACATGTCCAACACAGGCGGAGGCTGAGGCTGATGTGGAAAGCAAACCGTCCAGACCTCATGGGCTTCACCTGCATGCTTGCCATCAGTTTCCTGCCCGAACCTAACGAGAAGCACTAGCTGGCCGGTTGGCGGAAGCGGGATTTTGGGAGGCAGGAGGACCCTGCTGGTGACCCGAAGGAATGGTCGGAAGGACATCGCAGTCGGGGGAGAGATCCCAGGGGTAGTGGAGGCCGAGGTTTTCTTGTGGGGCCTGGAGGAACGTTCCTGCTCCTCCTGGCCCAACAAGGAAACAAAAAAAAAATCATATAACTTACCTGGCAGCTCGCTGGTTCTATTATGACGTGACCCGATCACTAAAACCGATCGAGCCTCCCGCTAATGACATGGAGCCAGCGTGGTGCTTGCCCGCCCAACGGCCTGCCCAATGTCTACCCGAATTGAAAGTCACTCTATAGAGTTGGTTGGACTGTAGGAGTTTCTTTACAGTACAGATTGAAGAGCTGGGAGACACAATTGAGGTGCCATAGCGCTACCACTGGCAGGAGGGCGTAATTACAATGTGACAAGTTTACATATACGGTTTCAATTATAAATATAGACATAGGAATTTATAATGAAAAAAGCTGACACAAAAGTGTGTTAAAAATGTGATGACAAGAAGTAAGGTTTTGTAAACAGAAAGCGCATGCATGCAGGCCTCAGATTTTTAATATATTGTGGAGACCTACCTTCAGTTGCTAAGGAAAAGATTGTTTACTTTTTCTAGGAACCAATGAAAAAATACACTTAATTCATTGTCTTTGGGGCGAATCATAAATTCTTTTCAAATTGATGTGCATGAATCCCCCTTTTCCTTGCAAAAGTGTAACGTTTGACCCATCTTGAGCAATACCAGGGCAGATCTGCTAGTATACTTTATACACATTCACTGACTTCATATATAAAGAAAGATAATGCATACCTTCTATTGCAAAAGGTTTCCCAACGGTTAGGAGCTTGCAGTCAGCATCTATTGAGACCTCATAATCCAATAGTGCTTTGTCCATTATAAAGGCATCAAGTTTTTGTGGATCATTCCTAGGGCGAGAGGTCAAATCTTTAATCAGAAGCACAGAACTCGTTCCACATTTGCATCAACCATTCTAGTCCATGCATTTTGAAGATAGTAGAATTCTACATAAATGACGAATTAGCAGCCAATGTTTGCTCTCATTTTTGGAAGAATTCTGGCACATCCCAAATTAATCTGTGGTGTGCATCGAAGAATTGAAGTAATTGAATAAAAACATTACTTAACAGTAATATATAATCCAATAGCAAAATACTGCGGATGCTGGAAATCAGTGCAGATAGTCTTAGGGAGGCATTGGGCCGGATATTCCGATCCCTACGGGTGTGTACGCGCTGTGTACCCACCCGTAGGGACATTGGAAATGCCGGTTTCAGGCATGCACTGCGCATGCGCTGGAAACCGGCATTTCTGATCTGTCAAGACAGATCCTCTGCCTGCCCGGGAGAAGGGCCTCTGCGGGTGGATAGTTCCGCTTTTTGGAGACCCTCCGCCCGCAGAAAACCCTTACAATTCTTACGCCTGGTAAAAGCAGGTGTAAGGCCTGCTTTTACCAGGATAAGAGTTGAAAAAAGTTAAAAGAAAATGTTTTGTCCACTGATTTATCATTTCAAAATACTTTAAAGAAAGGTAAGTTTATTTTTAGCCCTGTTAAAAACTTTAATTATTTTTTTCAAAAATTTAAATTTTTGTTTAAAATAGTTAATTTATGTAATTTCAAGTCATTTTAAAAATGTGATGTTTTTTAAAAAATGTATTTGAAGTTTTACTATGTTTTGGGGGTGATCTCCATTCATATATTTGACAGGTCTTCCTGTCAAATGTATGAAGGGAGATTCCCTTCTCTGATTGGCTCCCCATGGCCCACGTGATCCTAGGGATGCTGCTAACCGCCTGCGCCTCTGGGATACGTGGGCCCTGCGCACCGGCAGTTTGGAGAGGCCCAGCAGCGGAACTCTGCGCCTCCCGGGAGCCCTCCGGTCAGGGCACAGATTTTTCCAGATCGCAGCCCTCCGCCCGCGGGAGGCCTGCGATCGGAATATCTGGGCCATTAATTCCTGATCCTCTGACCCCATTTTATCCACTTCAGATTTCTTTCATGTACAGCACCTAGTTCCTGACACAATTACTCATCCAATCTATCAATAAACAGATTTGTTTTACGCAAAATGAAGTGTCATCTTTTTAATCAATATATAATTTACTTTTATTGAAAAATAATTTATGAAAAGCCAACATGTCGTATTATTTCTAAAACCATAGGTTGCAGCAAAAAAGCTAAAAAATGTGCAGCGTAATGACACTTCAACGGACGTTAAACTATAGTGCTAGGAAAACACTTCTACTGGCTGTGCTTATTCAGATCTTCCGCCTGGTTCTGGAATAAGTTTTCATCAAAAGTGGGAAATTATCTTATAATTAGTATTTAATGTAATATTTCAACCAAAAAGCAGTTAAATGGTCCAAATTATGTCAGCCATGGCTTTTGCCTCTGAGTCAGAAGGCTGTAGGTTCAAGTCCCACTCCAGAGACTTGAGCACAAAAAACTCCAGTGCCGTACTGAGGGAGTGCTGCACCGTCAGAGGTGCTGTCTTTCGGATGAGACGTTAAACCGAGGCCCCGTCTGCCCTCTCAGGTGGACGTAAAAGATCCCATGGCATTAATTCGAAGAAAAGCAGGGGAGTTCTCCCCAGTGTCCTGGCCAATATTTATCCCTCAACCAATATCACTAAAAAACCCCAGATTATCCGGTCATTATCACATTGCTGTTTTGTGGGAGCTTGCTGTGCGCAAATTGGCTGCTGCGTTCCCTACATTACAACAGTGACTACTCTTCAAAACGTACTTCATTGGCTGTAAAGAGCTTTGGGACGTCCTAAGGTCGTGAAAGGCGCTATATAAATGCAAGTCTTTCTATCTTTTCAAATTAGATAAACAACTTGAAAGCTGTAAATCAAACTGTGACGTCTGATGACATAACCCATCAGCTCAAAAGGCTACAAAATTAACAATGAAAATAATCCAATTTCTAGCGTATTTCTTTGCTTATAGTGCATTCTTATATTAATGGGATATTCTACTCTTATGTACTTGGACGTTGTGTATAAATGTCACTTTATTAGTCAGCAGGTTAAAGCAGTGGATCAGCCGTCTTTCAAATTGTTTTCTTTCAAATGTTTGATGGCATCCCCCCAATAGGTACGTACACTGGAGTTGATTTTGGTGTGTAGCGTAGATCGGGCAGATGGGGGGTGGGATGACGGCACTGCCCATCTGATGATGTTGGCGGGAGACCCGATCGATATTGGTGGTCGGACCTTATTTAAGTCGAATAGGCGAGCTGCCAGTGCTAATCACACTGCTTATAGGCAGCTCGCCATTCGAGAGGGCAGGAATTTCAAGGGGAGGGGTGGAAGCGTCGGGCATCAAATGAGGCAGCACATTTCAATGGCAGGGAAATTGTATGCTCACCACAGCTAGGAGATGAACTTATTAACTCTTTTAAGGCTCAACATTCTCAAGAAATTGAAGAAAAAAGGAGTGTCGGACTTGCTTCCAACTTTCCCTGTGACTATAGGTAAGGGCCTCTTTAAATGGCCACCTCCCAGCCGGTACCACCAATGTTTGAGAGTGGGTTGAGGAAGCAGTGACAAGAGCGCTGATTGATACAAAGATGGCGTAGAGGGTCCCAACAACGTCAGTTGACCCCTATTTGTACACATTTACCAGGTCCCCGCCTGTTTCTGGCCAAACATTATAACGGGCGTCATTTCCTTTTCCCCCAATCTTCATCCCACTGCTGCCCCACCATGTGGTACTGAGTCTCAGATTCTGAACCCTGGTCTGTGCTGAGTTAGCTGACCTCAACCTGATAGTGATGGGAGTGCTACAACTTATCTCAAAAGTCTCAGGCTTCATGGAGGTAGTGGTGGGGTGGGGTAGAGGGGGAAATCACCCCTCGATTTCCATTTCTGGCGATCCTTCTAATTTTGGGGAGATTCAATTACCATTTTACCCTCAGTTGCACCCAACAAGTGAGCACAATCCCAACAAAAACCGTTGTGCGCTTCACTGTAAGATGTTAATTGAGATTGGACATCAAAGCAATTTCCCATTAGTTACAACAGAAGTGCACGCCTTCTAGATTTCGCCCATGTAAAATGGGTGACCAGGTTTGATAAAGGCGGTGTTAGATGTGAAAGTAATTCAAAGGAACACACAGCAAGTACATTTGTCTGTTTTTGAAGAGTTTTTTCAGGGGGTGTTTTAGAAGCATGATTTTTTGGGGGGCACTCAGTTACTGGAAAGGTTTGGTGTCACGGCTTTTTGAACTGCCATTATTTTGCTCAGAAATTTGGAGTATGAGTTTCCTGTATTTGTGATTCCTGGAGGAAGAAAAAAGGCAACAGAGTGATGCCACGCAGGTGAGGTTGCACCAGTGGTTAACTCTGATCACCACTGTAACCCACCCACCCGCTGTAACCCACCCACCCGCTGTAAACCCCAATGGGGGAGTCACCATTGACCAGAAACTTAACTGGATCAGCCACATAAATACTGTGGCAACAAGAGCAGGTCAGAGGCTAGTTATTCTGTGGCAAGTGTCTCACCTCCTGACTCCCCAAAGCCTTTCCACCATCTACAAGACACAAGTCAGGAGTGTGATGGAATACTCTCCACTTGCCTGGATGAGTGCAGCTCCAACAACACTCAAGAAGCTCGGCACCATCCAAGACAAAGCAGCCCGCTTGATTTGCACCCCATCCACCACCTTAAGTATTCACTCCCTCCACCACCAGTGCACCGCGGCTGCAGTGTGTACCATCTACAAGATGCACTGCAGCAACTCGCCAAGGCTTCTTCGGCAGCACCTCCCAAACCTGCGACCTCTACCACCTAGAAGGACAAGGGCAGCAGGCGCATGGGAACACCACCACCTCCAAGTTCTCCTCCATATCACACACCATCCTGACGTAGAAATATATCGCCGATCCTTCATCGTCGCGGGGTCCAAATCCTGGAATCCCCTACTTAACAGCACTGTGGGAGTACCTTCACCACATGGACTGCAGCGGTTCAAGAAGGTGGCTCACCACCGCCTTCTCAAGGGCAACTAGGGATGAGCAATAAATGCTGGCATTGCCAGTGACGCCCACATCCCATCAACGAATTAAAAAAAAACACTTAACCCACCCACCCACTGTAACCCACTCACTCACCCGCTGTAACCCACCCCCCCACCCGCTGTAACCCCCCCCACCCGCTGTAACCCACCCACCCCCCCACCCGCTGTAACCCACCCCCCCACCCGCTGTAACCCACCCACTCACCCGCTGTAACCCACCCACCCACATGCTGTAACCCACCCACTCACCCGCTGTAACCCACCCACTCACCCGCTGTAACCCACCCACTCACCCGCTGTAACCCACCCACCCACCCGCTGTAACCCACCCACTCACCCGCTGTAACCCACCCACCCGCTGTAAACCCACCCACATGCTGTAACCCACCCACTCACCCGCTGTAACCCACTCACTCACCCGCTGTAACCCACCCACTCACCCGCTGTAAACCACCCACCTGCTGCAACCCACCCACTCACCCGCTGTAAACCACCCACCCGCTGTAACCCACTCATTCACCCGCTGTAAACCACCCACCCGCTGTAACCCACCCACCCGCTGTAACCCACCCACCCACCCGCTGTAACCCACCCACCCGCTGTAACCCACCCACTCACCCGCTGTAAACCACCCACCCGCTGTAACCCACCTACCCACCCGCTGTAACCCACCCACTCACCCGCTGTAAACCACCCACCCGCTGTAAACCACCCACCCGCTGTAACCCACCTACCCACCCGCTGTAACCCACCCACTCACCCGCTGTAAACCACCCACCCGCTGTAACCCACCCACCCACCCGCTGTAACCCACCCACCCACCCGCTGTAACCCACCCACTCACCCGCTGTAACCCACCCACCCGCTGTAACCCACCCACCCACTGTAACCCACCCACCCGCTGTAACCCACCCACCCGCTGTAACCCACCCACCCACAAACATAGGTAGAAGCACACCTACCTGAATGTGTCCAGGAACTCTGTGTGGGTCGGCTCTGATTCACAATGGAGGCAGTGCATGAATTGTTCTGCACGTTGTAGTTTGGCTTGCACGCCAGTCACAATACGGTCAGCAGCTCAAAGGTCATTTCACCTCTTACTTTTTTTTAACCTGAGTCTTATTGCAGGCATGCTCTGTACTACTGCCATCTGGGATGGGTACTCTGGGATAGAATACCAAAGAAGGCATCCCTTCCCACATGCAACATAATGGCCACTTCATCAGTCATGAAAAAGGTGACAGAATCATAGAATGATACAGCACAGATTGTGCCTGTGCTGGTTCTTTGAAAGAGCTATCCAATTAGTCCCACTCCCCCTGCTTTTTCCTCAGAGCCCTACAAATTTTTCCCCTTCAAGTATTTATCCAATTCCCTTTTGAAAGTTACTATTAAAACTGCTTCCACCACCCTTTCAGGCAGTGCGTTCCAGATCGCAACAACTCGCTGCGTAAAAAAAAATTCCCCTCAACTTCCCTTTGGTTCTTGTCCCCCAGATACCATATCATTCCTGCATGTTGGTTTAATTTCATTTAATTTTTGCCTCGCCCTCCTTTCAGCCGCGACAAATGGGCTGAAATGTCTTTTGAAAAAGCTGTATGAATATTTGCCCCCTTATGCAGCCACTTACCTTTAAATAGCAGCCTCCCTTTGAATTTCATCCACAGCACAATTCTAAGCACCCCACCTCTCAGCTTGCCAAACAGACTAGCTCCCTGGCGTAGGTTCAAGCAGTACTGAGAGCTGTGCGTAATTATGGAAGTGAGGTAGTCCAGGAAAAGAGAGTGCATTTAACGCATTTAATTTCCGGCTGGATTTGGCATTCTGACTCAACTTTGCCGGGAGTCGTCAAACATAAATCCACTAACAAAATAAATTGTAATTAGATGCTGTTCGAGGCAAAGAGAATTGTCACTCACAGAAGATTTGCAACACAGCTGAAACGTATATGCTTGTAACGGGTTTAAAAAAGTATCTCAAGTGGAGGGACAAACCAGCAGGTATTAAATAAGCAAGCATAATGTTGTGGCAAACAATATATTCACTGCAACAGTGACCTGAAACGTTGACGCCGTTTCTCTCTCCACAGACGCTGCCTGACCTGCTGAGTATTTCCAGCATTTTTAGTTCTTATTTTGTATTATATTCACTGAGCTGTACTTGTGATACAAAAAGCTTCATATGACAGAATAGGATCAGTACTTAGCATGCAAGGAGAAAATCTGTGGCAGCATTAACATTGCCTGGTATCAGGATACAAAGGAGTTTGATAATGTACAAATAGGAAACAGTACTTACTTCAAGTTTTTCACACCATCTGGTGTTGTCGGCACGTTATACCTTCTCATATATTCATTCATCTCTGGAAAACTCTTCTTCAAGTAATCCTCTGCACTGCTTTCTCGAACTGTCCCAAAACGGAAACCTTGTGATGGGTGATGGAGCTTGAGGATAAAAATGAAACCATGAGCGCAATAGAACATACGATAACATTTTTTTAAATTCCCTCAAAATATTTATCAAGCAGAGTCTAAAAATGCTGCAAGCATCAGATGAAGGTTCCGAAACTAATATAAGATTATAATTTTCAGTTGGCTGCAGAGATGTCGATACCAAGCAGTCTTTAACTCAGTGTAGGTAAAATGCACGAAACAAGAACAAATTCTTAAGAGGAAGGAAAGAACACTCGTAGGAGAGATCATAGCTATTGTATATTAAAATCAGTAGTTGGGACAGACACTGCATTCCATCTCAAAATGCAATGAAAACCCAAGTATGAACCATTCTCTATGGCATATTTCATTAAAAAAATGTCCACACTCTCCCACAATGCCAGTTATAACTGTAGAAGGTCCTGTGATAGGAATTTCCAATGTTAAGTGAGCTAACGTTATGTGACACCCTATATCATGGGGGCCAAAATTTCGATGTGGAGCAGAACCCATGGCTGCCCAATGTGAAGGCCACTCACCCCATCCTAAATTTAAAAAATTTCATTCGTGGGATGTGGGCGTCACTGGCAAGGCCAGCATTTATTGCATATCCCTAACTGTCCTTGAGAAGGTGGTGGTGAGCCGCCTTCTTGAACTGCTGCAGTCCGTGTGG
Source organism: Squalus acanthias (assembly GCA_030390025.1). Taxonomy (NCBI): domain Eukaryota; kingdom Metazoa; phylum Chordata; class Chondrichthyes; order Squaliformes; family Squalidae; genus Squalus; species Squalus acanthias. Next base: position 123,717,609 of record CM059425.1, on the reverse strand, counting down.
TTAAGGTACTCCCACAGTGCTGTTAGGGAGGGAGTTCCAGGATTTTGACCCACAACGATGAAGGAACGGTGATATATTTCCAAGTCTGGATGGTGTGTTACTTGATGGGGAACTTGGAGGCGGTGGTGTTCCCATGCACCTGCTGGGTGGTAGAGGTTGCGGGTTTGGGAGGTGCTGTTAAAGAAACCTTGGCGAGTTGCTGCAGTGCATCTTGCAGATGGTACACACTGCAGCCACAGTGCGCCACTGGTGGAGGGAGTGAATGTTTAAGGTGGTGGATGAGGTGCCAATCGGGCTGCTTTGTCCTGTATGGTGTCGAGCTTCTTGAGTGTTGTTGGAGCTGCACTCATCCAGGCAAGTGGAGAGTATTCCATCACACTCCTTACTTGTGCCTTGTGGAAAGGCTTTGGGGAGTCAGGAGTGAGTCATTCGCCACAGAATACTCAGCCTCTGATCTACTCTTGTAGCCACAGTATTTGTGGCTGGTCCAGTTAAGTTTCTGGTCAATGGTGACCCCCAGGATGTTGATGTTGGGGGATTCGGCGATGGCAATGCCGTTGAATGTCAAGGGGAGGTGGTTAGAATCTCTCACGTTGGAGATGGTCTTTGCCTGGCACTTGCGTCGCGCGAATGTTACTTGCCATTTATCAGCACAAGCCTGAATGTTGTCTCGGTCTTGCTGCATATGGGCACGGACTGTTTCATTATCTGAAGAGTTGTGAATTGAACAGAACACTGTGCAATCATCAGCAAACAGCCCCACTTCTGACCTTATGATGGAGGGAAGGTCATTGATGAAGCAGCTGGAGTTAGTTGGGCCTAGGACACTGCCCTGAGGAACTCCTGCAGCGATGTCCTGGGGCTGAGATGATTGACCTGCAAAAACCAGAACCATCTTCCTTTGTGTTAGGTATGACTCCAGCCAGTGGAGAGTTTTCCCCCTGATTCCCATTGACTTCAATTTTACTAGGGCTCCTTGATGCCACACTCGGTCAAATGCTGCCTTGATTTCAAGGGCAGTGACTCTCACCTCACCTCTGGAATTCAGCTCTTTTGTCCATGTTTTGACCAAGGCTGTAATGAGGTCTGGAGCTGAGTGGTCCTGGCGGAACCCAAACTGGGCATCAGTGAGTAGGTTATTGGTGAGTAAGTGCCGCTTGATAGCACTGTCGATGATACCTTCCATCACTTTGCTGATGATTGAGAGTAGACTGATGGGGCGGTAATTGTCCGGATTGGATTTGTCCTGCTTTTTGTGGACAGGACATACCTGGGCAGTTTTCCACATTGTCGGATAGATGCCAGTGTTGTAGCTGGACTGGAACAGCTTGGCTAGAGGCACGGCTAGTTCTGCAGCACAAGTCTTCAGCACGATAGCCGGGATGTTGTCGGAGCCCATAGCCTTTGCTGTATCCAGTGCGCTCAGCTGTTTCTTGATACCATGTGAAGTGAATTGAATTGGCTGAAGACTGGCTTCTGCGATGGTGGGGACCTCAGGAGGAGGCTGAGATGGATCATCCACTCGGCACTTCTGGCTGAAGATGGTTGCAAACGCTTCAGCCTTGTCTTTTGCACTCACGTGCTGGGCTCCACCATCATTGAAGATGGGGATATTCATGGAGCCTCTTCCTCCCATTAGTTGTTTGTCCACCACCATTCATGACTGGATGTGGCAGGACTGCAGAGCTTTGATCTGATCCGTTGGTTGTGGGATCATTTAGCCCTGTCTATAGAATACTGCTTCCGCTGTTTAGCATGTATGTAGTCCTCTATTGCAGCTTCCCCACGTTAGCACCTCATTTTTAGGTACACCTGGTGCTGCTCCTGGCATGCTCTTCTACACTCCTCATTGAACCAGGGTTGGTCCCTGGCTTGATGGTAATGGTAGAGTGAGGGATATGCTAGGCCATGAGGTTACAGATTGTGGTGGAATACAATTCTGCTGCTGCTGAATTGCCGGTGGGAGAGGGCATACCCAGGAAAGGTGAAGGAGGAGTTTGCGATATTGGCTGAAAGGTATGATTTTGTGAGTATGACTATGTCAGGCTGTTGCGTGGCTAGTCTGTGGGTCAGCTCTCTCAATTTTGGCACAAGTCCCCAAATGTTAGTGAGGAGAACTTTGCAGGGTCGACATGGGCTGTGTGTGCCTTTGCCACGTCCGATTCCAGTGCCTAGGTCGATGCCGTGTGGTCTGTCCGTTTTCATGCTTATTATACTTTGTCGTAGCTGTTTGGTACAACTGAGTGGCTTGCTAGGCCATTTCAGAGGGCAGATAAATTGCAGGGAAAGAGCCATTAACACGTTGGCTGGATTATGTCTGTAATAGAATTGAGGTCTGTACAGAAAATTAAAAACGGGTAAGCTTAGCTCTGAACATGAGAAAAACATAAAATTTGTTCTTGAAATATTGGCGGCTACTTATTTATGAAAAGTTTGGAAAATCTGAGGCTCTTTTCTTTTGGAAAATCAAGGCCTTTACCATGTATACATTGATAATCCACACAGTAATTTCTTCAGTCATATATTGAGACTTATAAACTGTATATACAACAATGCACACAGGATGTAAGAAAATGGCCGATTCCACAATCCTACGTTCCCAGTGGAGAAGCTGTGTTCAGAGGGTGCTTGGGACATAGGTAGGGCTACCATACTGAAAACCCATTTCTCCGAGCTGTGCTGTCTGAGAGTTGGGCTCCCTGTTCGGAGTGCAGATACACGGAATTAGTACTATGCAGTCTATGACAAAACATCATCATAAGTGTGCACATATGCTATATAGAAATATTCTGATAGCATGAGGAAAGAAAGAACTTGCATTTATATCGGACCTTTCATGTCCTCTGGACATCCCAAAGCACTTCAAAGCAAAAAGAAATATTTTTCTTTAAGTATAGTCAACAGATTAAATGCTCAGTCAATGGCGTGGGGCATTAACCCATCACCTTCTAACTCAGAGGCAAGAGTGCTACCACTGAGCCAAGGCTGCAAGTAGGACAATTGGAATCCTCAAAGAATATCTCAATTCAGTACAAAATCACTTCAGCTCAAATTAAAAGCATTTTGTAAGATAGTATCCCACAGTCCTTATCCACAATTCAGAGCAAGACCCAAAGAAAAGCACTTAGAATTCACATCATGACCAGTACTAAAAAACTTCCAGTTTTGGATGCAGAACTAAAAAGGATGGCGATCACAAGTGTCCCTCACACTGATATTGCCTCTGGCTGTGGTCATCTGAAATTGTTCCACATTTGAAACCCAAAATGGTGGCTCTCCATGGAGCAGTGACAATGGCAGTTAAGGCTATTAAATGCTTTTCTTTGCACAACTTACTTTTTGTCAGTTTTTTGATCATTAACAGATTTAGATCTTCAGGCACCCGGCATCAGCATTAAGCACTCCATGTTAGATGGAAAGTAAATGTGCAACAAAGTTGGATGAGCAGTAATGTAGGAAACGCAGCAGCCAATTTGCGCACAGCAAGCTCCCACAAACAGCAATGTGATAATGACTAGATAATCTGTTTTAGTGATGTTGATTGAGGGATATATACTGGCCAGAAAACCGGGGATAACTCCCCTGCTCTTCTTCGAATAGTCCACCTGAGAGAGCAGATGGGGCCTCTGTTTAAAGTCTCATCCGAAAGATGGCACCTCCGACAGTGCAGCACTCCTTCAGTAACTCACTGAAGTGTCAGTCTAGATGTTTGTGTTCAAGACTGTAGAGTGGGACTCTGAACCCACAACCTTCTGCCTCAGAGGCAAATGTGCTACCAACTGAGCCACGGCTGTTTCCAGTCTCAAATCTCAGAACCCAGAGAATGATCCCTCTTAGTTGCAACTGGGACAGTGCAAAAGGATGAAGTTATCCTTGCTTGATTTAGAATGAAGGAGTATTTTTCGATATGGATCAAGAATTACTCTCGTAAGCTCCAACCCCCTTGAGTTAGAGAGTGCCTCAATGACTCAGGACAACAACACCTTTTTTGGTGCTGTGAGGACCAGTTTCAACTCGCTGCATGAGGGCATTACATCCTTGTATCATAATGGGCCGTATTTTCCGATTGGAGGCTTCCTGCGTGCGGAGGCCTCCGATCTGGAAAACATCTACGCACTTACCTGAGGGCTCCCGAGGTGCGTATAGTTCCGATCCTGGGCCTCTCCAACTCCAAGTGCACAGGGCCCACGTATCTCAGGGGCGCAGGCGGTTCGCAAGCGTCCCTGGGATCACATGGGCCATGGGGAGCCAATCAAAGAAGGGAATCTCCCTTCATACACTTGACAGATAGACCTGTCAAATATATGGAGATCACCTCAAAAACACTTCAAAACATTAAATAAAATAAAAAAAAAAATCACATTTTTAAAATGAGTTGAAATTACAATAAATTAAATATTTTAAACAAAAATTTAATTTTTTGAAAAAAATAATTAAAGTTTTTTACGGGGCTAAAAATAAACTTACCTTTTTTTAAAGTATTTTAAAATGATAAATGAGTGAAAAAGTTTTTTAAAACTTTTTTTCAACTCTTTTCTGCGGGTGGAGGGTCTCCAGAAAGCGGAAATCTCCCCCCGCAGAGGCCCTTCTCCAGGGCAGGTGTCCGATCTGTCAAGAGTATTCTTGACAGATCAGAAAAGCCGGTTTTCAGCGCATGCGCTGTGCATGCCTGAAACCGGCATTTCCAATGTCCCTACGGGTGTGTACACAGCCCGTACACACCCGTAGGGATCGGAATATCCGGGCCAATATGCAAGTTGTCTGGAGAGGTAGCCCAGCAAGTTCGGAACACAGGAATGCACTGACCGGAAAAGACTATTTTGACCTATCTGGCTAGCTCAATGATCAAAGGAGAATTCACAATTCACTACCTGTATCCCTCAAATAATTTGATTGCTGAATGCCTGTCCAACTTCCTCTTAAAATTACTGATGCTATCAGCCTCCCTGGGCATTTCTTTCCAAACATTCAGCACTCTCTGCATAAACTAGTTATATCTGAAACGTGTCCATTCACCGTCCCTTTTCTGAGCTTCATCCCATCTCCCCTTGATGTCATTTTTGGGGCCATGTTAACAATTTCTGAGGGTTCAACTTATTGATACCCTTAAGGATCTTGAATAACTCAATAGGATCCCCTCTCAGTTTGAACCTTTCTAGAGCAGCATGTAGATGAGAACTAGGAGAGGGCCAAGGAAAGATCCTTGGGCGACAACAGACATAATGGTGCGGGGGCGGGAAGAGAAGCTGTTGCAGGTGATTCTCTGGCTACAATTGGATAGGTAAGAGTGGAACTAGGCAAAGGACGTCCCACTCAGCTGGACAACAGAGGAGAGGCGTTGGAGGAGGATGGGGTGGTCGACCTTGTCAAAGGCTTCAAAGGGTGACAGGTCAAGAAGGATGAGGAGGGATAATGCACCACAGTCACAGAGGATGTAATTTGCTGTAGCAGGGCGGAAACCTGTTTGGAAGGATTCAAACATGGAGTTGCAGAAAAGATGGGCATGGATTTGGGAGGCGAAAACACATTCAAGGACTTTGGAGAGGAAAGGGAGGTTGGATATGGGGCAGTAGTTTGCAAGAACGGTGGGGGGGGGGAGGTCAAGGGTGGGTTTCTTGAGGAGTGGGGTCATGAGGGCAGATTTGAAAGAGAGCGGGACAGTACCTGAGGAGAGAGAACCATTTATAATATTAGCTAACATGAGGGCCAGGAAGTTGGATGGTCAGTAGTTTAGTGGGAATAGGGTCCTAAGAAAAGGAGGTGGCTCTCATGGTGAGGGGATGCTGGGAGGTAGGAGAGATACTAGAGAGAGATACGAGTTCAGGGCTAGGGCAGAGGAACCTTGGGGGAAGCTTGACTTGGTGGGCAAGGGGAAGGGAGGGAAGCAGCAGAGGCAGCTGATTGGATGGTCTCAATCTTACTGACAAAGAAATCCATGAGCTCCTCATACTTGCTGTTGGAGTTAAGGGGAGAGGGGTTTAATGAGAGTTGGCAGTAAAGAAAAGAAGCCGGAGGTTATCTTTGCATTCCAGGTTGATCCTGGAGTAGTGAGCAGTTTTGGTAGAGGAGACCAAGGCCTGATAGTGTTTGATGTTGTCCAGCCAGATCTTGCGATGAATGGCTAAACCAGTTGTGTGCCATAAACATTCAAATCTGCATCCCTTGGACTTAAGGGAGCAAAGATGGGGGCCGTACCAAGGGAATGACCAGGGTGAGAGAGAGTCAGGGAAAGGGGCATCAAAGGTGGAGGTGAGGGTGTGATTGAACAGATCGGTAGCTGCAGAAATGTCGTGGTGAATGTCAGGCCAAAGAAGTTGGGAGTTTGAAAGTGCTGTTGCAAGTGATATGGGGGAAGAGATTTTCCCAGAGGCAGGTGCAGAAGGAAATGGTGTTGGAAGTGGGAAGGGGAATGCGAGTGGTGAGGGATCCAAGCAAGCGATCAGAGATGGCCTTGTCCGTGATTGAGACGATGGAAATAGAGAGGCCACGTGAGATGGCAAGGTCGAAGGCGTAGCCATGAATATGGGTAGGAGAGGGTGGTGGACTCAGAGGAGGGAGGTCAAGGTGAGTTGAGATGGAGGTTGAAATCCAGGATGTGAAGCCGCTTGGTGCAGAGGCTGAGGGAGGAAAGCAGTGTGGATATCTCGGTAAGAAACGTCGCTTGGGGTTTGGGTGGGCGGTAGAGAAAGAGGATTTTAAAAGAGAGGCAAGAGGAGTGGAACAAGGTGAGATGCTCAAAGAAGGAGAAAGTGCCAGAGGGGTAGGGTTACAGACCAAGGTGAGATTTAGTGATAAGGGCTACACTGCTAAATTGATGATTTAGGCAGGGCAAGTGGTGGAAGGTACAGCCAGCTGGGGAGGCTTCATTAAAGGGGAAGGCTTCATTAAAGGGGAAGGCGCCATCATCCGTGAGCCAAGGCCATGATGTGCAACCATCCACAAAATCTCTAAAGGGCGAGAGTGTGCTTTCCATATCCGGCAAACAGAGACTTTCAGTAGCCTGATTTGGAGACTCCTAAGCAAGGTGTTGGGCTGTGGCACATGCCAGGTAGTTGGCTGAAAAAGGTTTTTTTTTTACAGAAAGAAAGCATCAACTCTGGTTTAAGATGTTCCATAGGTTGCACAATCAGGCAAAAAATTTAGCAAAGTTATTACTGGACTATTCTGCTCCTTAATTATTGGTTTCATTGCTGAATTTTTACTTGGATCGTAATGCTTTATGTGTGCAATTAATTCACATTCCAAAATGCACTTTTGAATAACAATGCAAAATGTCTATCTAACTCCCCAAAAAACAATTTTGTGATGAACGTTTATAGTGTAAAACCACAACTACACATAGGCCCAAAAATTAGTGCCGCTACGCGAGAGTACGCACTCTTGCGTATTCTGTCTCCAATTGCTGGTTTTCTGCATGCACCGTGCATGCGCTGAAAACCGGCACTTGGTGAATGGAAAAGGGGGCGGGTCCTAGGTGAACCGCGTGCGCGCTACAGGCTGCGCGCACGCTGTGCACTTAGTGGTTTCAACGCGCAGGTAAGTACGGAAGATTCTACACATAAAAAAAGGAGTAAGACCCACTTTTAACAAGGTAAGTAGTGAATTAAGTATTATTTTGAATTTTTTTTAACAGGTATATCTTTTTTAGAGACTTTAAAGACAGGTAAGTTTATTTTTATAACTTTTTAAAAGATTTTAAATTTTTTCAAAAATTTAATTTTTTATTTAAAATGGTTAATTTATTTAACTATACTTATTTTATTAATGTGATGGTTTTTAAAAAAAAATTAATTGAGGTTTAGCGGTTTTTTTTTGGGGGCTATAGTATTCATAACTTTCACAGCACTTATGTGAAAGTTATGAATGGAAGATGGTGTGCTACCATTGGCTCTAACTGAGTCACGTGATCCCACAGCTCGCACGAATTAACTACGCCGGTGGGATACGCAAGCCCAGCACAGCAGCTGTCCAGAACATCAAGTTCGTGCGAGCTGGAACTGAAAAAGCCAACGCGGAGTGAGAGATCGCGGGGAGGCCTTACCCTCGCACGAAGGCTTCCTCACGAATTTTTGGGCCATTACTTCTCATAAGATGGGATCTTTCTAACAATTTTGATTTACCCAACTACATGGAGTTGTACTTATGTATTGAAAGTACTCCCCAATGCTTCCTTTCCCTTTAATGAAACAATATGCAGCCTCCAAACTGAATCTTTCCTGAATAGAAAAACAGCAGCTTGCGAGCAAGGTGATAATTCCTGGTGACTTTGTTACTTGCATTCTATAACATCTCGCTGAATTTTAGGACAAACTATAATTTATCCCCTACTGTATGTCTTTCATGCATGTGTGAGTCCAAAATTAATCTGTATTCGCTAACTACCTGCAGTCATAGCTTGTTCAGGAAAATAAAGTAAAATAGTTGTTGCCGTAGGCTTGGCCGTCTTAGGTGATTAACAAACGACTCCATCAATCTTCATGCTTGGACCATCTGCTGTTACTAACTTTAACTGGGAAGTTGTTGGGGAATTGACATACTGCAGAATTAAATCCTGCTTACGGTGCACATGTAACCATTGTATATTTTGATTATGCCTGGAATTCGAGAACAAACCAGTGGGGATAATAATCTCCATATGTAAACCAGCTGATCTCTCGTGACAATGCTCGCAGGTAGCCTAGGTTTGAGCTATGAAGTTTAGCATGGTCCCAATTTTAAGCTGGGGTGGAGCACTGCAGGGGACCAGGGAGTGCAGCCTGGGGACAGGGAGAAGAGCAGAAAATTCCAATCGTCTCCTGACTGGCCTCACACCTTGCACCCGCCATAAACTTGAACTCATCCAAAACTCTGCTGCCAGGTATCCTAACTCGCACCAAGTCCCATTGACCCGTCATTCCTGTGCTCGCTGACCCATATTGGCTCCCAGTCTGGCCACGCCTCAATTAAAAAATTCTCATCCTTGTTTTCAAATCCTATCTCTGTAACCTCCTCCACTCCCACAACTCTCCGAGATCTCTGCGCTCCTCCAATTCCGGCCTCTTGCGCATCCCCGATTTTAATCGCTCCACCATTGGCGGCCGTGCTTTCAGCTGCTTAGGCCCTAAGTTCTGGAATTTCCTCCCTGAACCTCTCCGCCTCTCTCTCCTCCTTTAAGACAGTTCAATGCTAAAACTGGTGCCCAAACTAAAAGTGTTACATTCCTTAGAACTCACATCTCTTACACACAATAAAGGCAAAATAATCTAAAATAAAAGGATAAAAAAGCTAAATATTCTGAGATGCCATGCAAACTGTGAAGTGCTAGAAAGCAATAATACTTCTATTTTTTCACAAGTATGAGAATAGAAAAGAAAAAAACATTTTTCATCTCATTCAGAGAATTCCATTTGTAATACTTATATAATAAATATGTTATGAAAAATTGCAGAATATTATTTATAGAAGTGGGCCGATTCAATAACTCATGATTGTTAATGTTGCAAATGTTACAGTCAAGACGAGTGGGATACAATTATATCTGACAGGTTTTTATAATGTATTCTGTTTATATCATCAATAACATCAGGGTCAATTTTATGCATTTGTGCTTTCAGCTCGGAGCTTAGCGCCCCGGGAGCCCGTATTGGACCTGGGGTGTGGATGCCAGTGGACACTGCAGGATTTTCTATCAAAATTCAAAATGAGCCAGATGATGGAATTCATAAAATAAACTCTCATATGTAAAAAATGAGCTGATAAACCAGCAAAAAGATAGTTTAATAATGAGCTCTTCACCTTTGTGGTATAATTCCCATGCAGCTGGGGGTAGTGTGAGTGCTAATACCGAGAATGAAGAAAGTACTTAAATTTCCAATGAAATATACTTCTAATAATAGTAAGAAAAATAAGGAGGTCACATATTACTTGGAAAATAAGAATCTAAATGGGGTAGAGGAGCAAAGGGATCTGGGAGCCAAAATACACGAATCACTAAAAGTTGCGATGCAGGTCAATAAGGCCATAACAAAAGCAAACCAAGCACTAGGGTTTATTTCTAGAGGGATAGAATTGAAATGTAGAGAAGTTATGCTAAACTTGTATCGAACCTTGGTTAGTCCACACTTGGAGTGCTGTGTACAGCTCTGGTTGCTATATTATAAAAAGGATGTAGAGGCATTGGAGAGGGTGCAAATAAGATTTACAAGGATGATACCAGAACTGTGAGGTTAAACATATCAGGAAAGGATGAACAGGCTGGGTCTCTTTTCTCTTGAAAAGAGAAGGCTGAGGGATGACCTAATAGAGGCCTTTAAAATTATGAAAGGTTTTGATAGAGTAGACAAAGAGAGAGTGTTTCCACTTGTGGGGAAGAGCATAACTAGAGGCCATCAATATAAGATAGTCACTAAGAAATCCAATAGGGAATTCAGAAGAAACTTCTTCACCCAGAGAGTGGTGAGAATGTGGAACTCGCTACCACAGGGAGTGGTTGAAGCGAACAGTATTGATGCATTTAAGGGAAAGCTAGATAAGTATATGAGGGAGAAAGGAATAGAGGGTTATGCTGATAGAGTTAGATGAGGAAGGATGGGAGATGCCTCATTCCCCTCGCCACGCCGTTAACAGCTCGCACTTCCAGCAAATTACGGCGCAAAACAATTGCGAACTGAAGGGTGCAGGAAAAGTCTAACTAGCGGGGCACGCCCTGAGATGCCCCGCTCCAGCAAGATTTGGCCCATTATGCTCACTGACATAGGAAAGTATTTCATGGAGATAAAATCATGTCTATAGATTCCCCCCTCCCCCACAATTGCTTGTCGTCTTTGTCACAAATACAATTCACAGCTTGGTTCTGGATCTTGTACATGTGCGTAATTAAGTCCAGGGATTCCATGTAAACCATGAAGGAGAACTATCTGTACACATCCTAGATACTATAAACCTAATCTGCACTTGAGACTAAACTGTCATTGAAGAAAATACCCTTTACCCCTTCTCAACACAGTCCCAGAAGACTGCGACAAGACTGAAGTTGGAATCCACCAGGATCACCTCAAGTGTGTGGGTGAGGGAAGGGAGTATGCTTATGTTTTTATTGGGATCATAGGAATATTGCTTTTTCTTTTAAAAGAAGAAAAAAAAATCACACAAACTGAGGAAGTTTATGATTATCACAGTACCAACCCGCACCAGACAAGATGAAGATAAGAAACAAAGAACTTGCATTCATTTACACCTCACTATGTCTCTCAGGGAATCCCAAAGAGCTTCAATAATTATACAATGGCCGGAATTTTGCCTACCTGGGCGGGTGCGGTGCGGGCGGTGTCCGTGAGGGGTCGCGACCCCGCTGCTGGCCCCATCCCGCTGTTGAAAATAAACTTACTTTAACGGGGCCTATTAAGCCCCGCCCAGCGCGTTACCTGGCCCAATGAGATCTGGTGACGTCATTCATGACGCATTTTCAGCCGGGATCTTTAAAGGGACCATGGTCACATTACATTTGAAGTTTAATCTAACACAGTGCTGTCAGTGAACTACAGCATTGGAGTACTGCAAACACTGACAATGACAGCACAGAGCAGAGGGCTGCACCCAGGCTCTCCCATGACTCCCTCCATATGTTTATGGAAGGACTCACAGCACGCAGGGAGGTCCTCTTCCCTTCCCATGGGCGGAAGAGACCTCCCCAGGAGACCAAGAGAGCCTGGTCGCAGATTGCAGAGGAGGTCTCAAGCAAGGATGTGGTCGGGATGACCTGGGTGCTGTGCCGCAAATGTTTCAATGATCTCATTAGATCGGGAAACGTTAGTACAAAGCCACACTCAACCTCATCCTGCTGTGCCTCTCATCACACCCCCACCACTCAGCCTTCCCTACCCTACTCCTGCACATCCTTACTCTCACCAACTTACCTTGCACCTCCACCATCCCTCTCTATCTACATTATCACATCCCCATCTCACAAGCCACCCCTCACCCTCACCCTCATCCTAGTGCAACCATACCAACTAACAACACACAAGAGTAGCCACTTGGGTGTTTTATCCAATGTGTATGTGAAGTTTCTGTTAATGTGGTGTGAAACATAAAAATCTTTTCAACACTTACCTTGGACAGATTTGTGTGCACCTTTGGAAGTGGCTTAGTGAGTTGCTGTGAATGGTGAGACATAACGGTACCCCCCGCAATGGTGATGAGTGTGAAAGGAATGGCTTGGTCATTATGGGGATGCTTTATGGTGTTGGTGTGGGGTGGTGCCAACCTGGCGCATCATGTGGCAGCCAGGGTGTACAGCGTCAAGTTAACTAAAACATGCCATGGTGAGGCCATCCCTGGCCTCCCGGGCAGCAATGTGGTCGGGTGCTGATGCCCTGTGTCCTGTGCAGCATCAGGTAATTGCGGAAAAGGTTGGTGTTGCTGTTGGTGCTGCTGGTGTGCCTGGTGCTGCTGGTGTTGGGGTTCATCGTGGTCAGATTCTGAGGACCAAGATGAGACAATGTAAGCGGCACCCATGTTGATGGAATTGATGGCAGGTGAAGTACAGATGACAGAAGCAATCTGTCAATGGTGAGAGAGGTTCTTACAATGAGGTGACACTGGATGGAGACTTTGCTAGAAAGAGGGGGAAAAATTGGGTTGGTTTGCGCCTCTCATTTGCACTAAGGGGTGCAAATACCCTAGCGCCTGGGTGCGGCGCTGCTAATGTCTCCCGCGAAATTCAGCGGGAGGTTAGCGGCGGTGGTAGCCGGTAGTGCCTCGCGGCACTGCGCCACCGCCGATGACATCATCGCCGAGCGACGTGACCCCTTAGTGCACTGCCATGGCCCCTTTCCGCCCCGCGGCAGAAATTTGGCTGCGCCCCGCGAAGCTGCCACAGGCGATGTCAGTGACAGCCTCGCTGCTCGCAAACCGGGCCGACCTCCGCTCACGAGGCGGTAATTAAAGGGGAAGCCCGGCTGTGACCAGGAACACCATTTTATTGTTTTGGCCAACCCTCCAGGTCGGTCCCTCGTGGCGGCCCTTGGCATGGGCCGTGACCGCCATCGCACTGCCCGGCACTGTGCTGTCCTGGTGGGTTAGTGGAGGCCGTCAAACGGCCTGCAGAGTGCGCAGCGTTCCCTTTAACGGAAGGGGAGGGGCACTGAAATGCGTCAGTGCTACATGGAGCGGCCGCAGAGCGCTCCGGTGCTACCGCGCTTTGCGCCCCAGACACTGCTCCGAGAGGAAGTGGAGCGCCTGAGATAGCGCTCCGCTTCCTTGCCGGGGCGGTAAGCTCAATTTAGTTGCCGGGGCGGTACTCCCGCTGGGCGCTAAATGGCTGGCGCTAAATCGGTTCCCGCCCCCAAACAGGCTGTAACCAATTATCTCCCCCTTGCAGCCTGCAGAAAGCTCAAACTGTGTTGCAAATGCAGTCAGCAACAGCTTCTGCCTGAGGAAAGTGATCAGCTGTCAGGTGGGAGCTTTTATAGTACATTTCATCCTGTCAACTAATCAGCTGGAGCAATGGTCACTCAACTCCCGCCTCAGGTTTACAGACGTGCTTCCCGAGCAGCGCGGTCCCCTTGGGCATCCAGTTAAATTTAAAAGTTAAGTTTAAAACCAATCTTAAGGGTCTGACAAGCTAATAGTTGTTTAAATTGGGTCGCCCGCCTCTGTCGGTTGGGTCGGCTCTGCGATGACAGACGTGCCTGGGGGAAAGGCGCGTGGGAACGAGATGACAGTGGGTTCCCGACCCGCTGTCAAAAATAACAACTTTCCCACCCGGCCCGCCGCCGATCTCGCCCATTACCACCTCGGAAAATTCCGGCCAATGAAATACTTGAAGGGTAATCACTGTTGCTATGTTGGCAGCCATTTTGGGTATGAGATCCAACAAGTAGAAATAACAATAATAACAACAACTTGTATTGAAATAGCACCTTTAACGTAGTAAAACGTCCCAAGGCGCTGCACAGGAGTATTTGAAGACAAAAAATTTGAACCGATCCACATAAGGATAAATTAGGGCAGGTGACCAAAAGCTTGGTCAAAGAGGTAGGTTTTAAGGAGCATCTTAAAGGAGGAAAGTGAGGTAGCGAGGCGGAGAGGTTTAGGGAGGGAATTCCAGAGCTTAGGGCCTAGGCACGGCCACCAAAGGTTGGGCGATTATAATCAGGGATGCTCAAGAGGGCAGAATTAGAGAAGCGCAGATATCTCGGGGGGTTGTGGGGCTGAAGAATCATATAAGATAAAGAATCATTTAATATGCTTTCAGGTGGTGTTGGTTAAAGGAAGAATGTCAGCCAGGACACCGGGACAGCTCCCTCTTCTTCGTCGAATATGCCATGGAATCTTTAACATGCGCTGAACAGACAGATGGCTTAATGTCTGATCCAAAGGACAGCACCTCTGACAATGCAGCACCCCCTCAGTACTGCATTGAGGTGTAAATCTAGGTTCTGAGCTCAAGTCCTGGAGTGGGACTTCTGAGCTAGAGGCAACAGCACCAAGCTGAGACTTTGGGGCCAATTTGACAAATGCCTGCTTCCCTAGATTCTAACGAGAGCCTGGCTGCGACTTCCCACAGTCACTCTAAGTGGTTGAGATTTCATGCCAGGAAACTACATTCATAAAGATGATGCTGGTTATGCTTGGCTGTCTGACTATTAGACCAATGGTCTCTACTGTACAAACCGTGCTATACCTTTCAATAACATACAATGGTGGACTCCCTCTGGCCTGCTTACAGATCTAAAACAAAAATGGAAAATCTGTAAATCACTGAAGCGGCTTGGGAGACGGAACATTTATTTGTAGTTATCTATAATAACACTAAATTTTATTAGCTTTTACTTTTGCATAAAACTCAGTAAAAAATATTGATGGAATGAAATTTTTTTTGCGGTATCATTCTAAGAGCGGCTGCTCAAAAGATATTGGGGAAATAAATTATCACTCAAGGTGCTAACTTTTCATCCAGTGCTTGTTCATGTCTTGATTAATGTTGGTAGCAAATGAAATCACCAGTGGACCGATAAATGTAATCCTACAAATTGATTGACTTTTCAATGATAAATGAAGCACCTGATCTTTATTCACAAATCATCCACTTGCCTGGATGAGTGCAGCTCCAACAACACTCAGGAAGCTCGACACCATCCAGGACAAAGCAGCCTGCTTGATTGGCACCCCATCAACCACCCTAAACATTCACCCCCTCCACCACCGGTGTACCGTGGCTGCAGTGTGCACCATCTACAAGATGCACTGCAGCAACTCACCAAGGCTTCTTCGACAGCACCTCCCAAACCCGTGACCTCTACCAGCAAAAAGACAAGGGCAGCCAGTGCATGGGAACACCACCACCTCCAAGTTCTCCTCCAAGTCACACACCATCCTGACTTGGAAATATATCGCTGTTCCTTGACCATCACTGGATCAAAATCCTGGAATGCCCTACTTAACAACACTATGGGAGTACCTTCACCACACAGACTGCAGTGGTTCAAGAAGGCGGCTCACCACCACCTTCTCAAGGGCAATTAGGAGTGGACAATAAATGCTGGCCTTGCCAGCGACGCCTGCATCCCAGGAATGAATTAAAAAAACTTTATTTTTGCAGGTGATAAAGGGTAAATGTCAGGCAAAGTCACATTAAGGCATTGGCTTTGGGGAGAAAAACTTTAATGGGCCAAATCTTGCTGGAAAGATAACGCTGTTATTAATGTGCAAATCGGCCAGCGAGTTCAGGGGCTGAAGAGATACGCCGTGAGTTGTGAATCTCCAGAACTTGCTGGTTGATTTACGCTGCTCTGCTGTTTGCTCCTTACAAACGGCATCTCGCCCTGAACCTCCCCATCAGTTTTAAGAACTTGCTAGATTTACACATTAATTGCTCATTAAACTCGTCGCAGAAACTTCAGGCTCATAATTAACAGCGCACGTACCATTTTAACGGCGTGATAATTATTAATGCAGTGCTAATCAACATCTCCGGCCCAGAAGGGGAAGAGTTTAAACTGTTCAATCTCATTCATAGAATCATAGAATGGTTACAGCACAGAAGGAGGCCATTCGGCCCGTCGAGCCCGTGCCGGCTCTCTGCAAGAGCACTTCAGCTACTCCCACTCCCCCACCCTTTCCCTGTAGCCCTACAAATTGTTTTCCTTCAGGTACTTAACCAGTTCCCTTTTGAAAGCCACAATTGAATCTGCTTCCACCACCCTTTCAGGCAGTGAATTCCAGATCCTAACCACTCACTGCGTAAAAAAGTTTTTTCTCATGTCACCTTTGGTTCTTCTGCCAATCACCTTAAATCTGTGTCCTCTGGTTCTCGACCCTTCTGCCAATGGGAACAGTTTCTCTCTATCTACTGTCTAGACCTCTCATGATTTTGAACAGTCTATCTACGTAACTGAAGTCCCTCATCCCTGGAACCATTCTTGTAAATCTTTTCTGCACCCTCTCTGAGGCCTTCACATCCTTCCTAAATTGGACACAATACTCCAGTTGAGGCCGAACTAGTGTTTTATAAAGTTTCATCATAACTTCCTTGCTTTTGTACTCTATGGGGGAAAAATTCAGTTGGTTGCGCCTCCTGTTAGCGCCTTAAGAGGGCGCTAATGGGGCGCAAAGCAACTAGCGCCTGGGTGCAGCGATGTTTGCGCCACTCGCGAAATTAACTAGACATTTTGCGGCGGCGCTAAACTTTACCGCCGCGATCTCCTGCGCACGCAGATCTTGATGTCATACGAGGGTGCAACGCCCTTGTGGCGCCCCGGAGCGGAAATTAAGTGGCGCCCCCATCCTTTCCGCCTGGCGCAACCAACGACCGGAAGACTGGAATGCTCACAGTCGCTGTGGGGCTGGGGGGGCGCTATTTAAAGGGGGCCTCTTCCTGTCTTTCTCTGTGGTTGACATTTTTGCACCACTCGTTCTGAGAGAGAGAGAGAGAGAGATTCGGAGAGAGAGAAAGAGAGACTTCTGCATTGAA
This sequence comes from Squalus acanthias, assembly GCA_030390025.1. Taxonomy (NCBI): domain Eukaryota; kingdom Metazoa; phylum Chordata; class Chondrichthyes; order Squaliformes; family Squalidae; genus Squalus; species Squalus acanthias. The sequence goes on along the minus strand of CM059425.1, from coordinate 123,700,655 downwards.
TCAACGCTGTGTGAGGTAGTTTTGGCTACTGATCATAACTTTGCAGGTACTTTGGTTTTTGGCCTTCATAACTTTGATTGCCAAGAGACTATGGGGGCTGCACTGATTGTGGGCGTCGTCCTGCGCCACCAGAATCGGAGGACACAGAGACGCAGAGAGAGAGTGGCAATCATGGCCAGACGGAGGAGGGCCAACAGGCCTCTGTACAGGAGACCTTACCCTCCCAGGGTATATCACCAACAATTCACATATATTAATATGTCTGAGGAGCAGTGTTTGCGAAGGCTGCGCTTCAGCAAGGAGGTGGTCACTGAGCTCTGCCACCTGCTGCAGCCAGATCTGCAGCCTCAACTGAGGTCCAGGACGTCTCTGTCGGTGGCAGTGAAGATCACAGTGGCTCTGAACTTTTATGCCACTGGCTCATTTCAATCTGCTACTGGGGACATCGCCAATATCTCCCAGTTCGCGGTGCATTGCTGCATCCGTCAGGTCACAAATGCCCTCTTTAAAAGGAGACGAGAGTACATCTCTTTCCCCATGACTCCAGACAAGCAGCAAGAACGCGCAATGGGCTTTGCTAGGATAGCGGGCTTCCCCATGGTGCAGGGCGCCATTGACTGCACGCATGTGGCTTTGCGTGCTCCGCATGAGAATGCCGAGGATTTCCGGAACAGAAAGGGGTTCCATTCCTTGAACGTTCAGTTGGTCTGTGACCACAGACAGCTGATACTCGCTGTCAATGCCCACTATCCTGGCAGCTGCCACGATGCATTCATCCTGCGCCAGACTACTGTGGCAGAACTTTTCCAGGCACCGCATCAGCCAGTTGGTTGGCTTCTCGGGGACAAGGGATATCCACTGAGCACCTGGCTGATGACACCGCTCCGTACGCCCAACACCCCTGCTGAGCTGCGGTACAACGAGAGCCATCAAGCTACCAGGAACATCGTTGAGCACACAATCGGCGTGCTCAAGCAACGGTTCCGCTGTCTGGACCATTCTGGCGGAGCCCTGCAGTACTCGCCTGAGCGAGTTTCCCACTTCGCAGTTGTGTGCTGCATGCTGCATAACATGGCAATCCTCAGGACCCAGCCAATGCCACCAGGCCTTGGAGCACCACCAGAGGAGGAGGAGGAAGAGGAGGAGGAAGAGGAGGAGGATGATCATCAGCAGTACCAAGGCGGGAGGGAGGCCTACAATGTAGAAACTGGAAGGGCCGTCCGTCAATGGCTGATAGCAAGCCGCTTCTAGGCCCCTGCTGAGGAAATGGCTTCTGCCATTGAGAACAACATGAATGAAACCAACCCGCAACCCCTAAGCCGGCCAAGGCACCAATGATTCCAAAGACCAAACATGTATATTTTGAATACAAAAACTTATTTATTTCACAAACTCTGTGTGTGTCATTTCCTCATGACAAACTAATAGAAAGAAACACAAAAACACAGTCATTAACATAACTGGTTCTCACAACCTGGAGATAATGTTCAAAAGTTTGACCATGAACCTTAGCCTTTAATAAAAAAATGACCAACATTTTGTCACACCTCCTACTTTTTGCCCTTCGAGGGTGATCTCCTTCCCTTGCGCACTTCCCCCCTTCCCACCCTACTGCTCCTCCGTATTGGGACCTCAGTGGCTGCAGCAAGGCTGGTGGAAGGCTGCTGATTGTCAGAACCTGAGACTGCAGATGCCCTTGAAGGACGGCCTCGACCAGCTCTGGGCATGGAGGGCCCGGCTGCAGACTGCACCAACTCTGCATGGGCGGCAGCAGTCTGTCCTACAGGCAGTGGCAAGTGCAGTGGAGAAGTGACAGTGGTGGCAGCAGGAATGCTGTCATCTTGAGAGAGGACAGCAACTCCCTGCTCGAACGACACACTGGCACTCCCACGGAGCAGCACTTCAGCATCCGGAGCAATCTGCTGGAGCACAGATTGCTGGCCTGCTGCGGCGCGGTGAGAGCCCTGGGGAAATGTGTACGAACCATCGAGGTTGGCAGTAGTCAGTGCTCGCGTGGCCTCAATCTGAGTCTGCATGACAGCAGTCAGAGATGGGATCACGGCAGCCAGTGACTGAATTGCAGCACTAAGCTTTAGTGTGGCATCCGCCTGTGCTACAGCGAAGTGCTCCACACTCCTTGCCAGTGATTCAATGCATTCGGGCACCCTTCCCACTGCACCCATGAGCTCAGTGTGCATGTCCACCGCCTGGGTGTTCATTTCAGCGATGAGCCGCTCCTCCTCTGTGTCCAGTGCAGTAGGAGTCGCTGGCATACTCTCCCTCCGGGGAGAAGGCCCCCGTTCTTCCCTACCCCCATGGCATTGCTGCAGCCCGCTGGGTCCTGGAGCTTCACCCTCATCAGACCCTTCCCCCCTGCTCCCTTCCAGGGAAGGCGTGTTCCCAGTGTGGGCATGGGCTTCCTCGGGAGAGGGTGGCACTGATGCTCCGCCTTCATCTTCCTCCTCGGCTGCAGCTTCACTCCCACTGGCAGCTTGAAGGCCCGTCTCCTCAGCTGGTGAATCACCATCTGAAAGCAGGGAGGTACAAGAGTGGCTTTAGCGTGAGGACAGGGTGGCAGTAAGGGAGGAATAAGTGCAGCGAGTTAGCAAGTTGGATTGAAAGTGTCAAAGGCTGGTGTTGTGAGGGACAAGTGGAAGGACAGAGGACAAAAAGGTGATGACCTTACCATTGCTGTCCAGAACGGGGTCGGCGTCTCCAGTGGCGACGGGACCGATCACCCGGCTTGCCACAATCCTCTGGACGCGCGCCTCAAGATCGCTGAGGGGTTGCAGCTGAGGCCGCCCTCCACCCGTCCGTTGCTGCTGTCTCCTATTATGAGATAGCTTGGCCTGCAAGAAAAAGGACGGCGTCTGAGTAAATATACAGCCATGGTCTTGCCTGATGTGTCTCCCATAGGTGAATAGCCCTTACTGTATGCAGCCATGGTCTTGCCTGATGTGCCTCCCATAGGTGAATAGCCCTTACTGTATGCAGCCATGGTCTTGTCTGATGTGCCTCCCATAGGTGAATAGCCCTTACTGTATGCAGCCATGGTCTTGCCTGATGTGCCTCCCATAGATGAATAGCCCTTACTGTATGCAGCCATGGTCTTGCCTGATGTGCCTCCCATAGGTGAATAGCCCTTACTGTATGCAGCCATGGTCTTGCCTGATGTGCCTCCCATAGGTGAATAGCCCTTACTTTATGCATAGTGTGGAATGTGTGTGTGTGTTTCATGAGCGGTCCATAGGTGTTGGATGAGTGTTGTGCATTGGGGTTTTAAGACCCTCTGGCCATAGAGTGAGGTTGAGATGGAGGGATGGAGAGGTATTGAAAAAAAGCCACTCACCCTGACGATCCGAGTGAGGTCGTTCAACTTTTTTCGACATTGTATATGGGTCCTGGGCACCATGCTCCTGGAGGAGACGCTCTGAGCCACCTCCATCCACACTCTTCTGTACTCACGCGGCAAAGGCCTCCTGCGACTCTCAGGGAAGAGTATAGATCTTCTGCGCTCCACCGCGCCAACCAGAGCATCCAAGGCCCGCTCGCTGAAGCGCTGAGCTCGTTCTCTCACCCTCTCCATAGTCCTTGGCTGGAAGATTTAGGCACAGGTCTCTCCAGGCCGAGATTCAAGGCTCCAATGAGCAGGGTGTGGCTGGAGTGCAAGATCGACCCTCCCCTTTAAGAACTGTCCGGCGCCAGTGTGTCTGTGTTCCATCGCTAACTGACAGCACCTGCGCTGCGCCCGCGCTCTGAGTTAGCGCCTCGCTCCTCGGCCTTTGCGCCTTAAGACAGGTGTGTAGCGCCTGATTTAGCGCTCCAATCACCTCCAGGGGCGTTAAAAGTCAAGTTTGCAGTCGGTGGCGATAATTAGCGCCAGGCGCTAATCTTTGCGCCCGGCCGATAATTGCACCCCAAATGGGGCGATACTGAATTTCTCCCCCTATGACTCTAATTATGAAGCTTAGGATCCCGTATGCTTTTTGAACCGCTTTCTCAACCTGCCCTGCCACCTTCAACGATTTGTGCACATATACCCCCAGGTCTCTCTGTTCATGCACCCTCTTTAGAATTGTACCCTTTAGTTTTTTATTGCCTCTCCTCATTCTTCCTATCAAACTGTATCACTTCATACTTTACTGCATTAAATTTCATCTGCCACATGTTCGCCCATTCCGCCAGCCTGTCTATGTCTTCTTGAAGCCTCTCACATTCCTCCTCACTGTTCACTATACTTCCAAGTTTTGTGTCATCTGCAAATTTTGAAATTGTGCCCTGTACACCCAAGTCTAAGTCATTAATATATATCAAGAAAAGCAGTGGTCCTAGTACTGACCCCTGGGGAACAGCACTGTATACCTTCCTTCAGTCTGAAAAACAACCGTTCCCCACTGTTTCCTGTCACTTAGCCAATTTTGTATCCATGCTGCCACTGCCCCTTTTATTCCATGGGTATCAACTTTGCTGGCAAGTCTATTATGGGGCACTTTATCAAACGCCTTTTGGAAGTCCATGTACACCACATCAACCACATTGCCCTCATCAACCCTCTCTGTTACCTCATCAAAAAATTCAATCAATCTGAAACTAAGAAGCCAATGCATTGAGAATGTGTTTTAGTTAAACATGATTTGTCTTTAACAAACCCGTGCTGGCTTTACTTAATTAATCCATACTCGTCCAAGTGACTGTTAATTTTGTCCTGGATTATCGTTTCTAAAGCTTCCCCACTACCGAGGTTAAACTGACTGGCCTGTAGTTGCTGGGTTTATCCTTACACCCTTTTTTGAACAAGGGTGTAACATTTGCAATTCTCCAGTCCTCTGGCACCAGCCCTGTGTCCAAGGAGGATTGGAAGATTATGGCCAGTACCTCCATAATTTCCACCTTTAATTCCCTCAGCATCCTACGATGCATCCCATCTGGTCCGGGTGACTTATCTACTTTAAGTACAGCCAGCCTTTCTAGTACATCCTTATTATCTATTTTTATCCCATCCAGTATCTCAACTACCTCCTCTTTCACTATGACTTTGGCAGCATCTTCTTCCTTGGTAAAGACAGATGCAAAGTGCTCATTTAGTACATCAGCCATGCCCTCTGCTTCCATGCGTAGGTCTTCATTTTGGTCCCTAATCGGCCCCACCCCTCCTCTTACTACCCGTTTACTCTTTATATGTGTATAGAAGACTTTTGAATTCCCTTTTATGTTAGCTGCCAATCTATTCTCATACTCTATCTTTGCCCCTCTTATTTCCTTTTTCACTTTCCCTCTGAACTTTCTATATTCAGCCTGGTTCTCACTTGTATTCTCAACCTGACATCTGTCATACGTTCCCTTTTTCTGCTTCATCTTACTCTCTATCTCTTTCGTCATCCAGGGAGCTCTGGCTTTGGCTACCCTACCTTTCCCCCTCGTGGGAATGTACCTCGACTGTACCCGAACCATTCCTGCCTGTAGTAAATTGCTAGAGATTCTAAAAATGTCATATTTAATTTTCTTTTCATATTTTCCTTTCTGTCTCTTTTTTCTCTCTCTCTTAATCCAATCTTTCCCTCTCTTTATTTCTCTTTCTGTACCTGATGTTACTCTAATGCACCCAATTTCCTTCTCCTTCGTTCCTCTGTTTCTTTGCCAATCCTTAAATGTCATTGGTTAAGGAGCTAGACTGTTGGTCCCATTGTTTAGCTCGCAGTTCCAGCAAGATACGGTGCAAAAGATTTTCGAGCTGAAGGGTGCAGGAAAAGTCAAACCATCGTCATACACTGCAAGATGCCCCACTCCAGCAAGTTCCGGTCCATTCATTTATAAAATTGAGGAGGCAGTTATGGAGTCAAATTCTATGTGCCAACACCAGTTTTGAGATGACCTGGAAAAATTTCCTAAATAAATTTCACACGTCTAAAGACGTCCAGAGATTTGAAGGACGGTTAACAACCTGAAATAAGTGGAGAAGGGAGCAGGTGGCCCATAGTAAAGGGTGAGAACCAAGGATCGAAAGATAATTAATTAGTTTGCCTGAATAAACGAAAGAAGCCATGTTGTTCAACAATATGAGTCCCAAAACTCCACTGACAAAAGAGAAAACCTGGATGACCACCTTACTTGCACAATCTTCACAGGGCCACCTCATTCTTACGTGGACCTGAAACCATGATTGTGGAGGGGGCACATCAACCACACGAATCAGTAGTTGCTCCCTCAACCCCAAAGCTCAAGAATGTAGGGGACAGGTAATGTCTGAAGGGCTCAGGATATTGATAACGTCTTTTGATGATGTGCACTTTGGTTTCAATCAGCTACAAAGGGACATTACGTCCTAGTATGTAAGCTAGTTGGAAACAGTCAGCAGAGCTGGTTGGCTCTCTCGCCAATCAGTGTCCCCCTGCTACCTCCTTCACACAGATCACAGATGTCACCAGTCAGAACTTCCTTGAATCCTATGATGCCCAACCTGATGGGACCGTTGGTGCAAGTTTGACTGCTCATGTACCATTACTCTCACGGCATCTGCCATGGCTCAGTGGGTAGCAAACTCGCCTCCGAGTCAGAATGGTCGTGGGTTCAGGTCCCACTCCAGAGTCTTGAGCACAAAATCTAGGCTGACATTCCAGTGCATTACTGAGGGAATGCTGCACTGTCGGAGGTGCCGTCTTTTGGATGAGACGTTAAACCGAGGCCCCCGTCAGCCCTCTCAGGTGGACATAAAAGATCCCACGGCACTATATGAAGAAGAGCAGGGGAATTATTCCCGGTGTCCTGGCCAATGTTTATCCCTCAACCAACATCACTAAAAACAGATTATCTGGTCATTATCACATTGCTGTTTGTGGGAGCTTGCTGTGGACAAATTGGCTGCCGCATTTCCTACATTACAACAGTGACTACACTTCACTTAAGTGGCTGTAAAGCACTTTGTGATGTCCTGAGATTGTGACAGGCGCTATACAAATGCAAGTCTTTCTTTCAGCGACTGCCTCTATTCTTGCATTGATGTTTCTCCCCAAAGTTGTACTTCAGGAACTCTGCAGCCTTTCTTTTTTTTAAATGGGATGTGTGCGTCGCTGGCAAGGCCGGCATTTATTGCCCGTCCCTAATTGCCCTTGAGAAGGTGGTGGTGAGCCACCTTCTTGAACCACTGCAGTCCGTGTGGTGAAGGTACTCCCCTCGTGCTGTTAGGGAGGGAGTTCCAGGATTTTGACCCAGCGACGATGAAGGAATAGCAATATATTAAGAACATAAGAATTACGAGCAGGAGTAGACCATACGGCCCCTCCTACCTGCTCCACCATTCAATAAGATCATGGCTGATCTTCGACCTCAACTCCACTTTCCTGCCCTATCCCCATATCCCTTAATTCCTCTGGAGTCCAAAAATCTATCTATCTCAGCTTTGAATATACTCAACGACTGAGCATCCACAGCACTTTGGTGCAGAGAATTCCAAAGATTCACAACCCTCTGAGTGACGAAATTCCTCTTCAGCTCAGTCTAAAAAGGCTGGCCCCTTATCCTGAAACTATGCCCCCTAGTTCTAGACATTCCAGTCAGGGGAAACAATGTCTCAGCATCTACTCTGTCAATCCCCCTCAGAATCTTATATGTTTCAATGAGATCACCTCTCATTCTTCTGAACTCCAGAGAGTATAAGCCCAATCTACTCAATCTCTCCTCATACGACAACCTTCTCATCCCAGGGATCAATCTAGTGAACCTTCGTTGCACCACCTCTGAGGCAAATATATCCTTTATCAGATAAGGAGATCAAAACTGTGCACAGTACTCCAGGTGTGGTCTCACCAGCACCCTGTACAATTGTAGCAAGACTTCCTTACTCTTGTACTCCAACCCTCTAGCAATAAAGGCCAACATGCCATGTGCCTTCCTAATTGCTTGCTGTACCTACATGTTAACTCTCTGTGTTTCCTGTACGATGACACTTAAATCTCTCTGAACACCAACATTTAATAGTTTCTCACCATTTAAAAAATATTCTGTTTTTCTATTCTTCCTACCAAAGTGAAAAACCTCACATTTCCCCACAATATGCTCCATCTGCCACCTTATTGCCCACTCACTTAACCTCTCTATATCCCTTTGCAGGCTCTTTGTGTCCTCCTCACACCTTACCTGTCCACCTCGCTTTGTATTGTCAGCAAACTTCGATACATTGCACTCGGTCCCTTCATCTAAGTCATTATTATAGATTGTAAATAGCTGAGGCCCCAAGCACTGATCCTTGCGCATCCCACTAGTTACAGCCTGCCAATCTGAAAATGACCCGTTTATCCCTACTCTCTGTTTTCTGTCTGTTAACCAATCCTTTATCCATACTAATACCTTACCCCCAACCCCATGTGCCCTTATCTTGCTTAACAACCTTTTATGTGGCACCTTATTGAATGCCTTTTGAAAATCCAAATATTCTACATCCACTGGTTCCCCTTTATCTAACCTGCTAGTTACATCCTCAAAAAACTCTTAATAAATTTGTCAAACACGATTTCCCTGTCATAAAACCCAGGCTGACTCTGCCTAATCATATTATGATTTTCCATATACCCTGTTACCACTTCCTTAATAATGGATTCCAGAATTTTCCTGACGACTGATGTCAGGCTAACTGGCCTGTAGTTCCTGGTTTTCTCTCTCCCTCCTTTCTTGAATAGCATGGTTACATTTGCTACCTTCCAATCTGCTGGGACCTTTCCTGAATCTAGGGAATTTTGGAAGATCAAAACCAATGCATCCACTATCTCTTCAGCCACCTCTTTTACAACCCTAGGATATAGGCCGTCAGGTCCAGGGGATTTGTCGGCTTTTAGTCCCATTAGTTTCTCAAGTGCTTCTTCTCTACTCATATTAATTACTTTAAGTTCCTTGCTCTCATTAGCCCCTTGGTTCCCCACTATTTTTGGTATACTTTTTAAAAGGGCTAGAAATTCAGTATCGCCCCGGTTGGGGCACTAAATTTTAAAAAAGTTGGAGAATTAGCGCCAGGCGCTAATCCTTCTGACCTCCCGCTAAATTACTTGTTAGAGCTCCAAGAAAGAACTGGAGCGCTAAATCAAGCACTAATCACCTAACTTAGGGCACTACACACAGAGAGCAGGGCACTAACCACAGAGCGATAACCAATTTCAGGTGCACTCCAACCGGGACTCATCATTCACACTGGCTCCTTCCAGTTCTTAAAGGGGAGGTTCAATCAGTCTGCACAACCTCATTCTCAACATTGCTGGCTCTGAAGGCGACCTCCAAGCAACTCAACAGCTACACCTGTTATTCCCATGGTTGATCCCAGTCCCAGGAGAGAGCTCGCCATTTCAGCGACCGGGCATTGGAGGCATTGATCGCGGCAGTCGAAAGGAGGGCAGTGCTGTTGCCGGCCACTGGCAGGAGGCCATTGCCCCATGTCTTCAGGGCAATGAGGAGGGAAGTGGCCGAGGACGTCTCGGCCAGCAGTGTGGTCCTCAGGACCCTCACACAGTGCCGTAAAAATTTCAACGACCTCACTCGGGTGGTCAGGGTGAGTACATGCTTCAACAGGTCCTACATACCAGCATCTGAACCTCAGTCTGTGCACACTGCACAAACCACCACACCCCCACCATTCACGCACCAAGCATCTCCACCTACTAAAACTCACATGCACATCTCACGCCTTGCCTACAATCACAGCTATTCAACTATGGTAGGCACATCTCCTAAACACATAGCTGCACACTCACTCACACACTTTCCTTTCTCTTGCAGGCCAAGCTGGCCCACAATAGGAGGGAGCAGGAATGAACAGGCGGGGATGAAGCAGACATCCAACAGCTTACAGCTGGAGGAGCGAGTGTTGAGAGTCATTGGGCGCCAGGCGGTGGGCGCCATGGCCGTCGGCGACGTTGCCCCCCTTGGGGACAACAATGGCATGTTCATCCCCTCTCCTCTCATCCCACTTCCCCCTCACACCACAAGCCTTTCCCACTTTCCAGCTCATTATACTGTCTGCATTCCTTGCTCCCTTCCTGTCCCCCTTCCCTCACCTTAACGTGAGTCTTGTGCTTTTGTGCTTTCAGAGAATCAGCAATCAGATGACCAGTCTGTCCCTGAGCCTCCCAGTGAGCGTGAGGCAGGAGAAGAGGAGGAGGAAGAAAGCACCGTGTCACTGCATGTCTCACCCTCAGGCACCACCTCAGATACTGGCACTATGCGATCTTTAGAGGCAAGTTTAGTGGAGGGGTCTGCACAGGGTGATGCACCGGGGACGAGCGGGCTGCAGCAAGGCCATGGGGAAAGGGTAGCTCGGGAGCCAGCTCCCCGGAGGGCGAGTTCTGCTGCACACGACTCAGATGAGGACCACGATGGGGAGGCGTTCACAAGAAGGGTGATGGGCATGCACACTGAGATGATAGGTGCAATGGCAAGGGTGCCCGAGAGCAACGGTAAGGAGCTTGGAGGAGTCCGCCTCCAACATTGCACAAGGCTCTGCGCACACCATGGAGCCCATCCTTGGCAGTCTGCAAAGGATGGTGGACTCCCTGAGACACCGTGGGGACCCAAACCTCATGCCGCGTGTCAAGGGCGATATGGCAGCATCCATTGCAGCACAGGCGGAAGCCAGGCAATGTTTTAGTGCTGTAATGCAGTCAATGTTTGCTGCCATTGAGTTTCAGACTGCTCTCATGCAGTCTCAGCTTGATGCCATGTAAGCTCTGACTGTTGCCATCGTCGCTGGGTCCACCACAGTCCACCGGGGATCTCATGGTGTCACAGCAGGCCTGTAATCTGTGTTCCAGCAGATTGGTAGGGATGCTGAGGTGCTGCCCCGAGGGAGTGGCAGTGGGTCAGTGGAGCAGGAACCTGCTGTCTTCTCTCAGGATGACAGCATTCCTGCTCCCACCACTGCCACTCCGCCATTGCACTTGTCGCTGCCTGTCATCCAGCCTGAGGTGGTGCAGTGTACAGCTGGGCCCTCTGTCAACCTGCCGCCATGCACCTTTACCAAATGTTGGGTCTGCCAGCGCTGAGCAGAGCCGACAGGCAGCGGCGGGGGAGGCAATTAAAATCATTAGTTTCTTGTTTACAGCCACTTAACAACGTTTTTTCCCAGCTTTTTGAATTTGACAGGTCGCCCACCGGTTTCCCTCTGTGCCCGGACCTTGTTTGTGAAGCTGAGGCGGGAGGTCAGTGGCCATTGAATCAGCTGATGAGTTGACAGCTTCCAATGTCAAGTCAAAGCTCCCAGCTGATTGAGAAATGTTCCCTTCGGCACCAGCTTCTCTAAACTGCGTTTCCACTACAGATTCAGAATGCTGCAATTCTTTACACAAGTCTCCATCCAGTCTGACCTCTAACTCTCCCACCAGTGACAGATCGCTTCTGTCATCTCTACTTCACCTGCCATCTATTCCATCAGCATCGGAGCACTTTATAATCTCTCACCTTGGTCCTCAGAATCCCACCCCAACACCATAAAGCATCCCTACAATGCCCAAGCCCATTCCTTTCACACTCATCACCATTGCGGGGGACACCGTTATGTCTCACCATTCACTGCAACTCACCAAGCCACTTCCAAAGGTGCACACAAATCTGTCCAAGAACGCAAAGTGTTGAAAATAAAGGTTTCAATGTTTGACAGCACATTAACAGAAACTTTACATGAACATTGGATAAAACACCCAAGTGCCTACCCTTGTGTGTTGTTAGCTAGTATGATTGCACGAGGATGAGGGTGAGTGTGAGGGGCGGCTAGTGAGATGGGGAAGTGATAATGTAGATAGAGAGGGATGGGTGGAGGTGCAAGGTAAGTTGGTATGAGTATGGATGTGCAGGAGTAGGTTAGGGAAGGCAGAGTGATGGGGATGTGATGAGAGGCACAGCAGGTTGAGGTTGATTGTGGCTTTGTACTCACGTTTCGTCATCTACTGAGATCATTGAAACGTTTGCGGCACTGCACCCAGGTCCTCCTGACCACATCCCTGCTTGTGCCCTCCTGTGCAATGTGCAACCAGACTGTGTTGATCTCCTAGGGAGGTCTTCTCCGTCCATGGGAAGGGAAGAGAACCTCCCTGCATATGGAGGGAGTCATGGGAGAGCCTGGGTGCAGCCCTGCACCTCTGTGCAGTGCTTGTCAGTGATTGCAGCACCTCAATGCTGCAGAACAGTGGCAGAACAAATGTCAAATTAAAATTGGCCATGGTCCCTTTAAGGAAACCGGCTGATAACGTGTCATCAAATGACGTCATCAGACCTGCTTCCTTCAATTGGCCCAGAAACTCGCTGGGCGGGCTTACCGAGCCCAATTACCCAACACACAGCGGGTTGGAGCTGGCAGTGGGGCCGGGACCCGCCACCGATGTTGCCCATCATGGACCCGCTGAGGTTGGTAAAATCCAGCCCAATGTCTCTGTCATGGCTATTAGATCATACCCATTTATCACTATTTGTGCCATTAATTCATCTACCTTGTTCGTGCATTCAGGTAAAGAGCCTTTAGTTTTAACCTTTTACCATTATTCCCTGCTTTCATCTTATTCGTTGATGTGCGATTACCTTTAAACTCACTGTCCCTTCCTGGCACACACTGCTTATCTATACCCAAATCGCTATCCGAGTGGCAAGCAGTGACTAGTGGGGTACTGCAGGGATCGGTCCTGGACCCCAGCTATTCACAATATACATTAATGATCTAGATAAGGGAACTAAATGTAATATCTCCAAGTTTGCAGATGACACAAAGCTGGGTGGGAGTGTGCGCTGCGAGGAGGATACCGAGCGACCAGGTAGGCCCACAGAGGCAGCGGACCTGGGTGGAGCGACAGCGGCGAGGTGGCAGCCATAAAAGACTCGGCGACCAGGTAGGCCCACAGAGGCAGCGGACCTGGGTGGAGCGACAGCGGCGAGGCGGCGGCCATAAAAGACTCGGCGACCAGGTAGGCCCACAGAGGCAGCGGACCTGGGTGGAGCGACAGCGGCGAGGCGGCGGCCATAAAAGACTCGGCGACCAGGTAGGCCCACAGAGGCAGCGGACCTGGGTGGAGCGACAGCGGCGAGGCGGCGGCCATAAAAGACTCGGTGACCAGGTAGGCTTACCGATCTGAGCCCCGAGAGCGGGAGAGAGAGAAGTAGAAAATAATCAAAGTGTGACGTCACCAGAAAGCAGGTAAGTGATTGGTTGGTGAGTATTTCTCTTTTTCTCCTTTTTTCCATACTTAAATTCTGTGGTTTATAGTTTCTACAGTCTCTGTGGTGTAGTGGGGACTGCTGTTAAGCAAGGGTCCTTGAGTATATCATTTAATTGAAGTGAAATTGGTGGGATTCAATTAGTTTAATTTTAATTAATTAATTAAAGGGTAAGTCATGGCAGCAGAGCTTGGCGCCGTGATATGCTCCTCCTGCAATATGTGGGAAATCAGGGACACTTCCTGTGTCCCTGACGACCATGTGTGTGGGAAATGTATCCAGCTGCAGCTACTGACGGACCGCATTGCGGCGCTGGAGCTGCGGATGGATGCATATTGGAGCACTCGCGACGCTGAGAACGTCGTGAATAACACGTTTAGCGAGTTGGTCACACCGCAGGTAAAGGGTGTACAGGCAGGAAGTGAATGGGTGACCACCAGGCAGAGTAAGAGGTGCAGGCAGGTAGTGCAGGGGTCCCCTGTGGCCATCCCCCTCTCAAACAGATATACCACTTTGGATGCTGTTGGGGGGGATGACTTATCAGGGGAAGGTGGCAGCAGCCAACTTCCTGGCACCATGGGTGGCTCTGCTGCACAGGCTGGGAGGAAAAAGTGTGGAAGAGCTATAGTGATAGGGGATTCAATTGTAAGGGGAATAGATAGGCGTTTCTGCGGCCGCAATCGAGACTCCAGGATGGTGTGTTGCCTCCCTGGTGCAAGGGTCAAGGACGTCTCGGAGCGGCTACAGAACATTTTGGAGGGGGAGGGCGAACAGCCAGTTGTCGTGGTGCACATAGGCATCAACGATATAGGTAAAAAACGGGATGAGGTCCTAAAAGCAGAATATAGGGAGTTAGGAGGTAAATTAAAAAAGAGGACCTCAAAGGTAGTAATCTCAGGATTGCTACCAGTGCCACGTGCTAGTCAGAGTAGAAATAGGAGGATATTTCAAATGAATACGTGGCTAGAGGAATGGTGCAAGGGGGAGGGATTCAAATTCCTTGGACATTGGAACCGGTTCTGGGGGAGGTGGGACCAGTACAAACGGGACGGTTTGCACCTGGGCAGGGCCGGGACCGATGTCCGAGGGGGAGTGTTTGCTAGTGCTGTTGGGGAGGGTTTAAACTAAAGTGGCAGGGGGTTGGGAACCTGAGCAGGGAGACAGAGGAAAGGGAAATAAGGATAAAAGCTAAAGACAGGAAGGAGAAAAACAAAAGTAGAAGGCAAAGAACTCAACGGTTTAAATCAAACATGGTCACAGTAAATAATAATTCATATAGGTCTGAGAGCGTTAAAAAAACAAGCCTGAAGGCTTTGTGTCTTAATGCAAGGAGCATTCGGAACAAGGTGGATGAATTAGCTGCGCAAATAGAGGTAAATGAATACGATTTGATTGGGATTACAGAAACATGGCTCCAGGGTGGCCAAGGCTGGGAACTCAACATCCAGGGTTATTCAATATTTAGGAAAGATAGGCAAAAAAGAAAGGGAGGTGGGGTAGCATTGCTGGTTAAAGAGGGGATTAACACAATTGAAAGGAAGGATATTAGCTCTGATGATGCAGAATCTGTATGGGTAGAACTGAGAAATAACAAGGGGCAGAAAACGTTAGTGGGAGTGGTATATAGACCTCCAAACAGTAATACGGAGGTTGGGGACGGCATTAAAAGGGAAATTAGAGAAGCATGCAGTAAGGGCACAGCAGTCATCATGGGTGACTTTAATTTACATATAGATTGGGCTAACTAAATTAGTAAAAATTCTGTGAAGGAGGAATTCCTAGAATGTTTACGAGATGGTTTTCTGGAACAATATGTCGAGGAACCAACCAGAGATCAGGCCATCTTAGACTGGGTATTATGTAACGAGAAAGGATTAATTAGCAATCTTGTTGTACGAGGCCCCTTGGGTCAGAGTGATCATAATATGATAGAATTCTTCATTAGGATGGAGAGTGAAGTAGTTGAATCAGAGACTAGGGTCCTGAATTTCAATAAAGGAAACTACGATGGTATGAGGCGCGAATTGGGTAGGATTGATTGGGGAATGTCACTCAAGGGGTTGACGGTGGATAGGCAATGGCAAACATTCAAGGACTGCATGGATGAACTACAGAATTTGTACATCCCAGTGTGGCATAAGAATAAAACAAAAAGGGTGACTCAACCGTGGCTAACAAGGGAAATTAGGGATAGCATAAGATCCAAGGAGAGGGCATATAAATTGGCCAGAAAAAGTGGTAGCCCTGAGGATTGGGAGCAGTTTAGGATTCAACAAAGGAGGACAAAGGGATTAATTAAGAAGGGGAAAATAGAATATGAAAGTAAGCTTGCTGGGAACATAAAAACTGACTGTAAGAGCTTTTATAGATATGTGAAGAGAAAAAGATTAGTGAAATCAAGTGTAGGTCCCTTGCAGTCAGAAACGGGGGGAAGTTATAATGGGGAACAAAGAAATGGCAGCCCAATTAAATGCATATTTTGGTTCTGTCTTCACAAAGGAGGACACAAATAAGCTCCCAGAGATGTTGGAGAACATACGGTCTGATGAAAGGGAGGAACTGAAAGAAATCAGTATTTGCAGGGAAATGGTGTTAGGGAAATTGATGGTATTGAAGGCCGATAAATCCCCAGGGCCTGATAATCTACATCCTAGGGTATTTAAGGAAGTGGCCCTAGAAATAGTAGATGCATTGCTGATCATCTTCCAAAATTCGATGGAATCTGGAACTGTACCCATGGATTGGAGAGTAGCTAATGTTACGCCACTATTCAAAAAGGGTGGTAGAGAGAAAGCGGGGAATTACAGACCGGTAAGCCTGACATCGGTAGTGGGGAAAATGCTAGAGTCCATTATAAAGGATGTAATAGCTGAGCATTTGAAAAACAGTGACAAGATCGGACAAAGTTAACATGGATTTACAATCGTGCTTGACTAATCTACTGGAATTTTTTGAGGATGTAACTGGGAAAATAGATAAGGGAGAACCAGTAGATGTGGTGTATTTGGACTTTCAAAAGGCTTTCGATAAGGTCCCGCATAAGAGATTAGCGGGTAAAGTTAAGGCACATGGGATTGGGGGCAAGGTATTGACTTGGATAGAGAACTGGTTGGCGGACAGAAAGCAGAGAGTAGGAATTAATGGGTCTTTTTCCGAGTGGCAAGCAGTGACTAGTGGGGTACCGCAGGGATCGGTCCTTGGACCCCAGCTATTCACAATATACATTAATGATCTAGATAAGGGAATTAAATGTAATATCTCCAAGTTTGCAGATGACACAAAGCTGGGTGGGAGTGTGTGCTGCGAGGAGGATACCGAGAAACTCCAGGATGATCTGGACAGGTTGGGTGAGTGGGCAGAAGCGTGGCAGATGCAATATAACGTGGCTAAGTGCGAGGTTATCCACTTTGGTGTCAAAAACAGAAAGGCAGACTATTATCTGAATGGCAATAGATTGGGAGAAGGGGAAGTACAACGAGACCTGGGTGTCCTTGTGCACCAGTCGCTGAAAGTAAGCATGCAGGTGCAACAGGCGGTGAAGAAGGCAAATGGTATGTTGGCCTTCATAGCGAAAGGGTTTGAGTATAGGAACAGGGATGTCCTGCTGCAGTTGTACAGGGCCTTGGTGAGACCACACCTTGAGTACTGTGTGCAGTTTTGGTCGCCTTATCTGAGGAAGGATGTTCTTGCCATGGAAGGAGTTCAGCGAAGATTCACAAGGCTGATACCTGGGATGGCAGGAATGACATATGAGGAGAGATTGGGTCGTTTGGGCTTATACTCACTGGAGTATAGAAGAATGAGAGGGGATCTCATCGAAACATATAAAATTCTGACAGGTCTGGACAAACTAGATGCAGGAAGAATGTTCCCGATGGTCGGAGAGTCCAGAACCAGGGGTCATAATCTACGGATAACGGGTAAACTATTTAGGACAGAAATTAGGAAGAATTTCTTCACCCAGAGAGTGGTGAACCTGTGGAATTCTCTACCACAGAAGGTAGTTGAGGCGAAGTCATTAAATATATTCAAGGATGAGTTAGATATATTTCTTAAAGCTAAAGGTATCAAGGGATATGGGGAGAAGGCAGGTACAGGGTACTGAGTTTAGATGATCAGCCATGATCTCATCGAATGGCGGAACAGGCTCGAGGGGCCGAATGGCCTACTCCTGCTCCTATCTTCTATATTTCTATGTTTCTAAACTCCAGGATGATTTGGACAGGTTGGGTGAGTGGGCAGAAGCGTGGCAGATGCAATATAACGTGGATAAATGCGAGGTTATCCACTTTTGTGTCAAAAACAGAAAGGCAGACTATTATCTGAATGGCAATGGATTGGGAGAAGGGGAAGTGCAACGAGACCTGGGTGTCCTTGTGCACCAGTCGCTGAAGGTAAGCATGCAGGTGCAGCAGGCGGTGAAGAAGGCAAATGGTATGTTGGCCTTCATAGCGAAAGGGTTTGAGTATAGGAACAGGGATGTCCTGCTGCAGTTGTACAGGGCCTTGGTGAGACCACACCTTGAGTATTGTGTGCAGTTTTGGTCGCCTTATCTGAGAAAGGATGTTCTTGCCATGGAAGGAGTTCAGCGAAGATTCACAAGGCTGATACCTGGGATGGCAGGAATGACATATGAGGAGAGATTGGGTCGATTGGGCTTATACTCGCTGGAGTATAGAAGAATGAGGGGGGATCTCATCGAAACATATAAAATTCTGACAGGTCTGGACAAACTAGATGCAGGAAGAATGTTCCCGATGGTCGGAGAGTCCAGAACCAGGGGTCATAATCTAAGGATAAGGGGTAAGCCATTTAGGACAGAAATGAGGAAGAATTTCTTCACCCAGAGAGTGGTGAACCTGTGGAATTCTCTACCACAGAAGGTAGTTGAGGCCAAGTCATTAAATATATTCAAGAATGAGTTAGATATATTTCTTAAAGCTAAAGGTATCAAGGGATATGGGGAGAAGGCAGGTACAGGGTACTGAGTTTGGATGATCAGCCATGATCTCATCGAATGGCGGAGCAGGCTCGAGGGGCCGAATGGCCTACTCCTGCTCCTATCTTCTATGTCTATGTTTCTATGTTACACTGCGCCATTGCCTTGACTTTTCTCATTGGATTTCTACATTTCCTCTCATCTGACTCCTCCCCGCACTTTTTCGTTTAAAGCCCTATCGACAGTCCGAGTTATTCGATTCACCAGGACACTGGTCGCAGCCCGGTTTAAATGGAGACCGTCCCAACGGAACAGCTCCCTCTTTCCCCAGTACAGGTGCCAATGCCCCATGAATCGAAACCCCTTCCTCCCACACCACTCTTTGGGGGAGAAATTCATTATCGTCCCGTTTGGGGGCGGTAACTTTTGAAAGCTGGGAAATTTAGCGGCAGCCGCTAATGATTCCCAGCTTTCACAAAATCAAGCGCTCCACTTCCTTCCTGGAGTGCTAAAGGACGCAGGTAAGGCACAATTTCCCATGCAGCGCTGCTGCGATCCGAGGCTCCTTCCCTCCCTTAAAGGGAATGGCCATCGCTGCAGGCTCTGCATTGGGACCAGTCAGCTGGTCCCCGACGGCCCAGGGGAACTGAAAAAAATTGCAAAAAAAATGTCAGACATTTTGCTACTTACCTCGGCAACCTCCTCTTTAACTTTCGCCCTCGAAGCGCCCAGCCTCCCGAACAACGACTCCTGTAACTGTCGGTGTTTTCGCCTGGCGATGCTGCAGGGGGCGGAATTGAAGCTCAGGTCCAGGGCACTACCGGGGCAATGTGCACGGCAATGACGTCACGATCTCCGGGCGCAGGAGATCGTGGCACAAAGCTTTATCGCCGCCGCAAACCTCCCGGCCAAGTTAGCGGGAGTCGTTCATCTCGCCGTGCCCGGGCAGTAAGTCGTTAGCGCCCCGTTATCGTCCCCCCGGGGGTGCTTATGGGAGGCGCTAACCCACCGAATTCCACCCCCTATGAGCCACCCATTTAACTTTCTGATCTGCTTGTCTCTATGCCAATTTGCTTGTGGCTCAGGTAACAATCTATAGATTATTACCTTTGAGGTTCTGCTTTTTAATTTGCTCCTTAAACTCTCTCAGCAGAACCACATTCCCATTTCTACCTATTTCATTGGTTCCTATGTGGACCACAACAACTGGATCCTCCCCCTCCCACTCCAAATTATTCTCCAGCCGCGAGGAGATGTCGGCACCCGGCACCAGGCAGGCAACACAACCTTCAGAACTCCTGATTACGGCTGCAGAGAACAGCATCTATCCCCCTGACTATACTGTCCCCTACCACAACTACATTCCTCTCATTCCCCCGACTTGAATGGCCTCCTGCACCATGGTGCCATGGTCAGTTTGCTCATCTGCCCTGCAGACTTTGCCCTCATCCTCTTCTTCTTCTTAGGCAGTCCCTCGGAACCGAGGATGACTTGTTTCCACATTAAAAATGAGTTCACAGGTGACTGATGAGTCCAATGCGGGACCTACAGTCTCTGTCACAGGTGGGGCAGATGGTGGTTAAAGGGGCAGGTGGGTGGGGTGCTTGGGTTGACGTGCGCTCCTTGCGCTTGGCTTCCGCTTGCTCCCGGCGAAGAGACTCGAGGTGTTCGGCGCCTTCCCGAATACTTCTCCTCCACTTTGTGCAGTCTTGGGCCAGGGATTCCCAGGTGTCGGTGGGGATGTTACACTTTTTCAAGGAGGCTTTGAGGGTGTCCTTGAAGCGTTTCCTCTGCCCACCTGGGGCTCTCTTGCCGTGCTGGAGCTCCGAGTAGAGCACTTGTTTTGGGAGTCTCGTATCGGGCATGCGGACAATGTGACCCGTCCTTCGGAGCTGATCGAGCGTGGTCAAAGCTTCGATGCTGGGGATGTTGGCCTGAGCAAGAACACTGACGTTGGTGCACCTATCCTGCCAATGGATTTGCAGGATCTTGCGGAGGCAGCGTTGGTGGTACCTCTCCAGTGCTTTGAGGTGCCTGCTGTATATGGTCCATGTCTCTGAGGCATACAGCAGGGCGGGTATCACTGCTGCTCTGTAGACCATGAGCTTAGTGCCGGGTTTGAGGTCCTGGTCTTCAAACACTCTCTTCCTCAGGCGACCGAAGGCTGCACTGTGTGCCCTCATCCACACAGGCAGCAAGAACCTCATACCTGTTGGATAAGGGCAAAGGCCAAGGCTGCTCCAGCACTGCACCTGGGGTCCCCTTACCTGTCTGAGTTGCAGTCACACCCTCCTGTCTAGAATCATAGGTAGAATGATTACAGTACAGAACAAGGCCATTCGGCCCGTCAAGCCTGTGCCGGCTCTCTGCAAGAGTACTTCAGCTAGTCCCACTCCCCTGCCCTTTCCCAGTAGCCCTGCAATTTTTTTTCCTTCAGGTACTTATCCAATTCTTTTTAGAAAGCCACAATTGAATCTGCCTCCACCACTCTTTCAGGCAGTGCATTCCAGATCATAACCACTCGCTGCGTAAAAAAGTTTTTCTCATGTCGCCTTTGGCTCTTCTGCCAATCACCTTAAATCTGTGTCCTCTGGTTCTTGACCCTTCCGCCAATGGGAACAGTTTCTCTCTCTCTACTCTGTCTAGGCCCCTCCTGATTTTGAACACCTCTATCAAATATCCTCTCAACCTTCTCTGCTCTAAGGAGAACAACCCCGGCTTCTCCAGTCTATCCACAAAACTGAAGTCCCTCATCCCTGGAATCATTCTTGTAAATCTTTTCTGCATCCTCTCTAAGGCCTGGACATCCTTCCTAAAGTGCGGTGCCCAGAATTGGACACAATACTCCAGTTGAGGCTGAACCAGTGTTTTATAAAGGTTCATCATAACTTCCTTGCTTTTGTACTCTATGCCTCTATTTATGAAGCCCAGGATCCCGTATGCTTTTTTAACTGCTTTTTCAACCCTCCCTGCCACCTTCAACAATTGTTGCCCAGGTCTCTCTGTTCAGGCACCCACTTTAGAATTGTACCCTTCAGTTTATATTGCCTCTCCTCGTTCTTCCTACCAAAATGTATCACTTCGCAGTTTTCTGCGTTAAATTTTATCTGCCACATGTTCGCCCATTCCGCCAGCCTGTCTATGTCTTCTTGAAGCCTATCACATTCCTCCTCCCTGTTCACTATACTTCCAAGTTTTGTGTCATCCGCAAATTTTGAAATTGTGCCCTGTACACCGAAGTCTGAGTCATTAATATATATCAAGAAAAGCAGTGGTCCGAGTACCGATACCTGGGGAACAGCACTGTAAATCTTCCTCCAGTCCAATAAACAACCGTTCACCACTACTCTCTGTTTCCTGTCACTTAGCCAATTTTATATCCATGCTGCCACTGTCCCTTTTATTCCATGGGCTTCAACTTTACTGGCAAGCCTATTATGTTGCACTTTATCAAACAGTCTCTGACCATTAACCATACCTGTACCACTACCTAACCTAAGGGGTGTGACTGCCTCCTGGATCAAAGTGTCCAGATAACTCTCCCCCTCCCTGATGCCCTGCAATGCACCTCAGACTCCAGCTCAACAACTCTGAGCTGATGTTCCTCAAGTTGCAGACCCTTACTGCAGACGTTCCCGTCCGGGATCGCAATGCTCTCCACAAACTCCCACATGCTGCAGTTGCGGCACACCACCTGCACTGCCATGTCAATACTGCCATATTTCCAAGTCAGGATAATGCGTAACTTGGAGGGGAACTTGGCATGTCCTTCTAGTTGGTAGAGGTCGTGGGTTTCGGAGGTGTTGTCGAAGAAGCGTTGGCAAGTCGCTGCAGTACATCTTGTAGAAGGTACACACTGCAGCCACGGTGTGCCGATGGTGGAGGGAGTGAATATTTAAGGTGGTGGAAGAGATGCCAATCAACCGGGCTGCTTTGTCCTAGATGGTGTAGAGCTTCTTGAGTGTTTTTGGGGAGCTGCACTCATCCAGGCAAGTGAAGAGTATTCCATCACACTCCTTACTTGTGCCTTGTAGATGGTAGAAAGGCTTTGGGGAGTCAGGAGGTGAGACACTCACCACAGAATACCTAGCCTCTGACCTGCTCTTGTAACCACAGTATTTATGTGGCTGATCCAGTTAAGTTTCTGGTCAATGGTGACCCCCAGGATGTTGATGGTGGCGGATTCGGCGATGATAATTCTGTTGAATGTCAAGGAGCGGTGGTTAGACTCTCGCTTGTTGGAGATAGTCATTGCCTGCCACTTGTGTGGCGCGAATATTACCTGCCACTTATCAGCCCAAGCCTGAATGTCGTCCAGGTCTTGCTTTATGCCGGCAAGGGCTGCTTCATTATCTGAGGAGTTGCAAATGGAACTGAACACTGTGCAATCATCAGCGAACATCCCCACTTCTGACCTTATGTTGGAGGGAAGGTCATTGATGAAGCAGCTGAAGATGGTTGGGTCTAGGATACTGCCCTGAGGAACTCCTGCAGTGATGTCCTGGGGCTGTGATGATTGGCCTCTAACAACCACAACCATCTTCCTTTGTGCTCGTTATGACTCCAGCCAGTGGAGAGTTTTCCCCCCGATTCTCATTGACTTCAATTTTACTAGGGCTCCTTGATGCCACACTCATTCAAATGCTGCGTTGATGTCAAGGGCAGTCACTCTCACTTCACCTCTGGAATTCAGCTCTTTTGTCCATGTTTAGATCACAGCTGTAATGAGGTCTGGAGCTGAGTGGTCCTGGCAGAACCCAAACTGAGCATCGGTGAGAAGGTTATTAATGAGTAACTGCCGCTTGATAGCACTGTCGACGACACCTTCCATCACTTTGCTGATGATTGAGAGTAGACTGATGGGGCGGTAACTAGCCGGATTGGATTTGTCCTGCTTTTAGGTGGACAGGACATACCTGGGCAGTTTTCCACTTTGTCAGGTAGATGCCAGTGTTGTAGCTGTACTGGAACAGCTTGGCTAGAGGCGCAGCTAGTTCTGGAGCACAAGTCTTCAGCACAACAGCCGGGATGTTGTTGGGGCCCACAGCCTTTGCTGTATCCAGTGCGCTCAACCGTTTCTTGATATCATGTGGAGTGAATCGAATTGGCTGAAGACTGGCTTCTGTGATGGTGGGAACCTCAGGAGGCGGCCGATATGGATCATCCACTCGGCACTTCTGGCTGAAGATGGTTGCAAACGATTCAACCTTGTCTTTTACACTCACGTGCTGGGCTTTGTCTTCATTTGAGGATGAGGATATTCATGAAGCCTCCTCCTCCCGTTAGTTGTTTAAATGTCCACCACCATTCACGACTGGATGTGGCAGGACTGCAGAGCTTTGATCTGATCCGTTGATTGTGGGAATCGCTTAGCTCTGTCTATAGCATGCTGCTTCCGCTGTTTAGCATGCATGTAATCCTGTATTGCAGCTTCCCCAGGTTGGCACCGCATTTTTAGGTACGCCTGGTGCTGCTCCTGGCATGCTCTTCTACACTCCTTATTGAACTAGGGTTGGTCCCCTGGCTTGATGGTAATGGTAGAGTGAGGGATATGCCGGGCCATGAGGTTACAGATTGTGGTGGAATATAATTCTGCTGCTGCAGATGGCTGCTAGATCTGTTCTGAATCTATCCCATTTAACACGGTGGTAGTGCCACACAACACAATGGTGTCCCTCAGTGTTAAGACAGGACTTCGTCTCCATAAGGACTGTGCGGTGGTCACTGCTACCAATAGTGTCCTTCAGGACTTGGCCAGCTCGGTCAGTAGTGGTGCTACCGAGCCACTCTTGGTGATGGACATTGACGTCAACCACCCAGAGTACGTTCTGTGCCCTTGCAACCCTCAGTGCTTCTTCCAAGTGGTTTTCAACATGGACGAGCACTGATTCATTAGCTGAGGGAGGGTGGTAGGTAGCAATCATCAGGAGGTTTCCTTGCCCATGCTTGACCTGAAGCCACGAGACTTCAAGGGGTCCGGAGTCAATGTTGAGAATTCACAGGGCCACTCCTTCCCGACTGTATACCACTGTGCCGCCCCCTCTGGTGGGTTTGTCCTGCCCGTGGGACAGAACATACCCAGGGACGGCGATGGAGGAGTCTAGGACGTTGGCTGAAAGGTATGATTCTGTGAGTATGACTATGACAGGTTGTTGCTTGACTAGACTGTGGGACTAATTTTGCCACAAGTCCCCAGATGTTAGTGAGGAGGACTTTGCAGGGTCGACTGGGCTGGGTGTGCTGTTGTCGTATCCGAAGCCGGTGCGGAGTTCGATGCCAGGTGGTCCGCCCGGTTTTATTCTTGTTATTGTTTTTCGTAGCGGTTTGGTACAACTGAGGCCAGTTAAGAGTCAACCACATTGCCGTGGGTCTGGAGTCACAAAGAGGCCAGACCAGGTAAGGACAGCAGATTTCCTTCTGAAAGGACATTAGTGAATGGGTTTGGATAGGCTAGATGGGGAAAGGCTGTTCCCACTAGTTGATGTACAAGGACTAGGGGACACAGATTTAAGATTTTGGGCAAGAGATACAGGGAGGATGTGAGGGAAAACTTTTTTACACAGCGAGTGGTGATGACCTGGAATTCGCTGCCGACGGAAGTGGTGGAAGCGGAGACACTCAATGTTTTCAAGGGGAGACTGGATAGGCATTTGAAGGAAATAAACTTGCAGGGCTATGGGGATAGAGTGGGGAATGGGACTGACTGGATTGCTCTACAGAGAGCCGGCACGGACTCGATGGACCGAATGGCCTCTTTCTGTGCCATTATGACTCTTTGACTTTATGAACCAGATAGGTTTTTACGATAATCCAGTTGTTTCATGGTCACCATTACTGATACTAGCTTTTTTATTCCAGATTGATTTAATTAACTGAATTTAAATTGCCCAGCTGCCTTCTAGGTCTTGCACGTCAACTTCCTAGACTGTTTTGGCACATGCACTGCACCTTCATCCATTGGGAATCTTCATTTCCTTCATGTGCAGGTGGAAAGTAGCTTTGCCTTGTGCCATTCCAACCTTATTTGGCACTGTCCAATCAAGCATACTTAATCACTAGTTTGTAAAAGAAAAAGTCACAGGTTGCTTACAAATCTCCCAAATCCCTTTGTGATTACAATAGTGATTGATACTAAACTCCTATAATTATTCTGTAGCTTTCCTAGCCAACCATTCTGCCTCTACCCTTCACAATTACAACTCATCCGGAATGTCATACATCAGCACTTCTCTGATACTAGGGGGTAGAAATTTGTCTTGGTCGGTAGGATAAAGCAGGTGGTATCGCATTGGCTCACCTGTATTATGTCCTGCCCAATATTCACTTCCATTGACTTCAATGCAATTGAATATCGAGCGGGGTGTATAACAGGCAGCCGCTCCGATACCGCTGGCTTTGCGCTGCCGCCCAAGACAGATTTCTCC
Organism: Squalus acanthias; assembly: GCA_030390025.1. Lineage (NCBI taxonomy): Eukaryota > Metazoa > Chordata > Chondrichthyes > Squaliformes > Squalidae > Squalus > Squalus acanthias. Next base: position 123,675,113 of record CM059425.1, on the reverse strand, counting down.
CCCTAGGGTCCTTGCTCCCTCCATTTGACGATTGGTAAGCACGCCTTCAAGTGTCCTGCCTTCTGGATTTCCCTCCCTAGATCTTACCATCTCTCTCTAGCCTGCTTTCAAAAACTACCTCTTCCATTGGGCCTTCACCACACCCCATTCCCCCACCCATCCCTAAAATATTTTCACTCTCCCACCCTTTCCCTTTTACTTGGCAATCACTTGTTTTCCTCTCCCTTGTAAAGTGCTTTGAGATGCTTCTCTAAACACCAGGCAGGCTATAGAAATGTAAGTTGTCGTAAAGTTGTGAAACTGCTGCAATTTGTAGAACATAACTGCGCAGATTTGTGATAAGAAGGTATTAAATCCTAGTTCAAATGGGTCTTAACAGCACTCATGTTTGGTATTCCAAAAACTATTACAAATTATTACTGGGTTTGATTTAGTCAGCCTGATTTAGTGGGTAGCTCTCTCACCTGAGTCAGAAGGCTGTGGGTTCAGGCCCCACTCCAGGCTGGCACTTCACTGACTACAGATAATTCAATCCACACACAGTACAGAGTTTTTTTTGCAGTACTTGTTTTTATTATCGAGACTCACAAGTGGAATAAAAAACATTTCAGTGCGCAACAATTGTCTTAAGTGACTGCATTTTATTTGAATCGTTTGCAGGTGAGTAATTCTCTGTATAATTGGCTTTACATCACAAATGGCAACATTTAGTGAGGTCCCACATGAATGACAGACCCATAGTTTGGTGCAAAGCCAACGATATCCCCACTGACAGCATGGTACTTGACTACTTTTGTGGTTTGTGTTGTAAATTGGATTCATGCATTGTAATACATGGCTAGCCACCCAGTAACCTCTATAATGTGTTTTGTGTTACAGGCAGGAAGGAGCTAATTCCACTGACAATAGAGCAAGCTACAATGGATACGAAAATGAGAATCATTGTGAAAAAACGCAACTAAATTATTTGAGTACACTCTGAAAACACTCAGAAATACTCCGTGCAGGGCTTTGCACTCCGGGAATATACAACGGGAATTTGGTCTTGGAGGTTAGAATCTGCAGGATTTTCTGTACGTCTTTGAGTCCAATGAATCAACGCATTTGAAATGTGAATTCATAAAATTTACCCTTTACTTCAAATCTAGACTGACACTCCTGAGGGAATGCTGCACTGTTGGAGGGACGGTCTTTCGGATGAGACGTTAAACTGAGGCCCCGTCTGCCCTCTGAAGTGGACGTAAAAGATCCCATGGCGCTATTTCGAAAGAGAGCAGGGGAAGTTATCCCTGGTGTCCTGGCCAATATTTATCCCTCAATCAAAATCATTTAAAAACAGATTATCTGGTCATTATCACATTGCTGTTTGTTGGGATCTTGCTGTGCGCAAATTGGCTGCCGCGTTTCCCACATTACGACAGTGACTACAGTTCAAAAGTATCTCATTGGTTGTAAAGCGCTTTGGGACATCCGGAGGTTATGAAAGCTTCCCCTTAAATGCATCTATGCTAATCACCGCAACTACTCCTTGTGGTAGCGAGCTCCACATTCTCACCACTCTCTGAGTAAAGAAGTTTCTCCTGAATCGCGTATTGGATTTATAGCTGACTATAGTTATATTGATGATCCCTAGTTTTGGAGTCCCCCACACGTGGAAACAGCTTCTCTATGTCTACCCTATCGAACACCTTCATAATTTTAAAGGCCTCTATCAGGTCACCCCTCAGTCTTCTTTCTTGAGAAAGAGCCCGAGCCTGTTCAGTCTTTCCTGATAGTTATAACCTCTCAGTTCTGGTATCATCCTTTTCTGTATGGGAATAGTTATCTCTTGCTCAGGGAACACGTTGCTGCTGACTAGCCCTTTAGATTAAAATTTTTGTTGAAGAAGTTTCATTACTTATAGTAATTGGAAAATCATTCTAAATGATAAAGGAGTTAGTTGAGTTCTGCTTAATTCTGCTATTAATACTGATACTGCTAGATAACATACAACAGCTGTAGTCTTCTTCATTCTGCAAAAGTAGTCCAACATTCATCTATAAATTAGATCTAGGACATCCCTTTTACAAGATTTGCACTGTAAGTAGTCAGATGATTTCCCCCCACTCTACTGGACACAAGGTCCCACTCTGGACTGTAGAACCAGCTGCGCCTCGATTTCAAAATTCTCATCATTGTTTTCTAATCCCTCCATGGCCTCGCCCCCTCCCTATCTCTGTAACCTCCTCCAGCCTTACAACCTTCAGAGATCTCTGCGCTCCTCCAATTCTGGCCTCTTGTTCATCCCCGATTTTCTTTACTCCACCATTGGCGGCCGTGCCTTCAGCTGCCTAGGCTCCAAGCTCTGGAATTCCCTCCCTAAACCTCTCCGCCTCTCTTTCCTCCTTGAAGACTCTCCTTAAAACCTACCACCTGTCCCAATATCTCCTTATGTGACTCAGTTTCAAATTTGTTCGATAACACCGTGGAAAGTTTTACTACATTAATGGTGCTATATAAATGCAAGATGTTGTACCTTTATATCTCCCCTAGTTCCGCTCTGCTCCTAAAGTTGATTCCTTGTTGGAGTACAGTTCCACAGGTGCTCTCCAGTACCTCACCCAAGTGATCACTATTTATGTGTGAGCGTTGTCAATTAGTATTGGTAGACTAATCAATGTGAAAGGCCAACCCCAATGCTGTACTCACTCTTCATCCACATGCACAATTCCATCATAAGAACATAAGAAATAGGAGCTGGAGTAGGCCATTCGGCCCTTCAAGCCTGCTCCGCCAATCAACAAGATCATTGTAAGAAATAGCTGTTCGATTCAAAGATGGGTTTTAATTCTTAGAACAGAGACTGACAACATGCAGCCGGGAACAGACAGCAGAAATGCCAGCAAGGTCGAATATCAAGCATCAAAAGACAAATAGAAGTGATAAGAGGGAGGCCTTGTCAGTCATGCAGAAAGGGACGGCGAGGGATGCCTTCCCGCTTCACAATTGGACAGTAGGATGGGGGATCAAATGATTGACACCAGGTGATTACCAGCCCACCGAAATAACTATAAATATAGACGACCGAGAGAGGAAATCAGGCAGTTAGGGGTGAAAGCTTCCCCGAGGTGGCTACGGCCTAACACCTTGGTCAAGTTTAGCCTCTGAAGTGACTGACGGCCTAACACCTCCAACAGCTCGAGGGATGACCCAATGGAAGTGACCACTGCAGCAGACTGCAGGAATCCACCCAATCCGAGACCACCGTACTGCCTCCCCGTCCGTCCGGTCGTGGCATTCCGATTCGGGAGTCGTAGATCGCTCCTACTGTCACGGGTTGTATGTCTATTATACTCGGCTTAAACCATATGTAATACCTGATTATGCTTTAAAACTGTAGCTCTTTAATAAAAGCCTTACAACTTCTAAAACTCTTTAGGGTAATCTGTGTGTGGCCTGTGATCCGGATCTTACATCATGACTGATCTTCTACATCAACTCCACCTTCCCGCCCGATCCCCGCATCCCTTGATTTCCTTAGTGTCCAAAAATCTATTGATCTCAGTCTTGAATATACTCAACGACTGAGCATCCACAGCCCTCTGGGGTAGAGAAATCCAAAGATTCACAACCCTCTGAGTGAAGAAATTTCTCCTCATCTCAGTCTTGAGTGGTCACTAGATAGCAATCAGGAGCAGGAACTTTTGCTGATTTTTCCCCCCCAACCTGGGGCAGCGCGGCCAACTGTACTGTCCCTAATGCCTGGCGGAGATCAGCTAATTCAGCTCAGACTACAGGTTGAATCTGGGATCTTCCTGATCTGTGCAGCTCAGATACACACTGAGCCATTGAGGAACCTTCACTTCTGCATACTTGATAAAAACTTGAAAAACTTTCCCTCTACAAGACCTGGGACTGTGGGAGATTAGGGTTTTCTAACTAATGGATTAATAATGAACGATCATTTTGATCTTATTTTGGTGTGGGAGACAATGGCCTCGATATTAACTCTCTTATGGCGGGCTGTAGAGGGTCGAGGGGTGTGGGGGGGAGTGATTAAGGAGTTAAATATCGGAACGCGTCCCCAACACACTGTGCACATGCCCGACTCCTTTTTTACTGCGGTGGATAGCGGCGCCGTCCAAGTGTACCGGTGTGGAGAGAGAGGCAGGACACTTCATTAACATATTTAAATCAGCTCCCACAATGCAATTGGGAGCCCGATTTAAAATTCACTGCTGCTGCGCGGGTTTCCCAGGGGTTGGGAAACCCGGCAGGGAAAGGGAGGCGGGAGTGCCGACTCCTCAAAGTAAGTGCCTTATCCAGCACTCCTTGAGGGTCAAGGATAGCCGGAGTGCTTCCCCGGCCTTTCAAGCATCCCATCGGCCTCGCACCCCTGCCGGTCGCGGCCTCTTTCTCCTCCCCCCCACAAGTCGCGTTTGCCGACCTCCCCCCAGCTCCGATAACCCTCTCTCCCCACTGCCACAATTGGTAATCTTCCCCCCCCCCTCCCCAAGGGTCACTGGCTGCGGCTTCCTGCCGCTGGTATTCCCTCCAGGCTGTCAGTTTGGCCGGCTGCCAGGTGGGAAATTGAACAAATAAATGGTAACGAGGTCCTGCCGTTAAGTTTGGCAGGACCTCTGCGCCCCCGGCCTTGCCGGGTTCTTCGGCCATTTTTGGCCTCACCCTGCATTCTCCCCACCTCCCCGTAAATATCGGGGATAATGTATCTGCTGCCAACAATGGAAGAAAAATGAATACGGTCAAGCCCAGAATAAAGTTTGAAATACAGAAAAGTGGGGAGAAAAAATATCCAATTATGTGATTTTCCTAAAGGGAATTCCTCCCCTATATGTATGAGGAACTTAAGAACATAAGAAATAGGAGCTGGAGTAGGCCATTTGGCCCTTCGAGCCTGCTCTGCCATTCAATAAGATTATGGCTGATCATCTACCTCATCTCCACTTTCCTGCACTATCCCCATATCCCTTGATTCCCTCAATATTCAAAAATCTATTGATCGTTGTCTTGAATATACTCAACGATTGAGCCTCCACAGCCCTCTGGGGTAGAGAATTCCAAAGATTCACCACCCGCTGAGTGAAGAAATTTCTCCTCATCTCAGTCCTAAATGGCCGACCCCTTATTCTGAGACTGTGACCCATGGTTCGAGACTCCCCAGCCAGGGGAAACATCCTCCCTGCATCTACCCTGTCAAACCCTGTAAGAATTTTGCATGTTTCAATGGGATCACCTCTCACTCTTCTAAACTCTAGAGAATATAGGCCTAGTCTACTCAATCTCTCCTCATAAGACAATTCCCCCCATCCCAGGAACCAGTCTGGTGAACCTTCGTTGCTCTCCCTCTATGGCAAGTATATCCCTCCTTAGGTAAGGAGACCAAAACTGTACACAATACTCCAGGTGTGGTCTCGCCAGGGCCCTATATAATTGCAGTAAGACATCTTTACTCTTATACTCAAATCCTCTTGTAATAAAGGCCAACATACCATTTGCTTTCCTAATTGCTTGCTGTACCTGCATGTTAACTCTCAGTGATTTGTGTACAAGGACACCCAGGTCCCTCTGAACACCAACATTTCCCAATCTCTCACCATTTAAAAAATACTCTGCTTTTCTATTTTTCCGACCAAAGTGGATAACTTCACATTTCTCCACATTATATTCCATTTGCCATATTCTTGCCCACCCACTTAGCCTGACTATATCCCCTTGAAGCCTCCTTGCATCCTCCTCACAAATTACATTCCCACACAGCCTTGTATCATCAGCAAACTTGGATATATTACATTTGGTCCCCTCATCCAAATCATTGATATAGATTGTGAATAGCTGAGGCCCAAGCACTGATCCTTGCGGTAGCCCACTAGTTACAGCCTGCCAACCCAAAAATGATCCGTTTATTCCTACTCTCTGTTTTCTGTCTGTTAACCAATCCTCAATCCATGCTAGCATATTACCCCCAATCCCATGAGCCCTAATTTTGTTTAATAACCTCTTGTGTGGCACCTTATCGAATGCAAGTACACCACATCCACTGGTTCCTCCTTATCCATTCTGCTAGTTATAACCTCAAAAAACTCTAACAGATTTGTCAAACATGATTTCCCTTTCATAAATCCGTGTTGACTCTGCCCAATCGTATTATTATTTTCTAAGTGCCCTGTTACCACGTCCTTAATAATAGATTCTAGGATTTTCCCTACTACTGATGTCAGGCTAACTGATCTGTAGTTCTCCGTTTTCTCTTTCCTTCCTTTCTTAAATAGTGGGGGTTACATTTGACACCTTCCAATCTGTGGGAATTGTTCTAGAATCTATGGAATTTTGGAAAATGACAACCAATGCATCCACTATCTCTATTGCCACCTCTTTCAAAACCCTAGGATGTAGGCCATCAGGTCCAGGGGATTTATTAGCTTTCAGTCCCATTAATTTCTCCAGTACTATTTTTTTACTAATACTAATTTCTTTCAATTCCTCATTCTCGCTAGAGCCTTGGTTCTCCACTATTTCCGGGAAGTTTTTTGCATCTTCTTCCGTGAAGACAGACACAAAGGGCTGGATTTTACCAGCCCTGAGGAGGCGTGTCTGGAGGCGGGACTGCTGGGAAAATCCCCCAAAATGGGAGCGGGTCCCAAACCCGCTCCCAAACCCGCCTCCAACCAATCTTCCCGGGAGTCAGGTCCCCGATTTGCGCAGGGTCCCGACTCCTAGAGGCGGGAAGAGGATTACAGCCACTTAACTGTCTGTTAACAGGTAGTTAAGAGGCTTTTTCCCATTTTTCCACTGCTGCTGCGGGCTTCCCGACATTGCGGAACCCCGCCAGGGTAAGTGAGGCGTGATGTGCGTCTACTGTAATTTTTGTGTATATATGACAGCTGCAGAAGTGGTTTAAAGGATTCAATGGGACACTGTGGTGCAAGGGCTCACCTCTATGCTTTCAAACACTGACAATTCATCTGTCAAACAAGTGTGGTGCATATGCCTTTAAGAAAACCGACAGATGAAGCGTCATCAACTGACGTCATCTGACACTGGCTTTCCCTTAATTGGCCGGCAAGCCCGCAGGGCGGGCTTAACAAGGTCAATCAGGGGAAAATAGCGTCAGCTCATCAGACGTCGCTGGAGGCAGGACTGGAACCCGAGAACCAGCAGTCCCGCCTCGAACTCGGCCTGGAAGGTAAGATTCCGTCCACAGTATTTGTTTAATTTCCCTGTCATTTCCTTATTCCCCATTATAATTTCTCCTGTCTCAGCCTTACTTTCGCTAATCTTTTCCTTTTTACATACCTATAGAAACTTTAACAGTCTGTTTTCATGTCTCTTGCTAGTTTACTCTCATTTTGTTTTCCCTTTCTTTATCAATTTCTTGGTCCTCCTTTGCTGAATTCTAAAATCCTCCCAATCCTCAGGCTTACTACTCTTTTTGGCAATATTATAAGCCTCTTCCTTTGATCTAATACCATCTTTAACTTCTCTTGTTAGCCACGGTTGGACCACTTTTCCTGTGGGTTTTTTTGTGCCTTCAAGGAAAGTATATTTGTTGTAAATTATGTATTAATTCTTTAAATGCTAGCCATTGCTTGTCTACCATCATACCTCTAACGTAGTTTCCCAATCTACCTTAGCCAACTTGCCCCTCATACCTATGTAGTTTGCTTTGTTTAGATTTAAGACCCTAGTTTCGGATTTAACTAAATCACTTTCAAACTGAATATAAAATTCTATCATATTATGGTCACTCTTCCCTAAAGAGTGTTATTAATTAACCCTTTCTCGTTGCACGATACTAGATCTAAAATAACCTGTTCCCTAGTTGGTTCCTCAACATACTGATCTAGAAAACTATTTTGCATACATTCCATGAACTGGTCCTCCACACTATTACTGCAAATTTGGTTTGCCCAGTCTATATGTAGATCAAAGTCCCCCATGATTACTGTATTACCCTTGTTACATGCGCCTCTAATTTCCTGATTTATACTCTGCCCTACATTACAACTACTGTTTGGGGGCCTATAAGCAACTCCCACCAATGTTTTCTGCCCCTTGCTATTTCTTAGCTCCAAACTGATTCTACTTCTAAAGCTAAGATCCTTTCTCTCTACTGTCTTTATCCCATCCTTTATTATCAGAGCTACCCCTCCTCCTTTTCCATCTTGCCTATCAAATTAAATGATTAAAGAAGAACTTTTGCTGCCATAACATTTCATTTGCAAGTCTCCAGGCATTTCAGATAAACACTCTATGCAGAGTATTATTTTTATTTGAACAGCACTGTCTGGATCAATTTGTGTGACAGAATACGTGCATATATTGTGACTTCTTATTGTCGTCAAATTTGTAACACAGTGAAGCCTTCGCTATACAGAAACTAAATGAATGAATGGATCAGTCTTGAGCTTAACAAAAGTTTACCTCTCACTCAAACAAATGTAATACCATGTGGAGCTTTGGGAACAAGTGAGAACTGATGTGATGATGATTCGCGACAGCATACAGTATAGAGTAAGTAAATCATTGAGGGTCATCTTTGCTTTCGTATCCAAACTTAATGGAATGGAGTAGTAATACTGCTCTTACCTTAGGATCATGAATTCCTGAAAGCTCCTCATATGTTTTCTCCCCCACCATTACAGCGGCTAGATTAGCTGTGTACGTTGATAAACAGAACAAACAGAATATAGCCCACAGGTTCATTAGAAACCTTCCTGTCCAACACTTGGGGGTTTTGATGGCAGATGTCCTGCCAAACAAAATGGCATAGCAGACATTGAGGGCTGAGGAGAAGGAGAACACCTTGTTCCTGTTTCTCCCCTTGGGAGTCATCCCGAAAGGACTCTTCCATTCATATAGAGTGAGAAATAATGCAGTTACGTGAAGAGCCACAAAGATCCCCAGCCACATTGACCAGTGCAGCGGCCACATGAAAGCTCCTATCGGGGCTGCTGTGTCTCTAGTTCGCACCAGGATGCCTAAGCTAGTGGAGAAGAAAGGGCTGGTGAAATCGATCACTTTACTTCTCGCTGAGTTGATGCTAAAAGAGGTGACAGCCAAGTGCGCTGCACTGCTGAGCAGATCGCCGACCAGGCCTGTCCAGCGACCATTCTTCCAACCACCATACTTCCCATCGCCGACAATGTACAGGTCAAAATCAAAATTCATATCCTCGGCCAGTTTCTCAAGGAGATCGATGCAGTAGCCATAGCAGCACTTTTTGTATTCTATAGGCACGGAATCATTGCCCGACTTTAAGTTGTCGAAGAGGCTCTCGATGATGGCACTGTCGTTTGTAAGAGCATCCAGGCAGAGCTGCCCTGCAGGACAATGGCCATCTTCATCAACACTGCGGGTGAACACGAAAGGGTGTTCAATAAGCGTCACCACTCTCAACTGCAACCGGGACGAGTGGCTGCCATCGTTCTTTTGCTTCTGCATCTTATTGGGCCAAATCCCATGGTCCATGACAATTTTCCCTTCGTGCCACCTCCCAAGACGAGTCCACATAGGCTTTCCAACGGGGTCAAGCTGTAGGTTCCAGATGTAGTAATGGCTGTCTGAAGTGATAACAGATGGATCTGTTACTTTAATATAACCTGTTACGCCATCGAAGCTTGTGTTTGCTAAAAATCTGAGGGAAGGAAAAAAAAAATATTTGGTTTAGTTTCTACTTTTCAAAAATAAGATTGCAAAATCTCCTGCATCTTGTCACAATCTACACTGAATATACCTCGCCAGTAACTAATGCTGAGGAAGTAATGTTGCCAGGAATTTCTGACTCGTATGCTTTTGAATAGGGAGCAGGTCAGGGAGGAATATGAAAAATGCATTGCGACGGATTACTAGTTTCCTTGAAGGCTGTCTTGTATTCTTTTCTCCAGGAACTGTGAAAGCACCCCAAGAAAACTACACTGTTATAACGTTTTCTTAAATGCACTAATTATACTTGTTAATCATTTGGAAGAAAAAATGCGGGAGGTGGGGGAGGGATTTGTTGTATTTAGAAGTCCAACCACCAATTTGTTTCCCATTCCCCTTCCGGCCCAGCTCAACCTATTTGTCCCCACTTCATTCTCGAACTTGGCTGCCTGCTGTTCTCAGTTCTTAGTTTCAATTTTATGCATTGATTCCACTCAAGTCTTCAGAGAGAGAAAGCAAAGGAACGCTGTTAGAATACAGGATTATCCAACTCTCCGTAACGCAAATGAAAGCGCTCTTTTAATATTACGATCTGACTATAATTTATGGCATTGTTTTAAGTACACTATCCAAGGTCATAGTGTAATTGTAGTGCTGCTTCCTAACTGTCCCAATGCTTCCTTTCACTTCTCAGTGACAGGAATAAGAAACAGTGCTGAAAGCAGTCAACATGAACTGACAATGACACCCAGGTACACCAAGAAATGGAACTAATGTGGGGGGAGACTTGAAAGCAGACAAATAGAGGAGTCCAGGAAATTGTAGCTCCTGTGTGTGAGAGTGGAGGCTTTGAAAACCGTTGAAAGCTTGAGAATCCTGCAAAGTACAGGAGCATTGAGACTCTTGGAAATGGAGAGATTCATGAAGCCTTAATCACCGTGAGCATAATGAAAATTATTACTCGCTTGTTACATCCCCCTAGCAGATGCACATACTCTGCTGTGTTTCATATTTTTGATCATATCTCAGCTTTTAAATGAGTACAACTTGTTAATTAGTTATTAAAGAAACACAAGGAACATTTTTCTCTCCCTCTGTTCCCTTTCGGTAACCACATTTCCTTGTTAATGCCTCCTATACTGGAGCAAATAGGGGAATACTGAGATTGGTAGTACCTGCGAACATCTCCAATAATTTTCTTAGTACCGTGTTCTCAACTGTTTCAAAGATTACATAGACTTTTGAACCCTGGTCAGAACATTATTATGGAACTTACAGATAACCTTATGGTGCCACCAATGTTTTTGATTACCTCAGAAATGTCTTATCTTTTCTTTGTTCTTATGTGTTCAATTGAAATTGTAATCTGTTTACACAAAGCAAGTCAAAAGCAGACTAACTGCTCCCATTGAAAAGAACTGAAAATGTTTGAACTCTTTGGGAGATAAAGATTAAGCTAAATTCAACCATTCTCTTAAGCATTCTCAGAATAAGCATCCTTATTGTAACATATAATATTTGCATTGCATAGTGCCTCATCATGTCAAAATATTCTGTGAGCTTAATTTGGATTGTGCATTCTTAGCATATGCAAGTGTACCTTACTTCTCAGGATGAATCAGTATCATTCAATCAGCTGTACTGATGGGATATTTTCTTTACCTCCTAGCACTATGTCGAGCAGTGTTTTTTCGAACAAGAGAACAAATTTCAGAAGCATTACTGAGGTAAGATTTATATTGAGTTTTTCTTAAAATAAAAACAGAGAGATGCTGTGGTGAGAGAAAGAAATGGATGGTGTTCGCATTACACACCACTTGTTTTGTGTTCTATAATTTTAAAAAAGTGTATTAAACTGAGGGAGAAAGAGAGAGACTAGAGTCACAGAGAGAAAGGGAGAGAGACAGAGAGAGAGACTGGGCTCACAAAGAAAGAAAGAGGTGAAAGAAAGCGAGAGAGCTTCAGTTAATTTTACCTCAATTGTAAACAAAAAACACTTCCAATTTTGAAGGCAACTAATTGGCCCAGATTTAGCAGTCGGTGGCAAACAGCCATTCATTACACTTACACTTGCCCACAGACTTTCTGTGGGTTTTTACACTGCGACTTATGGTGATTAGAGAGTCAAAACAGCGCGTCGCCCTCTACAGGGGGTCTGGGACCTGTGTGAACAGGGCAAGCAACCGCGTGTCTCCTCAACCAACCAGATTGAAGAATCCTTACTGAGACATGCAGGGCTGGATTTTCCCAGCCCTGAGGAGGCGTGTTTGGAGGTGGGACTGCTGGGAAAATGGGACAAATTGGGAGCGGGTCCCAACCCCGCTCCCAACCCGCTGCCGAACTATCTTCCCGGGAGGCGGGTCCCCAACTCGCGCAGGGACTCGTCTCATAGCGGCGGGAAGGGGATTAGAGCCAATTAACTGCCTGTTAACAGGCAGTTGAGAGGCTTTTCACCATTTTACGCCTGCTGATGCGGGCTTCCCGATGTCGGGGAACCCCACCAGGGTCAGTGAGGTGAGCTGTGGGTCTGTTGCAGTGTAAGTGTGCAAATGACAGCTGCAGAGGTAGTGTGATGGGTGCAATGGTGCACAGGTAAGTATGACAGGTGAGAGAATGTAGTTTGGAATATTTTTATTCTGTTTATATGTATCTGCAGGTGACAAGATTTGATGTTTCTTTGAAGCCTAATCTGATCGGGAGAATTGACAGATGGCTTCTGCAATCTCACATGCAGCTGCCATCTGTTTTCTCCTAAGGAGAGAGTCATTGGTGAGCCTGGGTGCAAGGCCTCACCTTTGGACAGTGATTGTCAGTGTTTGAATGCTGTCAAACACTGACAATTCATCTGTCAAAAAATTATGGTGCCTGTTACTTTAACAAAACCGGCAGATGAAGCGTCATGCACTGATGTCATCTGACACCGGCTTTCCTTTAATTGGCCGGCAAGCCCGCAGGGCGAGTTTAACAAGGTCAATCAGGAGAAAATAGCGTCAGGTCGTCAGACGTCTCTGGGGGTGGGACTAGAACCCGGAAACCAGCAGTCCCGCCCCCAACACGTCTCTTCAGGTAAGATCCCGGCCGCAGAGTTTGCACCAGGACGTGCAAGTTAGAATATTTAATTCAATGTAAAATCATGTATAGAAAGGAAAATAAAGAGAGGGAAAGAAAGATGGGATTAAGAGAGAGATAAAAGAAACAGAAAGAAAAAGAACAAAAAATGTTTTTTTTAATTTTTTTAAATCTCCAACAATAATTAAAAACTTAAGGAATGAGACTCCACACTTGTAAAAGTCATTTTTCAGTGCCAGAGAGGCTGTTTGGCAGTAATTAAGGCTTACCACGCCGTTAAAAATTCACTTACACTTGAATGGACAAGCTAAGCTTCATACCAGCGCACTCCTACTTTCCAACTTTGATTCTGTATGCTCCATAATTGAACCTGCTCACTCGAGCAGTGATCTCTCATGCCCTGTCTGAAATCTCAGTTTCTTGTCTCTTACCTTAATTCCTCCAGCTTCCATTTCAATCTTTTGTCAGCTGCCATTGCACCCTTATATATCTGCACCCAACTGAATGAAGTCAACGATGTTAGATACGAGTTATCTGGGGTTTTAAGCAATGTACCCTTTAATTTTTTTTTGGGGTGCGCTGGTCCTTTAAGGGGCTGCATGGCCCATTCAAAATACCGCAAGTGCGCCGTTTTTCCCCTTTAAAAGCCGGTGAGCCGGCGGCGCGGGAGCTCCAGAGCGCTGGAACATTGATTTTAAAATAACACCATTTGAACTTTATCATCACAGTTGTGAGCAAAAAACATGTCTTCGAATCACTCCTTATGTTGTTATTTACCGCAGACGGGTTCCACCCAATCTCTTTCCCAATAAGATTGATGTAATATTATAGCACGTGAACACAAACAGAAAATATTTTCACAGTTGTTTGTGATGCAAAGGGTTGTACTGCAACAACAACAATTTGCATTTATATAGTGCCTTTACTGTAGTGAAACGTCCCAAGGCGCTTGCTGCACACAACTCAGAAAACAGGTTGGCATCCCTTTATCTCAAATCACTGCTGTGACATACATGCAATTCGAGGACAAAAGCAGCTTTGCTCAAAGGCGAATGTTTAGTATCGGGCAATCTGACCTTTCAGTTTATCCATACCTCTACAATTTCATTGTGGTGCAAGTGATGCATGGCCTTTGTGTGTCTTTACCTTCCTCAAAACAAAAAGGTTCCCAAAGACAGAAAATGCTGGAAAAACTCAGCAGGCCAGGCAACATCCGTGGAGAGAGAAACAGAGTTAACGATTCAGGTCGAAACCCTTCGTCAGAACTGAGAAAAAAGCAGGAAATGAAACAGATAAAAAAGCAAGGGGGAAGCTGGGGGGAGGAATAAAAGAACAAAAGGGGTGGTCTATGGTAAGTAGAGACATTAAGAGATGCTCAAGGCAAGACGAGATGGTAATAGGACAGGTTAAGAAACAAAAGGTGGCTCAGAAGTGTGAAATGCTGGCAGAATGAGAGACAGCTGCCGTGGGGGGAGAGAGAGAAAAAAAAGGGAAAAGGCACAAACCAAAAGGGTGGATAAAATGTATACATATATATATGGTAGGGGCCGAGGTTATGATCTGAAATTGTTGAACTCGATATTGAGTCCGGAAGGCTGTAAAGTGCCTAATCGGAAGATGAGGTGCTGTTCCTCGAGCTTACGCTGAGCTTCCGTGGAACAATGCACGAGGCCGAGAACGGTGAGGTCTGAGTGGGCGTGGAGAGGTGAATTAAAATGACAAGCGACCGGAAGCTCGGGGTCACCCTTATGGACTGAATGGAGGTGTTCCGCAAAGCGGTCACCCAATCTGCGTTTGGTCTCCCCAATGCAGAGGAGACCACATTGTGAGCAGCGAATACAGTATACTAGATTGCAAGAAGTACAAGTAAATCACTGTTTCACCTGGAAGGGGTGTTTGGGGCCCTGGAGAGTGGGAAGGGGGGATGTATAAGGACAGGTGTTGCATCTCCTGCGCTTGCACGGGAAGGTGCCGGGCGAGGGGGAAGGGGTGCTGGGGGTGATAGAGGAGTAGACTAGGGTGTCTCGGAGGGAGCGGTCCCTACGGAATGCTGAAAGGGGAGGTGAGGGGAAGATACGTTTGGTGGTGGGATCACGTTGGAGGTGGCGGAAATGGCGGAGGATGATCCGTTGAATGTGGAGGCTGGTGGGGTGAAAGGTGAGGACAAGGGGAACTCTATCGTGGTTCCGGAAGGGAGGGGCCGGGGTGAGGGCAGAAGTGCGGGAGATAGAACGGACACGGTCGAGGGCCGTGTCGACCACGGTAGAGTGGAATCCTCGGTTGAGCTAAAAGGAAGACATGTCGGAAGCACTGGTATGGAAGGTGGCATCGTCAGAGCAGATGCGGCGGAGACGGAGAAACTGGGAGAATGGAATAGAGTCCTTACAGGAGGCGGGGTGGGAGGAAGTGTAGTCCAGGTAGCTGTGGGAGTCAGTGGGCTTGTAGTGAATGTTGGTCAATAACCTATCCCCAGAGATGGAGACGGAGAAGTCGAGGAAGGGAAGGGAAGAGTCGGAGATGGACCATGTGAAGGTGAGGGAAGGGTGGAAATTGGAGGCAAAGTGAATGAAATTGTCTAGTTCAGGGCGAGAGCAGGAAACGGCACTGATACAGTCGTCAATGTACCGGAAAAAGAGGTGAGGGAGGGGACCCAAGTAGGACTGGAACAAAGAGTGTTCCACATATCCCACGAAAAGGCAGGCATAGCTAGGACCCATGTGGGTACCCATAGCAACACCTTTGATTTGGAGGAAATGAGTGGAGTCAAAGGAGAAGTTGTTCAATGTGAGAACAAGTTCAGCCAGGCGGAGGAGGGTGGCGGTGGATGGGGACTGGTTGGGCCTCTGTTCAAGGAAGAAGCGGAGCGCCCTCAGGCCATCCTGGTGGGGGATGGAGGTGTAGAGGGATTGTACGTCCATGGTGAAAAGGAGGCGGTTGGGGCCAGGAAACTGGAAACTGTTGAAGTGGCAGAGGGCGTCAGAGGAATCGCGGATGTAGGTGGGAAGAGACTGGCCAAGGGGAGAAAAAATAGAGTCGAGATAGGAAGAGATAAGTTCCATGGGGCAAGAACAGGCTGAAACGATGGGTCTACCAGGGCAGTCCTGTTTGTGGATCTTGGGAAGGAGGTAGAAGCGAGCTGTGCGGGGTTGGGGAACTATGAGGTTTCCCAAAGAGTTCTGTAGAGAGAGTGCTCCTCGAACCAAATAATGTTGCATGTACATGGCCGAAAAAAGTCCAATTTTAGCTTATCTGCATATGATTAATGCTATTACTAAGGTAATTATTATTGAGCTACGGCACTGAGCGTAACCACAGTTCACAACGTGAACTGAGTGCATCTTAAACAGAGTGGGAAGTTGAGAATTTAGCGAGAGAGTGCTCTTTTTTGCCTTTTAACACTTGTAGTGGTTTGTATAAGTTTGAGGCAGTAAATATTTAAAACTAGGAACCTATAACTAATTCTTTCTGAAATTAATAATTTAAACTAGTTCAATTAATTAGTTTAAAAAAACCTAAAATTAAACCAAGTGAATTAATTACATAAAACTTTAATTAATTAAATATATAAAACAAGGTTAGACAGAGATGCAGGAGGTGTGCCACGTCTGCAGTGTGTAGGAGTTTGTGGCGAACAGCATGATCCCAGGCAACCACATCTGCAATAAGTGTCTGCATCTTGAGGAACTTTGGCTCAGAGTGGTTGAGCTGGAGGCCGCGGTGCAGACATTGTGATGCATCAGGGAGGGGGAGAGTTACCTTGACATTGTGTGTCAACTGTGGCTCAGTTGGTAGCACCCTCGCCTCTAAGTCAGAAGGCTGTGGGTTCAGAGTCCCACTCTTAAGCACAAAAATATAGGTTGACATTCTGGTGCAGTACTGAGGGAGTGCTGCACTCTCTGAAGTGCTGTCTTTAGGATGAGATGTTAAACTGTAGACCCTGTCTACCCACTCAAGTGGACGTAAAAGATTCTATGGCACTATTTTGAAGAAGAGCAGGGGAGTTATCCCTGGTGTCCTGGCCAATACTTATCCCTCAATCAACATCACTAAACAGATTATCTGGTCACTAACATATTACTGTTTGTGGGAGCTTGCTGTGTGCAAATTGGCTGCCGCGTTTCCTACATTACAACAGTGATTACACTTCAAAAGTACTTCATTGGCTGTAAAGCGCTTTGAGACGTCCGGTGGTCGTGAAAAGCGCTATAGAAATGCAAGTGTTTCTTTTTTATTTTGACCCAGGAGGCAGTTACACCCCTTAAGTTAGGTAGTGGTTTAGATTTGGTTAGTGGTCAGGGACAGGAGGATATGGCTGCGACTCAGGCAGGTAAGGTGACCCCAGGTGCAGTGGTGGAGGAGTCTCAGCCTTTGCCCTTGTCCAACAGGTACGAGGTACTTACTACCGGTGTGGATGAGAACAAAGACTGCAGGGAAGATGGGCAAATGGACCATTGCACCGTGGTACAGGAGGCCACTCAAGTGGGGAGAGCAAAAAGGAAAGTGGTGGAAGGAGATGGTATAGTCAGGGAGATAGATACTGTTCTCTGCAGCCATGACCGGGGGTTCCGAAGGCTGTGTTGCCTTCCCAGTGCCAGGGTTAAGGACATCTCCTCGCAGTTAGAGAAGAATTTGGAGAAGGAGGGGGAGGCACCAATTGTTGTGGTCCACATAGGAACCAATGAAATAGGTAGAACTGAGAATGAGGTTTGGCTGAGGGAGTTGAGGAGCTAGGGTACAAATTAAAAAGCAGAACCTCAAAAGGTAATAATCTCTGGATTACTACCTGAGCCAAGCACAAATCAGCATAGGGGGCAAACAGATTAGGGGTTTAAATGCGTGGCTGAACGAGTGGTGTGGGAGGCAGGGGTTTCAGTTCATGGGGTACTGGCACCAGTACTGGGGAACGAGGAAGCTGTTCTGTGGGAGGGACTCCACTTAAACTGGGCTGGGACCAATGTCCTGGCGAATCGAATAACTAGGGCGATAGATTGGGCTTTAATAAGGAGGAAGGAGGATTCAGGTAAGGATGAATTCATAAGTCTGAAGAGAAAAGTCGAGGCTGTAGAACAGAGTAGCGAAGCAGATTGTGTCAGGAAGGGGCAGAGAGTTTAATAACGGTAATAGGGCATTAGCGACTAAGGCCACATCAGGGAAAAATAGTAAAAAGTTAAAATTAAAGGTGCTATATCTGAATGCATGAAGCATTCATAACAAGAGATGAATTAATGGCACAAGTAGAGATAAATAGGCTTGATCTAGTACCCATTACTGAGAGTTGGTTGCAGGATGACCAAGGTTGGCAACTAAATATTCCAGGATACATGACTTTTAGAAAAGACAGGCAGAATGGAAAAGGAGGTGGGATAGCCCTGATAATAAAGGATGAGATAAAGGCAGTAGGAAAAAATGATCTTGGCCCGGAAAATCAGGATATAGAATCAGTATGGGTGGAGCTACGAAATAACAAAGGGTAGAAAACACTGGTGGGAGTAGTTTATTGGCCCCTTAACAGTAATCATAGTGTTGGACAGAGTATAAATCTGGAAATTAGAGGAGCATGTAAATAGGGCACTGCAATAATCCTGGGGAACTTTTATCTTCATACAGACTGGGCAAAACCAAATTGGCAAAAGTAGCTTGGAGGACGAGTTCATGGAATGCATTTGAGACTGTTTTTTAGAACAATATGTCGAGGAACCAACTAGGGAACAGGATATTTTAGATCTATTATTGTGTAAGGGGACAGGGTTTATTAGCAATCTTATAGTAAAGGAACCTCTGGGGAAGTGATCATAATATGATAGAATTACATATTAAGTTTGAGAGTGATGTGGTTAAGTCCAAAACTAGGGTCTTAAATTTAAACAAAGCCAATTGCACAGGTATGACGGGCGGGTTGGCTGAAGTAGATTGGGATATCAGATTAAAAGATATGGGGGCAAAATTGGGATGCGCCCCCTTTAGGGCGCTAACTTCGCCGGGGCGCTACTTCCCAAAAAAAGTAGCGCCCCCGCTCCTGAAATTCACTGGTAACACCCCAAGAGGGAGGCAGGGCGCTACTGGAAGCGCCCCGCCTCCCTCTTGGGGTGCTGCGAGTGAATATCGCGGCGTACGTGCTGCAGCGCCACGCTCTGCAGCACGTCGCGCTGCGGTACTGCAGGCATTCCTCTCCTTATCAAAGGGGAGGGGCCTAGCGCAGTGCGACCCGGGGCCCAGCTGGGCCACCAGGGATCGGAGTGCCGGGCTCACAGAGCACAGCTGGTATCTCGCGGGGGGGCTTCACAGGAGGCCAGGGACAGCAACGGTGGCAGGTGCTGGCAGGCGGCCAGCAACAAAAATGGCTGCCCGGCACCTCCCCTTTAATTTGCGCCGCCCAGGCCGCAGGTAGGCCCCCTTGACCCTGTCGGACATACCGTCCGGCGGTAAGTCAGGGGGTGCTACCGAAGAGTGAGAAACTCTAGTTAATTAATATTAGTAAAGAAAAAGTACTGGAGAAATTAATGGGACTAAAAGCTGACAAATACCCTGGACCTGATGGCTTACACCCGAGGGTCTTAGAAGAGGTGGCGGCAGAGATAGTGGATGCATTGATCTTCCAGAATTCCCTAGATTCTAGAAAGGTCCCTGTGGATTGGAAGGTAGCTAATATAACCCCGCTGTTCAAGAAAGGAGAGAGAGGGAACACAGAGAACTAAAGGCCAGTTATCCTGACGTCAGTAGGAGGGAAAATGCTAGAAACTATTACTAAGGGTGTGGTAACAGGGCACTTAACAAATCACAATATGATTAGGCAGAGTCAACACGGTTTTATGAAAGGGAAATCGTGTTTGACAAATCCATTAAGAGGTTTTTGAGGCTGTAACTACCAGGGTAGACAAGGGGGAACTAGTGGATGTAGTATATTTGGATTTTCAGAAGGAATTCGATCAGGTGCCACACAAGAGAAACACAGAAAGCTAGCATGCAGGTACAGCAAGCAATAAGGAAGGCAAATGGCATGTTGGCCTTTATTGCAAGGGGGTTGGAGTATAAGAGTAAGGAAGTCTTGCTACAATTGTACAGGGCCTTGGTGAGACCACACCTGGAGTACTGTGCACAGTTTTGGTCTCCTTATCTAAGGAAGGATATACTTGCCTTCGAGGTGGTGCAACAAAGGTTCACTAGATTGATTCCTGGGATGAGAGGGCTGTCCTATGATGAGAGATTGTGTAGAATGGGCCTATACTCTCTGGAGTTTAGAAGAATGAGAGGTGATCTCATTGAAACATACAAAATTCTGAAGGGGATTGACAGGGTAGATGCTGAGAGGTTGTTTCCCCTGGCTGGAGTGTCTAGAACTAGGGGGCATAGTCTCAGGATAAGGGATAGGCCATTTAAGACCAAGATGAGGAGGAATTTCTTCACTCAGAGAGTTGTGAATCTTTGGAATTCTCTGCCCCAGAGGGCTGTGGATGCTGAGTTGTTGAGTATATTCAAGGCTGAGACAGATAGATTTTTAGACTCTAGGGGAATCAAGGGATATGGAGATCGGGCGGGAAAGTGGAGTTGAGGTCGATGATCAGCAATTATCTTATTGAATGGCGGAGTAGGCTCGAGGGGCCATATGGCCTACTCCTGCTCTTATTTCTTATGCTCTTAAGAGGTTCTTGCAAGATTAGGACACAAATCACAGAAAGTTAACATGCAGGTACAGCAAGCAATTAGGAAGGCAAATGGTATATTAACCTTTATTGCAAGGGGGTTAGAGTATAATGAAGTCTTGCTGCAATTATATAGGGCTTTAGTGAGACCACACCTGGAATACTGTGTACAGATTTAGTCTCCTTACCTAAGGAAGGATATACTTGCCTTGGAAACATAGAAAGGGGTGCAACAAAGGTTCAGTAGATTGATTCCTGGGATGAGAGGGCTGTCCTATGATGAGAGAGTGAGTAGACTAGGCCTGTATTCTCTGGAGTTTAGAAGAATGAGAGGTGATCTCATTGAAACATATAAAATTCTTAGAGGACTTAACAAGGTAGATGCTGAGAGGTTGTTTCCCCTGGCTGGAGAGTCTAGAACTAGGGGTCATAGTCTCAGGATAAGGAGTCAGCCATTTAGGACTGAGATGAGAAATTTCTTCACTCAGAGTGTTGTGACTCTTTGGAATTCTCTACCCTAGAGGGCTGTTGATGCTCAGTCGATGAGAATACGCAAGACTGAGATTGATAGATTTGTGGGCACTAAGGGAATCAAGGGATATGGGGATAGAGTGCGAAAGTGGAATTGATGTAGAAGTTCAGCCATGATCTTATTGAATGGCGGAGCAGGCTCGAGGGGCGGTATGGCCTACTCCTGCTCCTATTTCTTATGTTCTTATTACAAATAATTACATAGACTTTACAGCACAGAAACAGGCCATTCAGCCCAATTGGTCTATGCTGGTGTTTATGCTCCACATGAGCCTCCTCCCCCCCCCCGCCCTTCATCTCACCCTATCAACACATCCTTCTATTCCTGTCTCCCCATGTGTTTATCTAGCTTCCTCTTAAATGCATCCATACTATTTGCCTCAACTACTCCATGTGGTAGTGAGTTCCACTTTCTTACCACTCTTTGGTTAAAGAAGTTTCTCCTGAATTCTCTATTGGATTTATTAGTGGCTATCTTATATTTATGGCCACTAGTTTTGGTCTCCCCCACAAGTGGAAACACCTTCTCTACGTTTACCCTATCAAACCCTTTCATAATCTTAAAGACCTTTATCAAGTCACCCCACAGCCTTCTCGTTTCTAGAGAAAAGAGCCCCAGCCTGTTCAATCTTTCCTGATAAGTTATAACCTCTCAGTTTTGGTATCGTCCTTGTAAATCTTTTTTGCACCTTCTCCAGTGCCTCTATATCCTTTTTATAATATTTTAATCATATAAATTGCACCCTAAATTTGAGTAACCTTCCATTTGTGTTAATCATTTGTGGAATTCATCATCTAGTTTTCCTGATCTTCATGAGGATGCATCTGATTTTCCTTGCAGTTATGGGAGTTTTGCATTAAAGGTGCCTGGAGGTCTATAACAGTATATATTTCAGTTCCTTGGTTAGTCTAGAAAAACTTTAACCACTCATGTAACTTCCTTCATCCACTTCCCCTTCTCTACTAAAATCTTCATCCAAGTCTTCATCACTTTAGGGTTGATATCAAAATTACTGTCCTCACCAGTCTCCCTGCCTCCACCCTTCCCAAATTCAGCTAAACCAGTACAGAAATTAGGCCAGGACACAGCTACAGAACTTCTTGCTGTCCCTGTGGTCCCCTTACAAAAGGGAGCCATCTGAAAATCATTTAAAGATTTTTTTTTAAGTGTTTGGAGCTTGCCTTGCCCAAATCCCACTCCCAGTTAAAATTCCCCCTATCGTCTTGTGACAGCACTCAAGCCCTCCCCTTGAAACGCAGCGTCCTCTCCCACATACCAACGATCAGGTCCTCACCCATCTCTGCTGGTTCCCGCGGGGCGCCTCAGTGAATTAACTTCAAAATCTTCATCTTCACTTTCAAGTCTCTCCACGGCCTTGTCCCATTGGGAAAACTCCTCCAGCCTATCCCGCACCCTCCATTCCTTGAACTACCGCTGTCTCAGTCTTCAGCTCTGATGAAGGGTACCCATCCTTTTCTTTACAGCCCTTTTTATGTATTTTCGGAATGTTCTGTGTTTATTCTGGATTATTAAATGTATATGTTCTCCCTCCAACACTGCAGGCTGACCTTGCAGCAGTTATGCCTCTCCCCCTTGGCACTCTCTTACAAAACCTCTAGCACTTGATGTCTCTCTCCATGCCTTTAAAAGCCTCCTAAGAATCCATCTCTTTGACCACGGCTTCAGTTTCTCTGTCCTTCACCTCCCCCTACCCCCCCCCACCCTAAGTTCAAACTTCCTGCTCAGTGTCCCGTGGAAAGTGCTATATGTTTTTGTGTGAGAAATGTTTAGAAACATAGAATCTAGGAGCAGGAGTAGGCCATTCGGCCCGTCGAGCCTGCTCCGCCATTCAATACGATCATGGCTGATCATCCAAATCCAGTACCCTGTCCCTGCTTTAATCCCCACAGTACACATATCCCACCCTACCCCCGTAACCCCACGTATTTAATTCCCCCTAACATATCCCATCCTATCCCCATAACCCCACATATTTAATCCCCCCCCTAACACTAAGGGTCAATTTATCATAGCCAAATCAACCTAACCCACACATTTTTGGACTGTGGGAGGAAACCGGAGCACCCGGAGGAAACCCAAGCAGACACGGGGAGAATGTGCAAACTCCACACAGACAGTCACCCGAGGTCAGATTCGAACCCGGGTCTCTGGCGCTGTGAGGCACCAGTGCTAACCACTATGCCACCGTATTAATGAAAGATGACAATTCATACTTTCATATTTTGCAGGTACAATTCAGTCACCTTGAAGCAGTCTCCTGATTAATGTTTAATCTATTACAATATTAAAAAGGCTGGGGCTCCTTTCTCTAGAAAAGAGATGGCCGAGAGGTGACCTAATAGAGGTCTTTAAAATTACGAAAGGTTTGATAGGGTAGACATCGAGAAGATGTTTCCATTTGTTGGGGGGAGGGCGGGTGGAGAGACCAAAACTAGGGGCCATAAATATAAGATAGTGTTGTGGCTGCCGCGAAGCACAAATTGAGGCCGAGTCAATATGTGGAACACATGGCTTTTTATTACATCTCCTGATGAAAATGGCTGCTACCACATTTCTCTGCAAAACCCTGAGGCCACACCCACTCCTTTTTTCATGCCTTAAAGGCAGCATGCGCCTTAAAGGCAAGGTGCCCGATTTATTGTCCACGGACGGAAAAGTGGATTGCGCCCGTTTAGGTGGCGATCCACCACACAGCTCCCCCCAGAATCCGCTTAGGAGGTGTGGACGAGACGGTGCGGCGGTCTGATGGGCCGGCCGGAGCGGCTCTTGTAGGACGCCGGTGGACGTGGAACGGCCGGGCGTGGAGCAGCCGGGTGAACTGGCTTGAGGGCAGGTCGGCCGCGTGGCGGTGGACGAGCTACAGGGACCTGCTCACCGGGCTCCGAGTGTGCTGGCTTGAGTCGGTCAACCGACACTTTATCGGTCCTGTCGCCCACTTGCAGGGTGAAAAACTTGTCCCCAGCCTGTAGCACCTTGTAGGGGCCGTCGTAAAGGGGTTGAAGGGGTCCGCGGTGGGCGCGTGCTGGACGAAAACGAACCGTGCCTGGTGCAGGCTTAGTGGGACGTGTGAAGTGGATTCGCCATGTCGGGCAATGGGCACCGGGGCGAACTGCAGCGCCGGTGAGGCGAAGTCGTGGCGTTGCTGGTCGGCTGACCAGGGTGTCGTGGCGGTGGGCAGGAACTCGCCGAGTACGCGCAGCGGCTGACCGTACACGAGCTCTGCTGCCGATGCGTGGAGGTCTTCTTTAACCGCGGTGCGCAGGCCGAGGAGGACCAACGGAAGTCGGTCGGTCCAGGCGCTGTCTTGGAGGCTGGCTCGAAGAGATGCCTTCAAGGATCTGTGGAACCGCTCACACAGTCCGTTGGCTTGGGGGTGGTACGCTGTGGTGCGGTGAATGGTCACCCCGAGATTGCGTGCGACGGCGGTCCAGAGTTCAGAGGTAAATTGCGGACCTCTGTCCGACGTCATGTCGGAGGGGACGCCGAACCGTGCGACCCAGGTGCTGACGAAGGCTCTGGCGATGTCGGCGGTGGTGGTAGAGGTCAGTGGAATTGCCTCGGGCCAGCGTGTGGTGCAGTCAACGATCGTCAGCAAGTGCGTGTGGCCTTGCGACGGCGGCAGGGGCCCGACGACGTCCACGTGAATGTGGTCGAATCTCCGCGAGGGGACGGTAAACTCCTCGAGGGGTGCTTTCGTGTGTTGCTGTACCATGGCCCGTTGGCAGGCTAGACAGGAGTTGGCCCAAGTACGCACATCCTTGCGAAGGCCGCGCCAGACAAAGCGGTTGGCTACCAATTTGATGGATGCGCGGGCGCCGGGGTGGGAGAGGTTGTGGAGAATCTCGAATACCCGGTGGCGCCAGGACGCTGGGACGATGGGCCGAGGTTGACATAGGGATATGTCGCATTGACCGTGACTGCGGTTGGGCCACAGGCGACGTCGGCCAGGCGTAGCCCTGGTAGGTGCGGAGAGCAGATCAGGGTCGGTGATCTGGTCTGCTGCGAGTTGAGCGTAGTCGACTGCCAGGTGTGCAGCGTGGATGGCGGGGCGGGAGAGGCAGTCGGCTACCACATTGTCTCGGCCGGAGGCTTGTTGGATGTCCGTGGTGAACTCGGACACTGCCGCGAGCTGGCGTTGCTGCCTGGCGGACCAGGAGTCAGTTGTCTTTGCCATTGCGAATGTCAGGGTTTGTGGTCGACAAACGCAGTGAAGGGGTGGCCCTCCAGCAAAAACCAAAAATAACAGACCGCCAGGAACAGCGCGAGGAGCTCACGGTCGAAGGTGCTGTACTTGACCTCCGGGTGGCGTAGTTGGCGGCTGAAGAAGGCAAGTGGTTGCCAGGCGCCGTCGACTCACTGCTCATACACGGCGCCGACCGCGTGGTCGGAGGCGTCTGTGGTGAGCGCTACCCTGGCATTGGGCCGTGGGTGCGCGAGCAGGGTGGCGTTGGCGAGCGCGGTCTTGGTGGCGTCGAAGGCGGCTGACGCGTCTGCCGTCCATTCGACCGCCATCTTGCCGCTCCTGCCCTGGAGGGCTTCATACAGGGGCCTCATGAGGGACGCCACTTTGGGGATGAAGCGGTTGTAGAAATTCACCATCCCGAGGAACTCCTGGAAGCCTTTGATGGTGGTGGGGCGGGGAAATTGTTGGACGGCCTGCACCTTGGTGGGCAGGGGAATGGCCCCAGCATGGGTGATGTGGTGGCCGAGGAAGTCAATCTTTTCCAGGCCGAACTGGCATTTGGCTGGGCTGAGGATGAGCCCGTGGTCGCTGAGGCGCCCGAACAGGATGTGAAGGTATTCGAGGTGTTCCTGCTTGGAGGAACTGGCTACCAGGATGTCGTCCAGGTAGACGAACAGGAACTTCAGGTCCCGAAGGACCGAGTCCATGAGCTGTTGGAATGTCTGGGCCGTGTTTTTGAGGCCGAAGGGCATCCGCAGGAACTCGAAAAGGCCGAAGGGGGTGATTACGGCCGTCTTGGGGACGTCCGCGGGGTGGACGGGGACTTGGTGGTAGCCGCGTACCAGGTCGACCTTGGAAAAGACTGAGCGGCCGGCCAGTCTAGCCGAGAAGTCCTGGATGTGCGGCACGGGGTACCGATCAGGGGTGGTGGCATCGTTGAGGCGGCGGTAATCCCCGCAGGGGCGCCAACCCCCGCCTGGTTTGGGGGCGATGTGGAGTGGGGAGGCCCAGGGACTGTTGGAGCGGCGGATGATGCCGAGTTGCTCCATGGTGGCAAACTCGGTCCGCGCGATCTCCAGTTTGGCCGGGTCCAGCCTGCAGGCGTGGGCGTACACTGGGGGGCCTGTGGTGGGGATGAAGTGTACCACCCCATGTTTGGCGGCCTCCGCGGAGAAGGTCGGATTGGTAAGGGCCGGGAATTCGGCCAGGAGTGCCGAGTAGTCATCCGTGGCCCGGGCGTGTCACTGTGACGCCATGTCGGCGGGTTGACGGGGGGCCATGGCGCCCAGGATGGGGGACATGGTGTTCATGTCCACGAGGCGGTGTCGAGGGATGTCTACCAGTAGGCCGTGGGCGCACAGGAAATCTGCGCCGATGAGAGGGGAGAGGGCAGTGATGAACTCCCATCGGTAGCGGCGACCAGCGAGGTCGAGGGTGACTGTGCGGGTGCCGTACGTCTGGATGTCCGAGCCGTTAGCAGCAGCCAGCGCCGGTCCTCGTTTGCCCTTTTGGATGTCGAGGGCGGAGGCCGAGATGATGCTGTGCTGAGCTCCAGTGTCGTACAGGAACCGGTGGCTGGTTTTGTCATCCGTGACGTACAGCAGGGAGTCCGCGTGGCCCACGGCCATCGCGGGGGCTGGTACGGGGGCGGACTTGAAAGAGCAGGGAGGTGTGCACCGTTGTGCCCTGGCGCCGAACCGTGCGTGGTAGTAACAGTGGCCCGGGTTAGTGGGGCGCGAAGGCCCCGTGAGCCCGGTGGCTGGGCCTTGTGGCCGCGTGGTGGCCGGTGAGGGGCGCGCCCAGGCAGTGGCTGCCAGGTCCGGAGTGACATCGCGGCTGGAGTGAGCGGACAGCAGCTTGTCGGCCTCATCGGCCAGGGCTTCCAGGTCCGTGAGGCCGGACGCCACGATCGCTGGGCGGATGCTGAGAGGTAGCTGGCGGATGAACAGCGTGCGGAAGAGGGATCCGGGTGGGCTCTCGTCGGTGAGGGAGAGCATGTGGGAGAGGAGGTCTGACGGTGAGGCATCACCGAGGCCTGGTAGGTCGAGGAGGTGGCAGTTTTGCTGGTATGTCGAGGCCGTAAATTTTTTAAGGAGCGCGGCCTTAAGATGTGCATACTTGCCCTCCTCTGGTGGGTTCTGCAGCGCTGTCCAGACCTTCGTAACTGTGGAGCTACCGAGTGATGTGACGAGGTAGTCGTACTTCGTCCCATCTGTGGTGATGTATCGCAGCCGGAATCGTGACTCGGCTTGGAGGAACCAGGCTTCAGGCTGGTTTTCCCAAAACTCCGGCAGTTTCACGGAAACTGCGTTCGTGTCCGCCATTGCAGTGCTCGGAATACGTTCTGAGCGTCGGGGTCACCAATGTTGTGGCTGCCGCGAAGCACGAATTGAGGCCGAGTCAATATGTGGAACACATGGCTTTTTATTACATCTCCTGATGAAAATGGCTGCTAACACATTTCTCTGCAAAACCCTGAGGCCCACGCCCACTCCTTTTTTCATGCCTTAAAGGCAGCATGCGCCTTAAAGGCAAGGTGCCCGATTTATTGTCCACGGACGGAAAAGTGGATTGCGCCCGTTTAGGTGACGATCCGCCACAATAGTCATTAATAAATCCGATAGGGAATTCAGGAGAAACTTCTTTACCCAGAGAGTGGTGAGAATGTGGAACTCGCTACCACAGGGAGTGGTTGAGGCGAATAGCATTTAAGGGGAAGCTAGATAAACACATGAGGGAGAAAGGAATAGAAGGATATGCTGATAGGGTGAGATGAAGAAAGGTGGGAGGAGGCTCGTGCTGGGCTGAATGGCCTGTTTCTGTGCTGTAAATTCGATGTAATGTGTAATTTATTTCTGATTTGAGTGCTGTCACAAGACTACAGGGGGAATTTTAACTGGGCGAGTGGAGCCCCAAACAATGAAAAATATATTTTTTTCTTTAAATGATTTTCAGATGGCTCCCTTTTGTCAGGGAACCACGGGGGCAGTAGGAAGTTTTCGTAGCCGTGCCCTGGCCTAATTTCCAGCTGTTCCAGCAAATTCCCACTGCTGTTACAGCGGCAGTGTGCTGGAATAACTGAGGAATGCTCTGCCACAGGTCAGGTGTCAGGTCAGGCTCCCTCATTTTAATAATGGTGGTGGGGCCCGCCAGTTAGGGAATGCTGCAAAATGGGTCCAAACCTGCCTGCTCTGGGTGGGAGGGGGGTGCTGGGGTCTTCCCCTTGGAAACATCCTTCTGTGCTGTAAAATTCCGTGGCTATAAATTCGTCTGCAAAGCACCCAGTTTTTCGGGCACTAACTGGCCTACTAAGCCCCCAGATACGGCAGGTAGGGAGTAACGTTCCTCCTAAAGCTACGTGGCCACGCTGTGCGGGCTGTCCGGGCCCGGCTTTTCTAATGAGAAATTTTGCGCATTCGCGAAACTTTCATGGGGCGCGTAGCCCGTTAAAGGGACCGCAGCCCGTTAAAGGGACTGCGTGCACAGTTCTGTCTGGAACTGCGTTGCCCCGCAATATTGGGCATCCTTTGCCCACGCCTGACGCATATAGTTAGTCCCTTTGCGCATGCAAATAAGGGGCCTAACACCTGTTTGAGGCCCCCACTGCAAGATTGATTTGCCCTGAGGCAGCCCGCACCAGCCCTAAACCAGACCTTGGGAATGCCCGCGACCTACAAGGTAGGTTATTTAGATTTACTTACCTGAATGTGGAGACAGGAGTGCTCCTACTGACCCCAAATTTAAACCCCCATCCCGATCACCGCTGCGATTTTTAAAAATCCTTGCTAAATTTATGGGAACTGCTGTTGACTCTTGATTAGTTAATCACCTTGAAATCCTAAACCATGATTACCAGAATGAGTTTCAGCAGACGTTATATACCTGTCGAACTCTGCTCTTGAACACTTTTGCTGAACCTTCCAACGTTGCTGTGGAAATCTCCAAAACCTTTGATCGGATCTGGTTTTGTTCACTTTACAACTAAAGCTATGTTTGTGGCCACTTAGTTTCCTCTTGGATCACCCTATCTGTACCGCAGTTGATGAAAAAACCCTTTAATTTAAATTAACTGTTCTTTTCTACTCATCAACTAACCTCATCCACTCTATGATCACCAACTGCTTTCAGTTCACCTGCTCTCAGCACTCACAATCCCCATTTCTCTTGCAGTTTAATGGCAATGCCTTGATTTTAAAATTCTCATCCTTGTTTTCAAATCCCTCCATGGCCTCACCCCTCCCTATCTCTGTAACCTCCTCCAGCCCCACAACCGGTCCTAGGACCCCAGCTATTCACAATATATATTAATGATCTGGACGATGGAATTGGATGTATTGGCCCAAAAATTAGTGCCGCTACGCGAGAGTACGCACTGTGTACTCTCGCGTATTCTGTCTCCAATTGCCGGTTTTCTGCATGCACTGCGCATGCGCTGAAAACCGGCACTTGTGAATTCAAAAGGGGGCGGTTCCTAGGTGAACCGCGTGCGCGCTACAGGCTGCGCACACGCAGTGCACTTAGTGCTTTGGACGCGCAGGTAAGCATGGAAGATTTTAGACATAAAGAAAGGAGGTGTAAGACCCTCTTTTAACAAGGTAAGTACTTAATTAAGTATTATTTTGAATTTTTTTTAACAAGTATATCTTTTTTAGAGACTTTAAAGACAGGTAAGTTTATTTTTATAACTTTTTAAAAGATTTTAAATTTTTTCAAAAATTTAATTTTTTGTTTAAAATGGTTAATTTATTTAACTATACTTATTTTATTAATGTGATGGTTTTTAAAAAAAATTTAATTGAGGTTTAGCTGTTCTTTTGGGGGGGGTATAGTATTCATAGCTTTCACAGCCGTGCTGTGAAAGCTATGAATGAAAGATGGTGTGCTGCCATTGGCTCTAACTGAGTCACGTGATCCCACAGCTCGCACGAATTAACTACACCTGTGGGATACGGAAGCACTGCACAGCTGCTGTCCAGAACATCAAGTTCGTGCGAGCTCGGACTGAAAAAGCCAGCGCGCAGTGAGAGATCGCGGGAAGGCCTTACCCTCGCACGAAGGCTCACTCACTAATTTTTGGGCCAATATCTCCAAGTTTGCAGACGACACAAAGCTGGGTGGGAGTGTGTGCCGGGAGGAGGATGCCGAGAAACTCCAGTATGATTTGGACAGGTTGGGTGATTGGGCAGAAGCATGGCAGATGCAATATAATGTGGATAAATGCGAGGTTATCCACTTTGGTATCAAAAACAGGAAGGCAGATTATTATCTGAATGGCAATAGATTGGGAGAAGGTAAAGTGCAACGAGACCTGGGTGTCCTTGTGCACCAATCGCTGAAGGTAAGCATGCAGGTGCAGCAGGCGGTTAAGAAGGCAAATGGTATGTTGGCCTTCGTAGCGAAAGGGTTCGAGTACAGGAACAAGGATGTCTTGCTACAGTTGTACAGGGCCTTGGTGAGACCACATCTTGAGTATTGTGTGCAGTTTTGGTCGCCTTATCTGAGGAAGGATGTTCTTGCCATGGAGGGAGTGCAGCGAAGATTCACCAGGCTGATACCCGGGATGGCAGGAATGGCGTATGAGGAGAGATTGGGTTGATTGGGCTTGTATTCGCTAGAGTTTAGAAGAATAAGAGGGGATCTCATTGAAACTTATAAAATTCTAACAGGACTAGACAGACTAGATGCAGGAAGGATGTTCCCGATGGCCGGGGAGTCCAGAACCAGGGGTCACAGTCTAAGGATAAGGGGTAAGCCATTTAGGACTGAGATGAGGAGGAATTTCTTCACCCAGAGAGTGGTGAACCTGTGGAATTCTCTACCACAGAAGGCAGTAGAGGCCAATTCATTAAATATATTCAAGAAGGAGTTAGATATATTTCTTAAAACTAAAGGGATCAAGGGATATGGAGAGAAGGCAGGGACAGGGTACTGAATTTGGATGATCAGCCATGATCTCATTGAATGGCGGAGCAGGCTCGAGGGGCTGAATGGCCTACTCCTGCTCCTATCTTCTATGTTTCTATGTAACCCTCCGAGATCTATGCGCTCCTCCAATTTGGCCTGTTGCGTATCCCCGATTTCCATTGCTCCACCATTGGCGGCCGTGCATTCAGCTGCCAAGGATCTAAGCTCTGGAATTCCCTCCCTAAATCTCTCCGCCTCTTTCTCCTCCTTTAAGACACTCCTTAAAACCTACCTCTTTGTCCAAGCTTTAGGTCACCTTTCCTAATATCTCCTTATATGAGTCTCGGTGTCAAATTTTGTTTGATAATCGCTCCTGTGAAGGCCCTTGGGGACGTTTTACTACGTTAAAGGCGCTATATAAATACAAGTTGTAATCTCCTTCTTAGCCTGCAATGGGGCAAGCAAACTCTTGTTTCATTGACTTCTTCAGACAGTCACTTCACAATTCTCAACTCTAACAGCTACCACCTATTAGCTTTAATAGCTTGACTCTTCGTCCTTCTTCAGCTAATGATCCTTTGATCACAAATGTAGTTTCCTCCAAGAAGCTCGGCTTACTCTTTTTTTTTGTTAAGTACTTCTTTTCGATTGAAATAAAAGGACTTGCCTTTCTATAGCGCCTTTCACAACCTCTGGACGTCCCAAAGGGCTTTATAGCCGATGAAGTACTTTTTGAAGTGTAGTCACTGTTGTAATGTAGGAAACGCGGCAGCCATTTTGCACACAGCAAGCTCCCACAAACAGCAATGTGATAATGACAAGAAAATCAGTTCTAGTGATATTGATTGAGGGATAAATATTGGCCAGGACACCGTGGCTATCCCCCAGTGCGCTTCTTCGAAATAGTGCCATGGGGTCTTTTACGTCCACCTGAGAGGGCAGACGAGGCCTCGGTTGAACGTCTCATCCAAAAGATGGCACCTCCGACAGTGCAGCACTCCCTCATAACTACCTCATACTGAATAACTATTAGCTCTATATAAAGCTTAATATCATCCAAGGCTTGAATGCTGCCCCATATCTGGGAAGTGATTTAAAAAAAAAAACAATTCTCTCACCCTCCCAGACTTGGTAAAAAAAAAATCTTTATCATCTGATAGGTGGCGCTTCACTTACCTCAAGCCTTCAATCTCTCTTGCTCCATCATTTTGTTAACCAGTTATTTATTTTATCAACAGTACTCTGATGGTGCTCCTCTTTTGTTCTTCCTAATCTACATATATGTTGTTCCAAATGCTCTTCTGCCTCCCCACAACCTCAGGCTATAGTTGTCTACTCTTAACTCATCCTTTCCCAAGACTACTAAACAGTGGAACTCCTGACCTCCTTCATTCTTCTATTCCTTTTACAATCCTCAGGTTATTAAACACCCAAACCTGGCAGCACCTAATCACTCCTTCCTGATTTACCTCATGCGTTTTACCCTTTTCAGTCTTAGTGACATCCTGCACTACAGTACTTTGTCCTTCACAATAATTCATTAAAAAAAAATGCAATAAAGTGCCGAGTGCTTGCATTGCAGCACTCGCCGAGGGGGTGGTTTTACAAGTTTGGTCTTCTGGCAGGGAGCCTGGTCTGCAGGGTGCGCATATGGAGAAATTATGGGCCACCAGTCATGGTTTTCCTGTTCATTAAAATGAATGGATGGGCCACCATGGGCAGCGTGCCCATCAATTCCCGAGACGCGTTGGCAGCAGGCAAGGTTCCCCGTCGGTGGCGCACAATCAAAACATCGGCCGGGTCTGCTGAATGAACCTGCCGCTGGCTGGTTTCGATTTTAATATCCCTTGTTGTCGAGTTTGAAATTACAGCTTGCTATTTCATTTACGTTAAAATTTACAGAGCGATGATGCATTTGACCAGAAACACCACAGCACTGTTTAAATGAATCAAAGTCAAAATTCAATGTGTTTTTCAGCCATCCATTTTAAAAGAACAGCACTAAAAATCAAACCTCTTCACTTAACATTCTATCCATGTCAACAGGTGATGCAAGAAATAGGTTGACACAGCATACAATGATTTATGACTGATGCCTAAGGTAACTAGGAAATGTGGCAATACTGTAATCGCAATGAGCATCAAATTCATTTCACACATACTTCTCCATCTATTAAAAGGTACAAGATCTCCTTGGTAGCATGCACCGTCCAAATTATTCCAACCCAACATTTGTCTATGCAAGTCTTCTTTCAAAGTTACTGGAGCAACACCAATCAATTATTTTCCTGTTGAAATTGGCTGACAGCAGAATCAAGCTGGTGCAGACTCAGAATCAATGGCAGGTTTGCTCTGGCCACTTTTTAAAAGTTTCCTTCATATAGGACAGATATCTAAAAAAAAATTCTATTTATACAGTGCCTTTCACGACCTCAGGACATCCCAAAGCGCTTTACAGCCAGTTAAGTATTTTTCTTTGAAGTGTAGTCACTGTTGTAATGTAGGAAACGCAGTCGCCAATTTGCACACAGCAAGCTCCCACAAACAGCAATGTGATAATGACCAGATAATCTGTTTTAGTGAAGTTGGTTGAGGGTTAAATATTGGTCAGGACACCGGGGATAACTCCCCTGCTCTTCTTCGAAATAGTATCATAGGATCTTTTACGTCTACCTGAGCGCGCAGACGGGGCCTCGGTTTAACGTGTCATCTGAAAGATGGCACCTCCGACAGTGCAGCACTCCCTCAGCACTGCACTGGGAATGTCAGCCTGCATTATGTGCTCAAGTCTCTGGAGTGGCCTTGTCAACCTAAATTACCTGTCAATGCACATATACTTGCATTGGGCCATGGCACTATAGCCATGAAGCCAATTCTACCTCCACACAAAATGTTGGCTTTAATGAGCATTTTGATTTGAAAATGCAAAACATCTGTTACAAAAAGTAAAGGGAATATTGAGATGAATGGATTTCAAACATCCGATGCACATAAGGACTTTTTAAATTTCGATCTGCTAAATCTGGATGACAACACAAAAAGTTAAAACCAATGGTTTTGAAAAGCATTATGTTCCATTAAAAATGAAAGAGGATGCGTAGTTGACAAGCCAACCATGACATGACACTGACGAGCTTCACTGCACTGCTGAGCCCTCTTAGAAGTTTTGTACAGTTCAAGTGAAATCAAAAGTACCTTCCTAAACTGATTGGAAAGTAATACCGCTGGAAATGTATGAAACACCTACTAGACCAACAGTGACAATGGACTGATCAGACACTAACCACTAAAGCACGAAGGAAATTGGACAGGTTGCCCTCAAACCACTGGAATGCAGAAACCAGATGCAGAAAAATTAAAACCACTTGATCATTATTTCCTTTCAGCTTATGATGCAAAGCCCACAATGAAACACCTATGTACTCATTATGTCACCACCTAATTCAATGCTTAATGTATAGAATTGCTAAAAGCTAGAAAATTGGACAGATATACATGTGGACAGACTTTTTTTTATTAGTGGCAAGCATCAGCTTGGCTCAGTGGTAGCACTCTTGCCTCTGAGTCAGACGGCTGTGGGTTCAAGCCCCACTACATAATCCAGAGCTGGAGACAGAGCTGGGTGAATCACAATCGGAGTGGATCACAAGCAGAGTGGAAGAATTTGGTGATAGTAGGAACTCAGTGGAGAGGAGGAAGGCAGTTTCTCACGTCCAACTCAAAAGGGGAGTGGAACCACAGAACTCGAGAACTCTAAGTTAAGTAGCTAGATATCTAATATTTAGGTTCTTTATGTTTAGTATCTCAGTGGTTCTTGTTAAACTTGAGTAAATCATTTTGTTTTTTTTCTCTAAGTTAGGGCAGTGGGTTAAACTAAGAAGTTCAGTTAATAGTCTAATAAATAGAGACATGGCAGGGCACCTCAGTCCCGTCGAATGCACATCCTGTGCCATGTGGCAAGGCCTGGACGCTTCTTGTGTCCTGGACAACCACATGTGCAGGAAGTGTCGTCAGCTGGAGGAGCTCGAGCTCTGGGTTTCGGGTTTGCTAGTGCTGTTGAGGAGGGTTTAAACTAGCTTGGCAGGGTGATGGGAACCGGAGTGTAGATTCAGAAGGGAGAGGAGCAAAGCTGGACATGGAAGGCAGAAAATTAGTAACTGAGTTTGGAAAGCAGAGGAAAGAATGGCTAGAAAATAGACAACAAAGGCGTTTAGCAGTGCTTAATGGTATATACTTCAATGCAAGGAGTCCAGTGAATAAGGCAGATGAGCTGAGGGCACAGATAGACACATGAAAGTATGATATCATAGCTATTACTGAAACAGGGCTGAAAGAAAGGCAGGTATGGCAGCTCAACATTCCTGGTTACAGAGTTTTCAGATGATATAGAGAGGGATAAAATAGGAGTGGGGCCGAAATATTGGTTGAAGAAACAATTACAGCTGTGAGGAGGGATGACATGTTGGAAGGTTCATCAAATGAGGCTATATGGGTTGAACTGAAGAACAAAAACGGGGCAATCACAGTCAGAGAGAGATAGGAGAGGAAATATGTCGGCAAATTTCTGAGAATTGCAAAAACAATAGAGCAGTAATAGTAGGGGATTTCAACCACCCTAATATTAACCGGGATAGAATCAGTGTAAAAGGTACAGAGGGTGCAGCATTCTTAAAATGCATTCTGGAGAACTTTTTTAGCCAGTATGGAGCAAGCCCAACAAGAGACGGGGTAGTTCTGGACTTGGTTTTAGGGAATGAAGCTGGGCAGGTGGAAGGGGTATCAGTAGGAGAGCATTTTGGTGGTAGTGATCATAATCATAGAATCATAGAATGGTTACAGCACAGAAGGAGGCCATTCGGCCCGTCGAGCCTGTGCCAGCTCTCTGCAAGAGCACTTCAGCTAGTCCCACTCCCCCGCCCTTACCCCGTAGCCCTGCAAATTTATTTTCTTCAGGTACTTATCCAATTCCTAAAGTGCAGTGCCCAGAATTGGACACAATACTCCAGTTGAGGCCGAACCAGTGTTTTATAAAGGTTCATCATAACTTTCTTGCTTTTGCACTCTATGCCTCTATTTATGAAGCCCAGGATCCCGTATGCTTTTTTAACCACTTTCTCAACCTGCCCTGCCACCTTCAATGATTTGTGCACATATACCCCCAGGTCTCTGTGTTCATGCATCCCATTTAGGATTGTACCCTTTAGTTTATATTGCCTCTCCTCGTTCTTCCTACCAGTTCAGTTAGATTTATGTAAGTTATTGAGGAAAAGGACAAAGGTAGACTAGGAGTAAAAATCTCAATTGGGGAAAGGCCAATTTTACTAAGCTGAGATGTGTTTTAGCAAAAGTGAACTGGAAACAGCTACTTGAAGGTAAATCAGTGTCAGAGCAGCGGGAGACATTCAAGGAGGAGATAGTGAGGGTTCAGAGCAAATATGTTCCCTCAAATATGTTCTCCCAAATCTAATGAATACTTTGTGTCAGGCTTCACAAAAGAGAGGGATGATGCAGACATTGTAGTTAAAGAGGGGTGTGAACTATTGGATGAGATAAACATGGTGAGGGAGGAACTATTAAGGGGTTTAGCATCTTTGAAAGTAGGTAAATCACCAAGCCCAGATGAAATGTATCCTAGGCATTTAAGAGAAGCAAGGGAGGAAATAACGGATGCTCTGACCATCATTTTCCAATCCTCTCTGGCTACAGGTGTGGTGCCAGAGGACTTGAGAACTGCTAACCGTTGTTTAAAAAGGGAGAAAGGGATCGACCGAGTAATTACAGGCCATTCAGCCTAATCTGGGTGGTGGGCAAATTATTGGAAAAAATTCTGAGGGACAGTATCAATCGTCATTTAGAAAGGCACAGATTAATCAAGGACAGTCAGCATGGACTTTTTAAGGGAAGGTCGTGTCTGACTAACTTGATTGAATTTTTTGAGGAGGTAACAAGGAGGGGTCGATGAGAGTAGCACATTTGATGTAGTCTACATGGATTTTAACAAGGCTTTTGACAAGGTCCCACATAGCAGACTGGTCAGAAAAGTAAAAGCCCATGGGATCCAAGGGAAAGTGGCAAGTTGGATCTAAAATTGGCAGGAAGCAAAGGGTAATGGTCAACGGGTGTTTTTGTGACTGGAAGGCTGTTTCCAGTGGGATTCCATGGGGCTCAGTACCTGGTCCCTTGTTTTTTGTGGTATATGTCAATGAATTAGACTTCAACATAGGGGACATGATTAAGAAGTTTGTAGATGATACAAAAATTGGCCATGTGGTTGAGTGAGGAAGAAAGCTGTAGACTGCAGGAAGATATCAATGGATTGGTCAGGTGGGCAGAAAAGTGGCAAATTAAATTCAATCCAGAGAAGTGTGAGGTAATGCATTTGGGGAGGGCTAACAAGGCAAGGGAATAAACAATAAATGGTAGGATACTGAGAAGTGTAGAGGAACAGAGGGACCTTGGAGTGCATGTCCACAGATCCCTGAAGGTAGCAGGACAGGTAGATAAAGTGGTTAAGAAGGCATAAGGGATATTTTCCTTTATTAGCCGAGGCATAGAATACAAGAGCAGGGAGGTTATGCTTGAACTTTATAAAACACTAGTTAGGCCACAGCTAGAGTACTGCGTACAGTTCTGGTCACCACATTACAGAAGTGAGAAGTCGCACAACACCAGGTTATAGTCCAACAGCTTTATTTGAAATCACAAGCTTTCGGAGCGCTACTCCGTCGTCAGGTGACCTGACGAAGGAGCAGCAGCTCCGAAAGCTTGTGATTTCAAATAAAGCTGTTGGACTATAACCTGGTGTTGTGCGACTTCTCACTTTTGTCCACCCCAGTCCAACACCGGCATCTCCGCATCATGACCACATTACAGGAAAGAGAGGGTACAGAAGAGATTTATGAGGATGTTGCCAGTACTGGAGAATTTTAGCCATGAGGAAAGATTGGATAGGCTGGGTTGTTTTCTTTGGAACAGAGGAGGCTGAGGGGAGATTTAATTGAGGTGTATAAAATTATGAGGGGCCTAGATAGAGTGGATAGGAAGGAACTATTCCCCTTAGCAGAGAGGTCAATAACCAGGGGGCATAGA
The DNA here is from genome assembly GCA_030390025.1 of Squalus acanthias. NCBI lineage: Eukaryota > Metazoa > Chordata > Chondrichthyes > Squaliformes > Squalidae > Squalus > Squalus acanthias. Next base: position 123,637,033 of record CM059425.1, on the reverse strand, counting down.
TTTAAAGTAATTGGTAGAAGGATTAGAGGGGAGTTGAGGAGAACTTTTTTCACTCAGAGAGTGGTGGGAGTCTGGAACTCACTGCCTGAAAAGGTAGCAGAGGCAGAAACCCTCATTGCACTTAAAAAGTACTTGGATATGCACTTGAAGTGCTGTTACCTATAGGGCTACGGACCAAGAGCTGGAAAGTGGGATTAGGCTGGATAGCTCTTTTTCAGCCGGCGCAGACACGATGGGCCGAACGGCCTCCTTCTGCGCTGTAAATTTGTATGATTCTATGATTCTGACACTTCAGTGCAGCACTGAAGGGAGTGCTGCATTGTCAGAGGTGCTATCTTTCATACGAGATGTTAAACTGAGGCCCTGTTTGCCTGTTCAGGTGAATGTAAAAGATCTCATGGCACTATTTGAAGAAGAGCAGGAGAATTTCTCCCGGTGTCCTGGCCTACAGTCATCCTCACCAAACACAGATTGGGATTTTTTTTTTCATCTTCACCACTTGGGTGAGAAACTGGGGGAGCGGAATGCCCGCCCCTCGTAGAACCCACCCGATTTTTATTCCATTGATTTCAGTGGCATGACAATTGGATGGACTCTATAATGGGCAGGTGGTCTGCTCTGCCAGATTTCCTCCGAGGCAGTGAAAATGGAAATTCACCCCATTACTGGTCACTTAGCTCAATGCTGTTTGTGGGACCTTGCTGTGAGCAATTGGCTTCGGTAGTCCTCTTCATAACTGCAAGTACGCTTCAAAAGTAATTCATTGACTGTGAAGCACCGTGGGACATCCCAAGGACATGAAAGACACTATTTAAATGCAAATACTTTCTTCATTCGATCAGGCTATATAGTCTAAATCAAATCAATTTGGCTCAAATTTGGATTCTGTGTAATATATCTAAGTCACCCTAATTTGGATTGATTTAAACTTTTTGATTTGGTTCCTAATCGATCTCTACAGCAGCATTGTAATTACCCTCAGAAGGATCACGTGACTCCTGAGTGACAATACAGTGGAGGGATACTGGTTTTCAACATGATTTTAATATAACCCATATCTCATCAATTCCCATTGAAGTTCCTTGTAACCATAAAACTGCTCAAATGTAAAATTGTATTTGGCCTGTAATGATGACTATTATGAAACACTGGCACCGTCACCAATCATACTCTTCAAAGCAGCAAGTCTTACCTTGAAAGAAACTGGCCCGATGTTATATTCATTTCTTCCCAGTGCATGCAGTTTGTTGTACTTGGAATAAGGGCCAGCTCTGGCCTGACGTAGGTTGCAGTGGCTACAGCTCTGGCTATCAGCTCCACCGCATCCTGCACATAGTTATGGAAAACAGGCTGCGTTGTTTTACCATGAGCCAACAGACCCATGGGTAACCCTTCAGTTCTCAACTCCTCCACATTTTGAGAGTCACCTAGAATCCAATGGTGTTCCGGCATCATTAATCCATAGTTAGCCGCTAACTGAAAAATCTTTCGGAAATGCTCAATGTCGCAGCCGAACGTAACAATGGACAATGACGCCTCTTGGACCGTGTCCAAGTACTCTTCTAAATAATTTAGAAAGTCCTCGTCATCACTGTCTGAAGTGATATTGAAAATAGTTCCAAGGTGAAATTTGGAGTTGTTATACAAAAGACTGAGAAAGTTGGTCACATTCCATTCTTGGCACAAGACCAGGCTGACATCATACCAGCTATTCATTGTCAGGAGAAAGATAAGTATATCTGCATGGGTAGGATGAGAATTTTCTAGGCTCATCTGGAGATGGAGGGGATTCTGTATTAATAGATAAAAAGAACAAATCAGTGCAAGATGCCAAACAGAGTAATACCAATTTCAGAAATATGGACTGGATTTTCCAAATAACTATCAACTCAAACTTGCATTGTGATTTTTTGTGGAATTTACATCAGTGCTATTTTAAAAGTAACAATACCCTTTTGGCATTCCACAACATTAATTGCATACACGTATGTCATCCACGCTTTAGTTACCTGCAAGAAGTCAGAATCTGTAGAAGCTGTAGAAATGGGTCTTTGATATAGAAAAAGTAAGTTTTAAAATACTTAAATTAGTCATTTGTTAAACTACTTACCTTAGATTTGGTCTTTCCCATTCTTTGTTAGGAGTTTGACCAACACGAGCAAGTGAATAGGCCATCATCAAAGTGGGGTGAAGGGAATAATGGACAGTGTTCCTTCTGGAATCTAATGCCTTACAGGTGGCATAATAGTTAGATAATCTTACTCATTCTCTAAGAATATGGGCTTTTGAGAGTATTTTGAGGGATTAGACATTCCAAGAGTTAAATGACCCCAAACTTTTCTCTAAAAGCTACTTTCTGCAAAAACACACTGCATTGGACTTTCTGCTAACTGCAGAACCGGGATTGCGTCACAAGTGGCCTGGCTATTGCAAAAATACACTTATTATTGCTAGGAAAGTGAGGGAATAGCACAAGAGCTGTCTACAGTTTTATCTGTCTGTCTGTGGGAATGCTCGAACTTTTGCGAGTTGTTGAAACTTAACCAACTATAAATCCCTTTTACTAATTTTCAGCATTAAGCTTTGCTAGATTGTAATTTAATATTAAGATTGCTAGCTTATAATTTTATTAATGTAGTCTTATTTCTCCTCTGTTAGAATTAGGGAAAAGTGTGTTAAAAACTAGATTCTAATTACAGTTAGAACTCATTGTCCTCAAGGTCCTGGGTTCCGTCATCACCATAGAAACAGAAACGGTTACCAATATGGAGTCAGCTTTGAACCATTGAACTGACAGTCCAAAGGGGCAATGAACATTTCTTCTTACAACTTTACTTCCAATCCTTCCAAGGGCGAAACACATACTCTTGAGACAGAGAGAGACTATCAAGAAAGGTTAATCCTTTTATTTAACAAAGCCAGTTCCAAGAATATAGAAGTGATTTTAGCAAGTTAATAAGTGAGTGTTCCTACTAATGAGATTTTGCCTTTGAAAGTACAACAGCTTTTGCTTTCGGAGGCCATAAAAAAGGTTTTTCAAGGCCAGAAAAGCTATCTTGCACCCATTAGTTTTCCATCTCAAAAGGGCAGGAGGCATAGAATAATACAGCACAGAAGGAGATCATTTGGACCATCGTGCCTGATCTTTGAAAGAGCTATCCAATTAGTCCCACTCCCCTGCTCTTTCCCTATAGCCTTGCACATTTTTCCTTTTCAAGTATTTCTCCAATTTCCTTTTGAAAGTTACAATTGAATCTGCTTCCACCGCCCTTTCAGGCAGTGCATTCCAAATCACAACAACTCGCTGAGTAAACACATTTCTCCTCATCTCCCCCCTGGTTCATTTGCCAATGATCTTAAACCTGTGTCCTCTGGTTACCGACCCTCCTGCCAGTGGAAACAGTTTCTCCCTATTTATCAAAACCTTTCATAATTATGTACACCTCTATTAAGTCTCCCCTTAACCTTCTCTGCTCTAAGGAGAACAATCCCAGAAGCTGGAGAGCTTCTCCAGTCTCTCCACATAACTGAAGTCCCTCATTCCTGGTACCAATCGAGTAAATCTCCTCTACAAGGCCTTGAAGTGTGGGGCGCAGAATTGGGCACAATGCTCCAGCTGAGGCCTAACCAGTGATTTATAAATATTTACCATGTCCTAGATTTTAATCTAAAAGGAAATAAATATCAGAGATATTTTCTCTCCAGGAGTGAAGCTTGCATCACTCCCTGAGACAAGTGAAATCCAAAAACAATTTTAGATGTAAACTTCAGAGGTGGGGGTAGATTTTCATGTGTCCGATTCCATCGGGCAGGAAGCGGGCGGCCCGGATGTCAGCGGGAGCAGGGTGGCAAGTTCTGCATTCCAACTTGCCTTGCGCTAACGCTCCATTTCTGCCTGTAAACGGGGCCGAATATCAGCCTATGGTCTTAGAATTGTCCTTCTCACTGTGACAGTGCGTATCCTTAATGTGAATAGTTACAAGTGAGTCACCCAGATGTAGCACTTGAATTGTGTACAGTAGCACTACAATCTTGAACTTTTCCTTCAGAACATAGCAGCTCAAGACTTTTTGTGACCTCCCATCACAAAGGCCTCCTTGTCCTGTTGGATAGCTTCTCTGGCCTAGGAAACCTTTTTTCTGGCCTCCAAAAGCAAAAGCTGCTGTACTGGCAAAAGCAGAATCTCATTGGTAGGAACACGCGCTTATTAACTTGATAAAAGCACTTCTGTAATCTTGGAACTGACTGTCAAATAAAAGGATTAAACTTTAGAGTCATAGGGGGAAAGATTCAGTTGGTTTGTGCCTCCCGTTAGCGCCTTAAGAGGGCGCCCAGGCGCGGTGATATCTGAGCCGCTCGCGAAATTGACCAGACATTTTGCGGCAGCGCTAAACAATACCGCCCCGATCTCCTGCGCACGCAGATCTTGACGTCATTCGAGCGTGCAACGCCCTTGTGGCGCCCCAGAGCGGATATTGAGTGGCGCCCCCCTCCTTTCTGCCTGGCACAAGCAATGACAGGTAGACTGGAACGTTTCCCAGTCGCTGTGGGGCTGGGGGGGGGGCGCTATTTAAACGCGGCCTCTTCCTGGCTTTTTCTGTGGTAGACATTTTTGCACCACTCGTTCTGACAGAGAGATTCTGAGAGAGAAGGAGAGACTTCTGCATAGAGTCAACGCTGTGTGAAGTAGTTTTGGCTACTGAGCATCACTTTGCAGGTACTTTTGTTTTTGACCTTCATTACTTTGATTGCCAAGAGACTATGGGGGCTGCACTGATGGGGGCGTCGTCCTGCGCCGGCCGATTCAGAGGCCACAGAGACGCAGAGAGAGAGTGGCAATCATGGCCAGACGGAGGAGGGCCAACAGGCCTCTGTACAGGAGACCTTACCCTCCCAGGGTATTTCGTCAACAATTCTCCTACATTAATATGTCTGAGGAGCAGTGTTTGCGAAGGCTGCGCTTCAGCAAGGAGGTGATCACTGAGCTCTGCCACCTGCTGCAGCCAGATCTGCAGACTCTACTGAGGTCCAGGACGTCTCTGTCGGTGGCAGTGAAGATCACAGTGGCTCTGAACTTTTTTGCCACTGGCTCCTTTCAAGCAGCTACTGGGACATCGCCAATATCTCCCAGTTCGCTGTCCATCGCTGCATCCGTCAGGTCACAAATGCCCTCTATAAAAGGAGACGACAGTACATCTCTTTCCTGCTGACCCGGGCCAAACAGCATGAACGCGCATTGGGCTTTGCGAGGATAGCGGGCTTCCCCATGGTGCAGGGTGCCATTGACTGCACGCATGTGGCATTGCGTGCACCGCATGAGAATTCAGAGGATTTCCGCAACTGAAAGGGATTCCACTCCCTAAATGTCCAGTTGGTCTGTGACCACAGACAGCTGATACTTGCTGTCAATACCCACTAACCTGGCAGCAGCCACGATGCATTCATCCTATGCCAGACTACAGTGGCAGACCTTTTCCAGGCACCGCATCACCCAAGTGGTTGGCTTCTCGGGGACAAGGGTTATCCACTGTGCACCTGGCTGATGACACTGCTCCGTTCCCCCAACACCCCTGCTGAGCTGCGGTACAACGAGAGCCATCTCGCCACCAGGAACATCGTTGAGCACACAATCGGCATGCTCAAGCAACGGTTCCGCTGTCTGGACCACTCAGGAGGAGCCCTGCAGTACTCGCCTGAGCGAGTCTCCCTCTTCATAGTTGTGTGCTGCATGCTGCATAACCTGGCAATCCTCAGGACCCAGCCAATGCCACCAGGCCTTGGAGCACCACCGGAGGAGGAGGAGGAAGAGGAGTAGGAAGAGGAGGAGGATGATCAGCAGCAGCACCAAGGCGGGAGGGAGGCCCAAAATCTTGAAACTGGAAGGGCCGTCCGTCAACGGCCGCTTCTAGGCCCCTGCTGAGGAAATGGTGTAAGGTTTCCAAAATTTGCAGATCCCCAAAACCTAAGGAAAAAGGACTTTGGAACTACCTCAGAGTGATAAAAATGCATTTGGGCCTAACCTAAGAGACGGTAAGACCAAAAACTAAGTTTTGGCATTTTAAAAGCATGTCTGGGCCTGTGAAGGGAGAAAAGGCTGTGAAGGAAGTTGGGTTCGACCTCTGCAAAAGCAGTTTTGGGTATTGCAGTTAAATTGCATTGTCTGGGGAATCGGGATGACCTCATTCAAGCCCCAGCAAGCATTAACAGTTTGACAATAGACCCAAGGAGGAGACAGTCCCACCCAAAACAACAGGTCCCATCAAACCGATTACAAAACCCATTAAAGACATGCATAAAGCAAATATTCGATCGAAGTCCTAGGCCCAGTCAAGAAACCCAAACATGAGGACAATTGAAACTCCGTTTAAACAACAGATCGACAGGATGGAGTTATCCTGAAACCATTTCACACATTTACAAAACCAGTTAACACGCTAGTAAAGTCGTTACTGTTAACGAGGTCTTACAATGACGGGGATTTGATTTGGTTTTGATAAGGCCACTTCAATTTAGTATAATTGAAGGCCCATCAAGCAGTTCAACAAGAAAAGCAGTAACAACAGTTCAAGTTCAACAGAAGGCAGTTCTGCAGTTCAATTTGAAAGCCTGTTTTTCAGCAGAAGTCAGTGCTGGAATTACAGAGTTCAGGAGAAGCAAGTTGGGCAGTTAAAGAAGACAGTTCAGTAAGAAGGGAGTTCTCCAGTTCTCCAGTAAAACAGTTCAAGTTCAACAAGCAGGCAGAAGGCAGTTTCCACAGTTCTGCAAGAAGGCAGTTCCACAGCTCGGAAGAAGACAGTTAAAACAGAAAGCAGTTCAACAAAGAAAGCCAACAGCTCCAGAAGTAGGCCGACACGCAAGACACCAGAGCGACCGCCTCAGTGACCATCGGACACCTCGCGGCAACAAGGGCCTTATGAAACCTTTTACTCAAAAGACTCTAAACCCTAAGGGGTAGAAATTAGGTCGCGCCCCATTTGGGGCGCAAATATCGTCCGCGCGCAAATATTAGCGCCTGGCGCTAATTATCGGCACTGACAGGAAACTTCACTTTTACCGCCCCGGGAGGTGAGTGGAGCGCTAAATTAGGCGCTGCACACCTCTCTTAAGGCGCAAAGGCCTAGGAGTGAGGCGCTACCTCAGCGCACGAGCGCAGCGCAGCTGCTGCCAGTTAGCGAGGGAACACAGACACACTGGCGCCGGACACTTCTTAAAGCGGGGGGGGGCCACTTGCTCCCCAGCCACACCCTGCTCATTGCAGCCTTGAATCTCAGCCTGGAGAGACCTGTAATCCATTTTGCTGCCAAGCATGGAGAGGGTGAGAGAACGCGCTCATCGCTTCACCGAGCGGGCCTTGGATGCTCTAGTTGACGCAGTGGAGCGCAGACGATGCATGCTGTTCCCGGAGAGTGGCAGGAGGCCTTTGCCACGCGAGTTCAGAAGAGTGTGGAGGGAGGTGGCTCAGAGCGTCTCCTCCAGGAGCATGGTGCCCAGGACCCATGTTCAGTGCCGCAAAAAGTTCAACGACCTCACTTGGGTCGTCAGGGTGAGTGGCTTTTTCTCAATACCTCTCCATCCCTCCATCTCAACCTCACTCTATGGCCAGAGGGTCTTAAAACCCCAATGCACAACACTCATGCAACACCTATGGCCCTTTCATCAAACACACACACATATTCCACACTTTGCATACAGTAAGGGCTATTCACCTATGGGAGGCACATCAGGCAAGACCATGGCTGCATATTGTAAGGGCTATTCACCTATGGGAGGCACATCAGGCAAGACCATGGCTGCATATTGACTCAGATGCTGTCCTTTTTCTTGCAGGCTAAGCTGGCTCATAATCGGAGACAGCAGCAACGGACGGGTGGAGGGCGGCTTCAGCTGCAACCCCTCAGCGATCTGGAGGAGCGCGTCCACAGGATTGTGGCAAGCCGGGTGATCGGTCCCGTCGCCACTGGGGACGCCGACCCCGTTGTGGACAGCAATGGTAAGGTCATCACCTTTTTGTCCTCTGTCCTTCCACTTGTCCCTCACAATACCAGCCTTTGACACTTTCAATCCAACTTGCTAACTCGCTGCACTTATTCCTCCCTTACTGCCACCCTGTCCTCACGCTAAAGCCACTCTTGTACCTCCCTGCTTTCAGATGGTGATTCACCAGCTGAGGAGATGGTCCCTGAAGCTGCCACTGGGAGTGATGCTGCAGCTGAGGAGGAAGAGGAAGCCGGAGCATCAGTGCCACCCTCTCCCGAGGAAGCCCATGGCCACACTGGGAACACGCCTTCCCCGGAGGGGAGCAGGGGGGAAGGGGCTGATGATGGTGAAGTTCCAGGACCCAGCGGGCTGCAGCAACGCCATTGGGGGGGGAGGGAAGAACGGGGGAGCAGGGGGGAAGGGGCTGATGATGGTGAAGCTCCAGGACCCAGCGGGCTGCAGCAACGCCATGGTGGGGGAGGGAAGAACGGGAGCCTTCTCCCCAGAGGGAGAGTATGCCAGACACTCCTAATGCAATGGACGCAGAGGAGGAGCGGCTGATTGCAGAAATGAACAGCCAGGCGGTGGGCATGCACACTGAGCTCATGGGTGCAGTGGGAAGGGTGCCCGAATGCATTGAGGCACTGGCAAGGAGTGTGGAGCACTTCGCTGTAGCACAGGCGGATGCCACACTAAAGCTTAGTGCTGCAATTCAGTCACTGCCTGCCAGGAACCCATCTGAGACTGCTCTCATGCAGACTCAGATTGAGGCCACGCGAGCACTGACTGCTGCCATCCTCGATGGTTCGTGCACATGTCCCCGGGGCTGTCACCGCGCCGCAGCAGGCCAGCAATCTGTTCTCCGGCAAATTGCTCCGGATGCTGAAGTGCTGCCCCGTGGGAGTGCCAGTGTGTCGGGCGAGCAGGGAGTTGCTGTCCTCTCTCACGATGACAGCATTCCTGCTGCCAACACTGTCACTTCTCCACTGCACTTGCCACCGCCTGTAGGACAGACTGCTGCCGCCCATGCAGAGTTGGTGCAGTCTGCAGCCGGGCCCTCCAGGCCCAGAAGTGGTCGAGGCCGTCCTTCAGGGGCATCTGCAGTGTCAGGGTCTGACAAGCAGCAGCCTTCCACCAGCCTTGCTGCAGCCACTGAGGTCCCATTACGGAGGAGCAGTAGGGTTAGAAGGGGGGAAGTGCGCAAGGGAAGGAGATCACCCTCGAAGGGCAAAAAGTAGGAGGTGTGCCAAAATGCTGGTCATTTTTTTATTAAAGGCCGAGGTTCATGGCCCAACTTTTGTTTAGTGTTTTGGACATTATCTCCAGGTTGTGAGAACCAGTTATGTTATTGACTGTTTTTTTGTGTTTATTTCTATGAGTTTGTCATGAGGAATTGACACACACAGAGTTTGTACAATAAATAAGTTTCTGTATTCAAAATATACATGGCTGGTGGTTGGAATTATTGGTGCCTTGGCCGGCTTAGGGGTTGCGTGCTGGGTTGATTAGTGTTTGTAGCAATGGCAGGGGCCCTAGAAGCGGCTTGCTATTAGTCGTTGACGGACGGCCCTTGCAGTTTGACCATTGTGGGCCGCCCTCCTGCCTTGGTGCTGCTGCTGATCATCGTCCTCGGCCTGTTCCTCCTCTTCCTCCTCCTCCTCTTGTGGTGCTGCAAGGCCTGGTGGCATTGGCTGCGTCCTGAGGATTGCCATGTTGTGCAACATGCAGCACACCACTACGAATTTGGAAACTTGCTCAGGCGAGTACTGCAGGGCTCCTCCGGAATGGTCCAGACAGCGGAATCGTTGTTTGAGCACGCCGATTGTGCGCTCAATAATGTTCCTGGTTGCTTGTTGGCTTTCCTGGTACCGCAGCTCAGCAGGGGTGTTTGGCGCACGGAGCGGTGTCATCAGCCAGGTGCTCAATGCGTACCCCTTGTCCCCCAGAAGCCAACCAACTGGCTGATGCGGTGCCTCGAAAATTTCTGCCACAGTACTCTGGCGCAGGATGAAAGCATCGTGGCAGCTGCCCGGATAGTGGGCATTGACAGCGAGAATCACCTGTCTGTGGTCACAGACCAACTGCACATTCAAGGAATGGAACCCCTTTCTGTTCCGGAACTCCTCTGCATTCTCTCGCGGAGCACGCAAAGCCACATGCGTGCAGTCAATGGCGCCCTGCACCATGGGGAAGCCCGCTACCCTCGCAAAGCCCATAGCACGGTCATGCTGCTTGCCTGGGGTCATAGGGAAGGAGATGAAGTCTCGTCTCCTTGTGAAGAGGGCATTGGTGACCTGCCGGATGCAGCGATGCACCGCAAACTGGGAGATATTGGCGAGGTCCCCAACAGCAGCTTGGAATGAGCCAGTGGCGTAGAAGTTCAAAGCCACTGTGACCTTCACTGCCACCGACAGAGACGTCCTGGACCTCAGCTGAGGCTGCAGATCTGGCTGCAGCAGGTGGCAGAGCTCAGTGACCACCTCCTTGCTGAATCGCAGCCTTCGCAAACACAGCTCCTCGGACATGTGGATGTAGGAGAGCTGTTCACGATATACCCTGGGAGGGTAAGCTCTCCTGTACATGCGCCTGATGGCCCTCCTCCGTCTGGCCATCATTGCCACTCTCTGTCTGCGTCTCACTATCCTCCGATTGAGCTGGAGCAGGACGACGCCCCCAATCATTGCAGCCCCCATATTCTCTTTGCCAGAAAAGTAATGAGGTACAGCAACGAAAGTAGCAGCAAAGTTAGGATGAACTAGGCAAAACTACCTCACAAAGCGTTGAGTCAATGTAGAAGTCTCTCTCTCTCTCTCTCCGAATCTCTCTCTCTCTCTCAGAACGAGTGGTGCATAAATGTCGACCACAGAAAAAGACAGGAAGAGGCCCCCTTTAAATAGCGCCCCCCCCCAGCCCCACACCGATTGATAACGTTCCAGTCTTCCGGTCGTTGGAAGCGCCAGGCGGTAAGGCAGGGGGCGCCACTCAATTTCCGCTCCGGGGCGCCCCAAGGGCGTTGCACCACGGAATGACGTCACAATCTGCGCGCGCAGGTGGTCGCAGCGGTAAGTTTTAGCGCCGCCGCACAATCTCAAGTTAAGTTCTCGAGCGGCGCAAACAGCGCTGCGCCCGGGCGTTAGCGCCTTAACGCCCCATTAGCGCCCTTTTAAGGCGCTAACGGGAGGCGCAACCAACTGAATTTTTACCCCTAACTGTCAACTGTCAAGGATTCGTTTGGTGAGCATTATCCCTGGTTCTCCAGAGTCCAACCTAGCTAGTAAAGTGGGATTGGGAGGGGTGAAGTATTCTTCTAATGTTATTTATCTCGCGTGTACCGAAGTGTTCCCCAACCTGTGTTTAAGCATTACGTGTGTTTTGAGTTTGTTACCTTTTCTTTAATAAAAGTCAAAACTCTTTCATCAAAACCTGTTGTCTACTGCATCTTTGTTCGCAACCCCCAAATAAGTCCAAGGTCTTGAACCAGGGGTGTGGGAGCGATTCGAACCGCTCACTGAGTCAGAGGTGAAGCTGACCCTATCACACCACCCCCTACAATGGCTTCTGCCATTGAGAACAACATGAATGAAACCAACCCACAACCCCTAAGTCGGCCAAGGCAACAATGATTCCAAAGTCCAAACATGTACATTTTGAATACAAAAAATTATTTATTTTACAAACTCTGTGTGTGTCATTTCTTCATGACAAACTAATAGAAAGAAACACAAAAAAAGTCATTAACATAACTGGTTCTCACAACCTGGAGATAATGTCCAAAACACTAAACAAAAGTTTGACCACGAACCTCGGCCTTTAATAAAAAATTGACAAACATTTTGTCACACCTCCTACTTTTTGCCCTTCGAGGGTGATCTCCTTCCCTTGCGCACTTCCCCCCTTCCCACCCTACTGCTCCTCCGTAATGGGGCCCCAGTGGCTGCAGCAAGGCTGGTGGAAGGCTGCTGATTGTCAGAACCTGAGACTGCAGATGCCCTTGAAGGACGGCCTCGACCAGCTCTGGAGCCTGGAGGGCCCGGCTGCAGACTGCACCAACTCTGCATGGGCGGCAGCAGTCTGGCCTACAGGCGGTGGCAAGTGCAATGGAGAAGTGACAGTGGTGGCAGCAGGAATGCGGTCATCTTGAGAGAGGACAGCAACTCCCTGCTCGACCAACACACTGGAACTCCCACGGGGCAGCTCTTCAGCATCCGGAGCAATCTGCTGGAGCACAGATTGCTGGCCTGTTGCGGCGCGGTGAGAGCCCCGGGGAAATGTGTCCGAACCAGCGAGAATGGCAGCAGTCAGTGCTTGCGTGACCTCAATCTGAGTCTGCATAAGAGCAGTCTGAGATGGGGTCACGGCAGCCAGTGACTGAATTGCAGCACTAAGCTTTAGTGTGGCATCCGCCTGTGCTACAGCGAAGTGCTCCACACTCCTTGCCAGTGATTCAATGCATTTGGGCACCCTTCCCACTGCACCCATGAGCTCAGTGTGCATGTCCACCGCCTGGGTGTTCATTTCAGTGATGAGCCGCTCCTCCTCTGCGTCCAGTGCAGCAGGACTCGCTGGCCTACTCTCCCTCCGGGGAGAAGGCCCCCGAGCTTCCCTACCCCCATCGCGTTGCTGCAGCCTGCTGGGTCCTGGAGCTTCACCCTCATCAGACCCTTCCCCCCTGCTCCCCTCCAGGGAAGGTGTGTTCCCAGTGTGGGCATAGGCTTCCTCGGGAGACGGTGGCGCTGATGCTCCGGCTTCATCTTCCTCCTTGCCTGCAGCTTCACTCCCACTGGCAGCTTGAGGGCCCATCTCCTCAGCTGGTGAATCACCATCTGAAAGCAGGGAGGTACAAGAGTGGCTTTAGCGTGAGGACAGGGTGGCAGTAAGGGAGGAATGAGTGCAGCGATTTAGTAAGTTGGATTGAAAGTGTCAAAGGCTGGTGTTGTGAGGGACAAGTGGAAGGAGAGAGGAGAAAAAGGTGATCACCTTACCATTGCTGTCCAGAATGGGGTCGGCCTCTCCAGGGGCGACAGGACCGATCACCTGGCTTGCCACAATCCTCTGGACGCGCGCCTCAAGATCGCTGAGGGGTTGCAGCTGAGGCCGCCCTCCACCCATCCGTTGCTGCTGTCTCCTATTATGAGATAGCTTGGCCTGCAAGAAAAAGGACAGCGTCTGAGTAAATATACAGCCATGGTCTTGCTTGATGTGCCTCCCATAATTGAATCGCCCTTACTGTATGCAGCCATGGTTTTGCCTGATGTGCCTCCCATTGGTGAATAGCCCTTACTGTATGCAGCCATGGTCTTGCCTGATGTGCCTCACATAGGTGAATCGCCCTTACTGTATGCAGCCATGGTCTTGCCTGATGTACCTCCCATAGGTGAATAGCCCTTACTGTATGCAAAGTGTGGAATGTGCGTGTGTGTTTCATGAGAGGGCCATAGGTGTTGGATGAGTGTTGGGCATTGGGGGTTTAAGACCCTCTGGCCATAGAGTGAGGTTGAGATGGAGGGATGGAGAGGTATTGAAAAAAAGCCACTCACCCTGACGACCCGAGTGAGGTTGTTGAACTTTTTTCGACATTGAGTATGGGTCCTGGGCACCATGCTCCTGGAGGAGACGCTCTGAGCCACGTCCATCCACACTGTTCTGTACTCGCGCGGCAAAGGCCTCCTGCCACTCTCAGGGAAGAGTATAGATCTTCTGCGCTCCACCGCGCCAACCAGAGCATCCAAGGCCCGCTCGCTGAAGCGCTGAGCTCGTTCTCTCACCCTCTCCATAGTCTTTGGCTGAAAGATTTAGGCACAGGTCTCTCCAGGCCAAGATTCAAGTCTCCAATGAGCAGGGTGTGGCTGGACAGCAAGATCGACCCTCCCCTTTAAGAATTGTCCGGCGCCAGTGTGTCTGTGTTCCATCGCTAACTGACAGGACCTGCGCTGCGCCCGCGCTCTGAGTTAGTGCCTCCCTCCTCGGCCTTTGCGCCTTAAGACAGGTGTGTAGCGCCTGATTTGGCGCTCCAATCACCTCCAGGGGCGATAAAAGTCAAGTTTGCAGTTGGAGGCGATAATTAGCGGCAGGTGCTAAACTTTGCGCACGGCCGATAATGGCGCCCCAAACGGGGCGATACTGAATTTTTCCCCCATAGAGTCATAGAATTATACAGCACAGAAAGAGGCCCTTCGACCCATCGTGTCCGCGCCGGCCATCAAGCCCTGTCTATTCTAATCCCATTTTCCAGCACTTGGTCCGTAGCCTTGTATGCTATGGCCTTTCAAGTGCTCATCTAAATGCTTCTTGAATGTTGTGAGGGTTCCTGCCTCTACCACCCTTTCAGGCAGTGAGTTCCAGATTCCAACCACCCTCTGGGTGAAAAAGTTTTTCCTCAAATCCCCTCTAAACCTCCTGCCCCTTACCTTGAAACTATGCCTTTCTTGATAGTCTCTCTCTGCCTCAAAAGTATGTGCTTGGCCCTTGAAATGGTTGACTGAATGTTGAAGTCGTGGCAGTACTCCAGATTGCCATTGGAGACATATCTTTGGAATTTGTTCAGATTTCAAAATTTTCTAGCATGATCTTTAACTATTCCTAAAAAAGATCCTTACTTGAAAAACAAACTAGACCTTCAGGAATCTCAAGGAATGGCTTCCTTCTGTGCTGTATGGTTCAATGATTTAAATGTTAATGCCTACTTTAAAATACTGCTGGCAGCAATTTGGTGCGAGTGCCTTAAGTGCTTGCAACAAAACATGACCCCTCAGAAAAATTCCCGTTGCCATGGGACTGGCCAGAAACTGAGGTAAATTGGTTTAAATTGTCCCGAATGTTCTGAGCTGTTTATATTACTGAAAAAAGAGAAAAACCTGGGGAATTTGATAAACTAGCAAGATCTACCATACCCATGAAATAATTTGTACAGAAGCAGGATTCAGTGAAATATAACTTTAAAAGGATATGGGTATTATAGTCATCAAATTAAATGAAAGAGGATATCTTTGTGTTACTCACCATCCTCTTCCCTTATCAGTTCCTAGCCTTCCAAAAACTTGGTTTGTTTACATTGGATTCATATAATTCATGATCTTCAGCTGATTTAATGAATTGATAACCAACCTCTGCCATTTGAAAGAAAACTAGGAGGTGCATTGATCTGACAAAGTGATGATGTGTAAATTGCTGCAGAAAAGCTCCGCCATTTGAAAGGCTAAATCCCTAGAGTGGTAAGATTATGCAAGTTTATATGCGCAGATGGCTGTTGTGCAATGGATGATACAGCATAATTAAAGGGATTGTCTATTACAACCTGCCTTAAGACTCTTGCTGAATGACTTGTTGGTTCTGTAGATAGGGAGACCTGGAGCCCTCTTCTGCCATCGATTGGGCTTGGCTCTCTTCTGCAACCTTCTCAAGTCAATGTCTCTTGGTAGGGTGAGGTTGTGTCGGGCACAACAGACTACAATAATATTGGATACCTTGGCCAAATTACTGTTCGAGTAATACATCTGAAGTATTGTTTTAACATCCTGTTGGGCTACTCTACTAAGGTCCTGCTAGTTGTGTATGCCTCACTGTATCTCTTTTCACATCTTGGTGTCTTAAATGGGGTCATAATCCACGACTCCAGTGGCTAGCTTGGCCACCAATCCAGTCTTTCATGGCCCTCGAGACAGTGGTGGCACATTGGATTGTTGTAAAATAAAGGAATCATGGAGCTACAAGAGTGATTCTGTACCAGTCCAGCTGCACAGCCAGAGTGCAACCCTTTTCTGTTGCTGAAGGAGTGGGGGAACGACATTGGGATAAGGACCCATATGACCACATGCATGTCATCGAGAATGCACTACACGCCGAGGAAATGCAGGACTCTTTCATGTTGTTGGCTGGTTCCCATATTGAAATCCATGGCCTAGCAAACAATCTCACTTGTCACCTGCATGATGCAACTCTGCGCTGTCGGTTGTGAGATTTGACAGATATCTCCTGTTATTGCTTGGAAGGAGCCAGTGGTATGAAAATTCAGGACAGCAGTCACCTTGACAGCCACTGACAGAGCCATCTCTGTCCTCAAAGTGGTTTCAATGTGTGGCTGCGGGAGACTGCACAGTTCTACTGCAGCCTCTCTGGTGAATCATAGGGGACCATCTTAACCTAACCTGCCCATCAGGAAAGTGACGGGATAGGGTGCAACGCCAGTTTACACCCTGCTCAATATTACTCTCCATTGACTTCATGGCCAGGTGGGTGTAAAACCCGTGTTGCACCCGATCCTGTCTGTTTCTTGGTGGGCGGGTGAGGTTATAATTTCCCCCTATATCTCTACATACAGATTTCCTTGGACATGTCCAGGTATGATAATTTAGCCTGTACACAGAGATGGTGGCATAAGGGCAGCTTCTTTCTAGAGGACCCAAGGTGTAAATGTAGTTGCGTTGAATGCCTCCTTTGGTTCTTCTCTTCCTCCACAACCTACGGGCACAGTAGTTTGCTTAATGGGATACTCATAGATCCTATTTAGGCTCCAGACAATTACAATTTGCTTGGTAAATACCCCAACTTGCCAAGCCTTCTTCGACAGCACCTCTCAAACCAGTAACCTCTACCATCTAGAAGGACAAGAGCAGCAGGCGCATGGGAACACCACCACCTCCAAGTCCCCCTCCAAGCCACACACCATCCTGATTTGGACATATATTGGCATTCCTTCATTGTCGCTGGGTCAAAATCCTGGAACTCCCTACCTAACAGCACTGTGGGAGTACCTTCACCACACAGACAGCAGTGGTTCAAGAAGGCGACTCACCACCACCTTCTCAAGGGCAACTAGGGATGGGCAATAAATGCTGGCCTTGCCAGCAATGCCCACATCAGATGAATGAATAAATTAAAAAATATGGGAGATGGTGTGTTTTTAAAAAGGTTTAAATAGCTTGGTGAAAGCCAAAGAAGTAGACAAATTGTAGAAACAATATACACTTTCTTGCAACAATCACCAGCATGATACTCTTTAGGAAAAAAGACCCAATATGGATGAAGGGCCTTACCAGCCAGTGCACATGTTATCTGAGTGATTGCAGTATTTCTCAGGTGCTAAGAAAACCTAATGAGACCATCAGCTAATTTGAATGACATTCAGAGGCTATGGCCAGGATTTTACTAACCTTGGTGGGTGTGTGGTGGGCGACGTCAGTGGTGGGTCCTGACCCTGCTGCTGGCTCCATCCCGCTCTGTGAAATAAATTTCCCTTGATGGGGCTTGTTAAGCCCGCCCAGCGCGTTTCCCAGCCAATTAGAGGAAGCGGGTCTGGTGACGTCATTTGATGACGCGTCATCAGCCGGTTTCCTTAAAGGGACCATGGCTAATTTCAATTTGACATTTGTGCTGTCGGTATTCTAAAGCATTGAGGTGCTGCAAGCACTGACAATGACTGCACAAAGGCAGAGGGCTGCACCCAGGCTCTCCCATGACTCCCTCCATATGCTTATGGAGGGAGTCACAGCATGCAGGGAGGTTCTCTTCCCTTCCAATGGGTATGATGTGGAGATGCCGGTGTTGGACTGGGGTGGACAAATGTGAGAAGTCGCACAACACCAGGTTATAGTCCAACAGTTTTATTTGAAATCACAAGCTTTCGGAGCGCTGCTCCTTCATCAGGTGAAGTCACCTGACGAAGGAGCAGCGCTCCGAAAGCTTGTGATTTCATACAAAACTGTTGGACTATAACCTGGTGTTGTGCGACTTCTCACATCTTCCAATGGGTGGAAGAGTCCTCCCCAGGAGATCAACACAGCCTGGTTGCACATTGCAGAGGAGGGCACAAGCAGGGATGTGGTCAGGACCTGGGTGCAGTGCCGCAAACGTTTCAATGATCTCAGTATATCACGAAACATCAGTACAAAGCCACATTCAACCTCATCCTGCTGTGCAACTCATCATATCCCCATTACTCTCCTTCCCTACCCTACTCCTGCACATCCTTCTCACACCAACTTACCTTGCACCCCACCTATCCCACCCTATCTACATTATCACATCCCCATCTCACTAGCCACCCCTCACACTCACCCTCATCCTAGTGCAATCATACCAACTAACAACACACAAGGGTAGGCACTTGGGTGTTTTATGCAATGTTCATGTAAAGTTCCTGTTAATGTGTTGTCAAACATTGAAACCTTTATTTTCAACACTTTGCATTCTTCGACAGATTTGTGTGCACCTTTGGAAGTGGCTTCGTGAGTTGCAGTGAATGGTGAGACGTAACGGTACCCCCCGCAATGGTGATGAGTGTGAAAGGAATGGCTTGGGCATTGTAGGGATGCTTTATGGTGTTGGTGTGGGGTGGTGTCAGCCTGGCGCATCATGTGGCAGCCAGGGTGTACAGCATCAAGTGAAATAAATCTGGCCATGGCGAGGCCATCCCTGGCCTCCCGGGCAGCAATGTGGTTAGGTGCTGATGCCCTCTGTCCTGTGCAGCATCAGGTGATTGCGGAGAAGGTTGGTGGTGGTGTTGTTGGTGCTGCTGGTGTGCCTGGTGATGCTGGTGTTGGGGCTGATCGTGGTGGGATGCTGAGGACCAAGGTGAGAGAGTATAAAGGGCACCCATGCTGATGGAATAGATGGAGGGTGAAGTAGAGATGACAGAAGCGATCTGTCAATGGTGAGAGAGGTAATGAGGTCAGACTGGATGGAGACTTGTGGAAAGACTTGCAGCATGGTGAATCTGTTGTGGAAATGCAGTGAGGAAGAGCTTGTGGCTGAGGGAAGATATCTCTGTAAGGTGGGAGCTTTTACTGTACATTTGAAGCTGTCAACTCAACAGCTGATTCAATGTCCACTGAACTCTCGCCTCAGCTTGACAGACGTGGTCCACGACCAGCGTGGACCCCGTGGGCGAGCTGTCAAATGCAGGTGAACTGAAATTCATTCTTAAGTGGCTCTAAATAAGCCACTAATTACCTGAATTGGGTCCCCTGCCATTGTGTGTCGGGTCTGCTCAGCGCTGACAGACCCGACATCGGGGAAAGGCACGTGGCCACGGGTTCACAGAGGGGTCCTGACCTGCTGGGGAAAAAAACCCACTTTCCCACCCGACCCGCCACCGATTGTGCCCGCTGACCCCCCCGGAAAATCTCGGCCTTAATAATCCTATTGTTCACCAGGTGCGCAGATGTCATTACCACAAGTGTTTCCTAATTACACGCTGGTTTACAATATGCTCCGTACATAGAAGGCCTCAGTGTCTGATACTATGGGTGGTCCATAACCCGATGTGCAACTGCAACGCCAACAACTGTACTGCCATCTCCTGTATCCTCTTCCACATGATGTTAAATTATAACTGTGAACATAGACATCCTAAAACCCCATGGGGATTCTCACAATCTCCTGCTGTAATTTCGGCTGGAGGGCAGTGGAGTGCCTGGAGAAATGACATCAGTGGCTGAAAATTGGCCGGTTAATCCAAGGAGACTGGCAAGACCTCCGTGGAATTTCTGGGCCAGATTGTTTTATAAGAAAATCATTAGTAAACAGCTGGTTCACTCCCTTTAGTACGTTCCCTAATCTCTCCTCGATGGCACTTTGCTGATGAAAATAAATTATTAACTGCTTTAGATTAATCTCTTTGGTGCATATGAATAAGAACATAAGAACATAAGAAACAGGATCAGGAGTAGGCCAATCGGCCCCTCGAGCCTGCTCCACCATTCAATAATATCATGGCTGAGCAATCTTGGCCTCAACACCACTTTCCCGCCCGATCCCCATACCCCTTGACTCCCTTGTAGTTCAAATGTCTGTCAATCTCCGCCTTGAATATATTCAGTGACTCTGCCTCCACAGCTCTTTGGGGGAGAGAATTCCAAAGATTCACCACCCTCAGAGAAGAAATTCCTCCTCATCTCTGTCTTAAATGGGCAACCCTTTATTCTGAAACTATGCCCCCTAGTTCTAGATACCCCCATTAGGGGAAACATCCTCTCAGCATCCACCCTGTCAAATGTTTCAATAAGATCACCTCTCATTCTTCTAAACTCCAATGAGTATAGGCTCAACCTGCTCAACCTTTCGTCATATGTCAACTCCTTCATCCCAGGAATCAACCTAGTGAACCGTCTCTGCACTGCCTCCAATGCAAGTATATCCTTCCTTAAGTATGGAGACCAACTGTACGCAGTACTCAAGGTGCGGTCTCACCAGCGCCCTGTAGAGTTGCATCAAAACTTCCCTACTTTTATACTACATACCCCTTGCATTAGCCTTCCTAATTACTTGCTGTACCTGCATGCTAACTTTTTGTGTTTCATGTACTAGGACCCCCAGATCCCTTTGTACCGCAGCATTTTGTAGTCTCGCTCCATTTAAATAATAATTTGCTTTTTCATTCTTCCTTCCAAAGTGGATAACCTCACATTTTCCAACATTATACTCCATCTGCCAAATTTTTGCCCACTCACTTAACCTATCTATATCCCTTTGCAGACTCTTTGGGCTGGATTTTGATACTGGGGACGTGATGGAGGCGGGACTCCCACTTTTTGGGTTGTAGTCCCGCCTCCATCGACTTGTGGCCAACCCACTGCATTTTCACTTGATTGACCTTGTTGAGCCCGCCCAGCGAGCTCAGCAGGCCAATTAAGGGCCACCCGGCAACAGGTGATGTCACAGATTGACATTTCATCTGTCAAGAGCTTTTGACAGATGAAATATCAGCGTTTGACAGCTCTGTCTTCTAACTTGAGTCCATCCTCTCAGGCTGAGTTAGAAATCATTCCATACAGAAAACAGAGGCTGCAGTTTTTGACAGGTCAACGGCCATTCTGTTTTCTGTGCCGGTGAGATTTCTGACTCCCGAGACCTGAAGGGCTGACACCTGCAGGAGGAAGTTAAGGTAAGTAAAACTTTTTCCCACACTTTACACTTACCTTACACACTTACCTCTGCACACATGCACCCATCACTCACCTGCCCACCGGACATATCGACCCCTCCAACCCCTGCAGACCCACGGTCCGCCTCACTAACTTGGCGTGGTTGGGACCTGTCGGGAAGCCCACATTTCACGCATCAAAATAGGGATTAGGCAAAAAACTGCCTGTTAACTACCTGTTAACAGGCAGTTTATTGCCACTAATCCCCTTCCCGCCTCAGGGAGGCGGGTCCCAGCACAGGTCGGGTACCCGCCTCCAGCGAAACTGGCATGGAGGCGGGTTGGGGCGGGATGGGTTCGGGACCCCCGAATCTGCAACTTTAACCCCCCACACGCCTCCAAACCCGCCTCCACGGGTCAATGAAAATCCAGCCCTTTGTGTCCTCCTCACAACTTGCTAACCCACCTATCTTTGTATCATCAGCACATTTGGCTACAGTACACTCGGTCCCTTCATCCAAGTCATTAATATAGATTGTAAATAGTTGAGGCCCCAGCACTGATCCTTGTGGCACCCCACTAGTTACTGATTGCCAACTGGAAAATGACCCATTTATCCTGACTCTCTGTTTTCTGTTAGTTTGCCAATCCCCTATCCAATATATTACCCTCAACCCTGTTCGCTCTTGTCTTGTGCAGTAACCTTTTATGTGGCATCTTATCGAATGCCTTCTGGAAATCCAAATACACTACATCTACTGGTTCCCCTTTATCCACCCTGTTTGTTACATCCTCAAAGAACTCTAGCAAATTTGTCAAACACGATTTCCCTTTCATAAAACCATGTTGACTCTGCTTGATTGTCTTATGATTTTCTAAATGTCCCGCTATTACCTCCTTGATAATTGATTCCAGCATTTTCCCAATGACAGATGTTAGGCTAACTGGCCTATAGTTTCCTGCTTTCTGTCTCTCTCTTTTCTTGAATAGTGGCGTTACATTTGCGGTTTTCCAATCCGCTGGGACCTCTCCAGAATCCAGGGAATTTTGGTAGATTCCAACCAACGCATTCACTATCTCTGCAGCCACTTCTTTTAAGACCCTAGGATGCAGGTCATCAGGTTCAGGGGACTTGTCGGCCTTTAGCCCCATTAGTTTGCCTAGTACTTTTTCTCTAGTGATAGAGATTGTTTTAAGTTCCTCCCTCCCTATAGCCCCTTGATTATCTATTATTATTGGGATGTTTTTAGTGTCTTCTACCGTGAAGACCGATCCAAAATAATTGTTTAGAGTCTCTGCCATTTCTCTATTTCCCATTATTAATTCCCCAGTCTCATCCTCTAAGGGACCAACGTTTACTTTAGCTACTCTCTTCCTTTTTATATACCCGTAGAAGCTCTTACTCTCTGTTTTTATATTATTTGCTAGTTTACTCTCATACTCTATCTTCTCCCTCTTTATAATTTTTTTAGTCATCCTTTGCTGGTTTCTAAAAATTTCCTAATCCTCTGGCCTAACACTAATCTTTGCAACATTGTATGCCTTTTCTTCCAATTTGATACCATCCTTAACTTCCTTAGTTAGCCACGGATGGTGCATCCTTCTCGTAGACCCTTTCTTTCTCACTGGAATATACCGTTGCTGAGATTTATGAAATATCTCCTTAAATGTCTGCCACTGCTGATCTACCGTCTTACCCTTTAATCTATTTTCCCAGTCCACTTTAGCCAACTCTGTCCTCATACCCTTGTAATGGCCTTTATTTAAGTTTAGGACACTAGTTTCAGACCCAAGTTTCTCACCCTCATAACCACATTATTATGGATGCACTGCTCTGCCCCACCCCCACAGATAAATACAAGGAATTGCTTTTTCCAGTAATGCACAATATGTCATTCAATTTGAGAATCTAGCCATCTAGTTAGTAAGGCTGCTGATCTAATGGCAGAAACAAAATTCTCAAATTAAGCAAATCAATTCTAGAAACAAATTCAATGTATTACAACAAGATTCAATGCAAAATCTGTCAAACTGTAACATCAAAATGCCACCTAATAAAGACATTGGTATTGCTATGAAGTTGAACTATGATAATGTAAAGCCTCATTGTCAATATAAGAACACTGAGGTGAGCAATCTAGATATCACAATGTTAGAATTGGGAACATTTCAATTGGAATTTTAAAGGGCGCCATTTTCCTGGTAAATTGACTTGCACATTATTTCCCCAGTTGGCAGGCAGACAATGCAATTAGTGATGTGAATAAATCACAACATCACTGACATTATACTAAACAGTTTATATTTATATAAGCTACTAGAACAAAATGAAAACCCATTTCAATAGTTTGCAATGCTACAGTGTGAACAACAACAACTTACATTTATATAGTGCCTTTAATGTCGTAACACATCCTGAGGCACTTCACAGGAGCGATTATCAGACAAAATTTGACACCGAGCCACATAAAGAAATATTAGGGTAGGTGAAAGAGGTAGGTTTTAAAGAGTGGCTTAAAGGAGAAGAGAGGCGGAGAGGTTTAGGGAGGGAATTCCAGAGCTTAGGGCCTTGGCTGCTGAAGGCACGGCCGCCAATGGTGGAGCGAGTAAAATCGGGGATGCACAAGAGGCCTGAATTGGAGGAGCGTGGAGATCTCAGAGGGTTATCGGCCTGGAGGTTCCAAAATGGTTAATATATCCGCTGTGAAACAGGCTGCTAATGGTTGCTTCATGAATTGATCCTGCCTGAAAATTCCCCTAAGTCATGCTGATGTGTCATTTAAAATGCGTAAATTGCTCTAGCTCTGTACTGGGAAACGACAATAAAATCAAATTCAGTCACCCGTGGCAATGATGTTCTAATTATGAGTTAATTAGTTTTTCGTTTGGTAATACAATTAGTAACAAAACCCACAGAACAGAACCTACCCTGTTGCAACAGAGCAGTTTAGTTTCTCAAAACACAGTCCAGTACGCTGTGTAAATGAAGTCACTGAATCAAAGATGACTGGAGATTGTAATTCTGATGACAGCAACAATACTCTCAAAGCAGAATTGATGGCTTCTAGCGAGAACCTGGCACATAAGGATTGTTATTCACAATAGTTATGAGAAAAATAAGCTACTGAATATAATACAAATCTGCAATTACCAGTCCCCAAAGATTGACTGTAGAACCAAAAATGTAATGTTTAAAAAATGTATAGTGCACACAGAAATCCAATGTTTGAATCAATATTAATGATCGTTTAAACGCAAGAACATTGCATAGTCATCTAAATTTATGTTTTAGATGCTAAGACACACGTATCTGAATAATTCTAATTACCCAAAAAGCTTTAAATGCATTCATTTGCTACATCTTCAAAAGTAGGAATTAATATTGTCCCCTCCCTCCCTCCCACCCTCCAAGAATTTGAATCTCTGCCATTTAACAAAGCTATCACTTAAAAAATTAACTGCCCCTGCCCCTCGTCTTTGGAATTGTCTCCCAAAACCATGTCATTTCCGACCTCACTCCCCATCTTCCGAAGCCTCTCAAAAAACTCAACTCTTCAACTGTATCTGCACTCACGCCCTTGTCCCAGATTCTCCTCTTTCCCGCTCAGTGGCATCACCTCGCCACCTTATAAAAACGGGTAGAACTTTGCCTCGGCCTATTTTCGAATCTAGAAATTGGCTCTGCGCAGCCAGCGTGCACCCCAACCAGGAGGCCCAAAATTGGGCCTTGGGCCTCCTTAATATTTTTTGCGCGAGCTGCCGTTACCAGCCGCGCCTCCACAGGCAGTTTGGGCATTTGAAGAGGGCGAATCTTAGGCCAGTTGCCTTGTTGGCAGCAGCCCAGGTGGAATTTTCCCGGGTAGGGGGGTGGGGGTGGTTGGAGTGGGCAACGCGGGAGTGGCCGATCGTGAGAACTGTGGAATCGGGGCACCTTCACAGGACGGTTTTTATAAATAATTTGCAATAAAAAAACCTACCTTTAGCTGGCGGCCAAATCACCCATTGAAGAATTCTGGGAGAGGTAGGACTGACGCCTGTCCCACTCTTCGGTGCCCAATTTCTGCAAGGGTACCTAAAACAGGCATCATGCCCCTCATTTACGTATGTATGGGAACTGATGCTTGGTTTAGGCGCCCGTAGGGGACGCCTGAAAAATGGCCCAACTCACTTTTGTGTTGGATGTTTATCAGGCGTATTTGGGGCGCAGGACATTGGTCTTGTAAAACGGGTGTAACAAGGTCCAATTCCTACCCTAAAGTGTTTTGAGGCATTTTTATGCTGTTTCTGATTGAGCTTTGCTAATTTTTATAATGGGAGTGGGGAAAGAAATATCCCTTGTTGACTTAAGCGTTCTTTATTCATGCATTTATGATTTTTCTATCAATAACGAAGTGAGAATCTTTCCCCTTTATGCTCAGTGAGATGTTAAAAACAATTCTTTCTATTTCACTGTACTGCTATGTTGCTTTCCCAATTGAATTTAAGGAGTACAGTCTACTTCTGATAACTCAAATTTGTTTCCAACAGTAAAAAAAACTGAATTATCCAATCATTCAAATTAAGCAACATAAATAACACAGCATACTCAGTGCTTTAATTCTTCAAATTGCCAGATAATTGAAATTAAGAAACTTTGAATTAAGACTATATAATTGTCGCACACTTGGAGATTACCAAGGGACATTATTCCCTCAGCACAAGATCAAAAACCATTTTAAGCCTTCCTTATGTGTGTGTCATTTATTAATTCTGGACAAAGAAACCAGTAGTTATGATGATCTGCATTCCTATCTCTGTAATCTCCTCCAGCTGTACAATCCCCCCGAGATCTCTGCGCTCTGCCAATTCTGGCCTCTTGAACTTCCCCGATTTTAATCGCTCCACCATTGGCAGCCGTGTCTTCAGCTGCCGGGTCCTAAGCTCTGGAATTCCCTCCCTAAACCTCTCTACCTCTCTCTCCTCCTTTAAGACGCTCCTTAAAACCTACCTCTTTGACCAAGCTTTTGGTCATCTGCCCCAACATCTCCTTATATGGCGCGGTGTCAAATTTTGTTTTTTGATAACGCTCCTGTAAAAAGATTTGTTTGAAGGAGGCGGAGTATAAATTGAGTGGAGGACCTGAGAGAGCGCAGACCAGAGCAGCGGCAGCAGCGAGGAAGCAGAGGATAAATTGAGCGGGAGGACCTGAGAGAGTGCAGGCGGCAGCGAGGAGGCAGAGAATCTCTGGCGAAAACAACAACAAAAGCAAAAACTGCAAAACAGCTAAAGTGATGTCACAACCAGGGAAGGAGCTGATTGGTGAGTAGCTGGTAAGTGTTTCGAGTTAATAGTCTATTAAGTAAAGACATGAAAGGGCAGCTCAGTCCCGGGGAATGCACATCCTGTGCCATGTGGGGACTCCAGGATGCTTCCCGTGTCCTGGACAACCAAATGTGCAGGATGTGTTGTCAGCTGGAAGAGCTCAAGCTTCGGGTTTTGGAGCTTGAGCAGCAGCTGGCGTCAATGTGGTGCATCCGCGAGGCTGAGAGCTATGTGGAAAGCAGATAAAGAGTGTGAAGGCAGAAAGGGAATGGGTGACCACCAGACAGAAGAGGAGGACCAGGCAGGAAGTGCAAGAGTCGCCTGAGTGCATCTCGCTCTCCAACCAGTATTCGGTTCTGCATACTGGTGAGGGCGATGGTTCCTCTGGGGAGTATAGCCAGAGCCTAGTCTGCGGCCCCACGGGTGGCTCAGCTGCACAGCGGGGGAGGAAAAAGAGTGGGAAAGCAATAGTGGTAGGGGATTCGATAGTCAGGCGTTTCTGCGGCCGCAGACGTAACTCCCGGATGGTAAGTTGACTCCCTGATGCCAGTGTCAAGGATGTCACCAAGCAGCTGCAGAACATTCTGAGGCGGGACGGTGAACAGCCACAGGTCATGGTCCATATCGGTACCAACGACATAGGTAGAAAGAGGGATGAGGTCCTGCAGGTAGATTTCAGGGAGCTCGGGAAGAGATTAAAAAGCAGGACCTCAAAGGCAGTAATCTCCAGATTACTCTCGGTGACACACGCTAGTGAGTACAGAAATAGGAGGATAGCGCAGATGAATGCGTGGCTGGAGAGATGGTGTAAGAGGGAGGGCTTTAGATTCCTGGGGCATTGGGACCGGTTCTGTTGGAAGGTGGGACCTGTACAGGCCGGACGGGTTGCACCTCAACAGGGCCGGAACCAATATCCTCGTGGGGAGGTTTGCTAGTGCTGTTGGGGCGGGTTTAAACTAATTTGGCAGGGGGATGGGCACCAGGATGTAACATTTGAAAGGGGAAATAAAATGCTCAAAGGATTGGGAGAGGCAGAGAGCACTAAAGTAAGAAATAGTAAGTTATTAGGTGGGGTCAGACTAAGAGAGAACACAGGATGGTCTAAGACGGGTTTACAGTGTATGTATGTGAACACACAAAGCGTAGTAAACAAGGTAAGTGAGCTGCAGGCACAAATAGCCACATGGGAATATGATGTTGTTGCAGTAACTGAGACCTGGCTCAAAAAAGGGCAGGATTGGGTATTAAATATTCCTGGTTATAAAGTGTTCAGGAAGGATGGGGAAGGAAAGATAGGAGGTGGTGTGGCCGTATTGGTCAAGGAGAATGTTACAGTGCTGGAGAGGGAGGATGTCCTGGAGGGGTCAAGGACAGAATCTATATGGCTAGAGTTAAGAAAGAATAGAGGTGCCATTACACTACTAGGTGTATTCTGTAGACCACCAAATAGTGGGAAAGATATGGAGGAACAAATTTGCAGGGAAATTAGAGAGGTGCAAGAACTATAGAGTAGTAATAATGGGGGACTTCAACTATCCTAATATAGACTGGGATTGTAATAGTGTTAAGGGCAGAGAAGGGGAAGAATTTCTGAAGTGTGTTCAGGAGAACTTTCTTGATCAGTATGTTAGAACATAAGAACATAACATAAGAAATAGGAGCAGGAGTAGGCCAATCGGCCCCTCGAGCCTGCTCCGCCATTCAATAAGATCATGGCTGATCTGATCCTAACCGCCAATCTACTATCTATCACAGAACCATCTCCTGCATCTAACAGAATTGCACACACGAAATAGGAGCAGAATCAGGCTACACAGTCCCTGGGCCCGCTCCACTACCCACAGGGCCATGACCGATCCGAACCTAGACTCATGTCCAAATTCCTGCCCGCTCCCCGTAACCCTTAATGCCCTTTACTTCTAGGAAACTGTCTATTTCTGTTTTAAATTTAATTAATGTTGTAGCTTCTACAGCTTTTTGTGGCAGCATATTCCATGGACCTACCACCCTCTGAGTGAAGTAGTTCCTCCTCATCTCAGTTTTGAAAGAGCAGCCCCTTATTCTAAGACTATGTCCCCTGGTTCTCGTCTCACCCGTCATCGGGAACATCCTCCCCGCATCCACCCGATCCAACCCCTTCACAATCTTATATGTTTCAATAAGATCGCCTCTCATTCTTCTGAACTCCAATGAGTAGAGTCCCAATCTACCCAACCTCTCCTCATATGACCACCCCCTCATCCCCGGGATTAACCGAGTGAACCTTTTTTGCACTGCCTCGAGAGCAAGGATGTCTTTCCTTAAGTAAGGACACCAAAACTGTATGCAGTATTCCAGGTGCGGTCTCACTAATACCTTGTACAACTGAAGCAATACCTCCCTATTTTTATATTCTATCCCCCTAGCAATGAAAGCCAACATTCCATTTGCCTTCTTAATCACTTGCTGCACCTGCATACTAACCTTTTGAGTTTCGTGCACCAGGACCCCCAGATCCCTTTGCACTTCAGTACTCTCCAGTTTCTTGCCATTAAGATAATAAATTGCTCTAGGATTTTTCCTGCCAAAGTGCATCACCTCACACTTTCCAGTGTTGTATTCCATCTGCCAAATCTCTGCCCACTTACTTAGCCTGTCTATGTCCCCTTGCAGGTTTTTTATGTCCTCCTCACTCACTACTTTCCCTCCCATCTTTGTATCATCTGCAAATTTTGATATGTTACACTTGGTCCCTTCCTCCAAATCGTTAATATAGATTGTGAAGAGTTGGGGACCCAGCACTGACCCCTGTGGAACACCACTAGTTACTGATTGCCAGTCTGAGAATGAACCATTTATCCCAACTCTTTGCTTTCTGTTAGATAGCCAATCCTCTATCCATGCCAGAATATTACCCCCAATCCCGTGATTTTTTACCTTAAGCAATAATCTTTTGTGTGGCACCTTGTCAAATGCCTTTTGGAAGTCTAAATACACTACGTCCACTGGTTCCCCTTTATCCACTCTATATGTTACTTCCTCAAAGAACTCCAGCAAATTTGTCAAACATGACTTCCCCTTCGTAAAACCATGCTGACTTTGTCCTATTAAATTATGATTATCCAAATGTCCTGTTACTGTTTCCTTAATAATGGACTCCAAAATTTTACCTACCACAGATGTTAGGCTAACCGGTCTATAGTTACCAGCCTTCTGTCTACTGCCCTTTTTAAATAAGGGTGTTACATTAGCAGTTTTCCAGTCTGCCGGGACCTTAGCGGAATCCAGGGAGTTTTGAAAAATTATTACCAATGCATCTACAATCCCTACCGCCACTTCCTTCAAGACTCTAGGATGTAAGCCATCAGGTCCAGGTGATTTATCCGCCTTGAGTCCCATTATTTTACCGAGTACCACTTCCTTAGTGATTTTGATCGTGTTTAGCTCCTCTCCCCCTATAGCCCCCTGTTTGTCCAGTGTTGGGATATTCTTAGTGTCCTCTACTGTAAAGACTGATACAAAATATTCATTCAGTGTTTTTGCCATCTCCATATTTCCCACCATTAATTTCCCGGTCTCATCCTCTAAGGGACCAACATTTACTTTAGCCACCCTTTTTCTTTAACTATAAAAACTCTTACTATCTGTTTCCGGCCTGACGAGGGAGGAGGCATTGCTGGATCTGGTCCTGGGGAACGAGATAGGTCAAGTGGAGCAAGTGTCAGTAGGTGAACATTTAGGGAACAGTGATCATAGTATCATAAGGTTTAGATTCGCTATGGAAAAGGACAGGGAGCAATCTAGAGTAAAAATGTTTAACTGGGGGGAAGGTCAATTTCAGTGGGATGAGAACAGATCTGGCCTGGGTAAACTGTAATGGAACAATGGGCTGCCTTTAAAGAGGAAATAGTTCAGGTACAGTTGAGGTACATTCCTACTAGGGGGAAAGGTAGGGCAAATAAAGTCAGGGCTCCCTGGATGACGAAAGAGATAGAGAATATGATGAAGCAGAAAAAGAGCGCATATGACAGATGTCAGACTGCAAATACATCTGAGAATCAGGCTATATATAGAAAGGTCAGAGGAGAAGTGAAAAAGAAAATAAGAGGGGCAAAGAGAGGATATGAGAATAGAATGGTAGCCAACATAAAAGGTAATCCAAAAGTCTTCTATAGGCATACAAATAGTAAAAGGGTAGTAAGAGGAGAGGTGGAGCTGATTAGGGACCAAAAAGGAGACCTATGCATGGAAGCAGAGGGTATGGCTCAGGTACTAAACAAGTACTTTGCATCTGTCTTCACCAAGGAAGAGGATGCTGCCATAGACATAGTAATGGAGGAAGTAGTGGAGATACTTGATAGGATAAAAATTGAAAAAGAGGAGGTATTAGAAAGACCGGCTGTACTTAAAGTAGATAAGTCACCAGGAGCAGATGGGATGCATCCTAGGATGCTGAGGGAATTGAGGGAGGAAATCGGGAGGTACTGGCCATAATATTCCAATCCTCCTTAGATACGGGGGTGGTACCAGAGGACTGGAGAATTGCAAATGTTACACCATTGTTCAAAAAAGGGTGTAAAGATAAACCCAGCAACTACAGGCCAGTCCGTTTGACGCTTTTAGAAACAGTAATCAGGGACAAAATTAACAGTCACTTGGACAAGTGTGGATTAATTAAGGAAAGCCGGCACGGATTTGTTAAAGGCAAATCGTGTTTAATTAACTTGATTGAGTTCTTTGATGAGGCAACAGAGAGGGTTGATGAGGACAATGCAGTTGACGTAGTGTACGTGGATTTCCAAAAGGCGTTTGATAAAGTGCCATATAGTAGGCTTGCCAGCAAAGTTGAAGCCCATGGAATAAAAGGGACAGTGGCAGCATCGATACGGAATTGGCTAAGTGATAGGAAACCGAGATTAGTGGTGAATGGTTGTTTTTCGGACTGGAGGAAGATATACAGTGGTGTTCCCCAGGGGTCGGTTCTAGGACCACTGCATTTCTCGATGTATATTAATGACTTGGATGTGGGTGTATAGGGCACAATTTCAAAATATGCAGATGACACAAAACTTGGAAGTATAGTGAACAGGGAGGAGGAGAGTGATAGACTTCAGGAAGACATAGACAGGCTGGTGAAATGGGCGGACATGTGGCAGATGAAATTTAACGCAGAAAAGTGTGAAGTGATACATTTTGGTAGACAGAATGAGGAGAGACAATATAAACTAAAGGGTACAATCCTGAAAGGGGTGCATGAACAGAGAGATCTGGGGGTATGTGTGCACAAATCGTTGAAGGTAGCAGGGCAGGTTGAGAAAGCAGTTAAAAAGGCATACAGGATCCTGGGCTTCATAAATAGATATATAGAGTACAAAAGTGTGGAAATTATGATGAACCTGTATAAAACACTGAGAAGATGCAGAAAAGATTTACGAGAATGATTCCAGAAATGAGGGACTTCAGTTACATTGAGAGACTGGAAAAGCTGGGGTTGTTCTCCTTGGAGCAGAGAAGGCTGAGAGGAGATTTGATAGAGGTGGTCTGGACAGAGTAGACAGAGAGAAACTGTTCCCATTGGCAGAAGGGTTGGTAACCAGAGGACATAGATTTAAGGTAATTAGCAAAAGAACCAGAGGCGAGATGAGAATTTTTTTTACACAGTGAGTTGTTGTGATCTGGAATGCTCTGTCTGAAAGGGCAGTGGAAGCAGATTCAATAGTAACTTTCAAAAGGGAATTGCAGAAATACTTGAAGGGGAAAAATTGCAGGGCTGTGGGGAAAGAGCAGGGGAGTGGGATTAATTGGATAGCTCTACCAAAGAGCAGGCACAGGCAGGATGGGACAAATGGCCTCTTTCTGTGCTGCATCATTCTATGATGAATAAAGTTGGCATTTTAATTTAGTGGAGGTCTCCCTGGAATATCTGACCTTTGTAAACAGGTTACCTAATGATATTCCAACTCATGCTGAATAGTCTTTGAAGCTGAGCTAGTGTGGGAACTTTGGAGAACTGTGCTGGTACAGAGTCTGGGTTATCTTCTCTAAACAACTGACAAAACGAGGGAAGGTTTTGAGCGCTGTAAAACATATGCCTGCCTTGAGTACAGCTTTGTATAAAGAACGCATTGTTATTCCTCAGACTAGCTAAACAAGACAGATTTGATTAATGAACCCCTGCCCATGCTTCAAATAGGCTTGTTTTCCAGACAGAGGAAGGTTGATTAATATCAAGCAACTATGGGAGCAGATATCCTCCATTTAGTATTTGTAGCAAAATCATAAACGACACAAAGAGTGATGAGAGGACGTCTTTCCTCGCATATTACTGAGGGAGAGTTGGAATATCATTAGGTAACCTGTTTACAAAGGTCAGATATTCCAGGGGGACCTCCACTAAATTAAACAGCCAATTTAATTTCCTCCCTCCTTTTCTCCTCTACCTCGCCTTATTGGTAGGCTATTCAATCACAGGAGGCATCACAGAAACCTTCTCACCTGATGTCTACACACACGCATGTCTAGCAGGGGTCACTGGATAGAGACTGAAAGCAGGAACCCTGGCTGATTTTGTGCTCCCTAGCTCACTGGCATGGAGACAAATTATGGCTCCCACTCGGGCTGAGAGCATCTAACTCAGCATAGACCAGGGACTAAAGCTGGGAGCATCTTTACGGAATGGCTCAGCTGTCGACTGCCTAAACCAGTTGAAGCATTGGAAGTGCAATTATTTGTCACAATAGCAACCAACTGGTTCTCAACTTCTCCAAGATTTTTAACTCCAATATCCCACTCAGAAAACTACTCAGTTTTTTGAAGAAATTCTTCTTCATATCTGACTAAATTTGCCTTTCATCAATTTGACCCTTGTTCTACTGTCATGGCTTACCTTGAAGTAATGCTGTGGATTTTGCTTTTCTACACCATTTAGTGTATGTGTTGTAATTCTACAAGGTTCCTTCTCAGTCATCTTCTTTCAAAGCTAAAGCTCCCTAGTTTCTCTTCCCTACCCTTGAAACTCATCTATAGTCTTGTGTGGAACCCAGTTTCCTCCCAACCCTCTCCCCACCCCACCCTCTAGTTTAAAAGATTTGTAATAGCTGCCTCTTCGTTCCTCCCTCCCCTTATGGCTTCTGCTCTGCTTAGGTGCATTTTTGCCCTGAAAATAGTCACAATCACTTCTCCTTACAGCAATTTACCAGCCATTTTTTGCATCATGTATTTTCCTGGTAAACTCTCCTTTACCCAACACTGGAAGTACACCACAGAACATTACATTACATCCCCGTGTTTTTACATTTCAACGTGATTCTTGAGCTGCTATACAATTTCCCCCTCTATGTGGACTACTACCATGGTCTCTCCCACTGTTCCCTTCAGTGGTCCTTCTAACCTTTCCTCAATGTGCAGAACTCCAGGTATAAGTAACCAACTCACTGGCCTACCAGGGTTATCTTTGTGACACACCTACCAATCCACATGTCTGAGCAATGACTATAATCTCTGTGCTTCATAGTCAGCTAACTTTTCCAGCTAGGAGCTTCCTTTGTGTCTTATCTGAATTTTCCAAGAGGACCAGAGCCAGATATCCGTGATGGAGACTAGTTAAGAATTCCTGGGATCACATTAGCTCATCTCCCCCATTCTCAGAAAATATACAAAGAAGGAGAAGGGGGTGCAACACTACATAAGGAGACAGGAGTGTGTGAACACTCAGGAAATAAAAATCAAACAAACACAAAGATGTATAGGTAATGTAAAGGGTATTTGGATATGAACAAAACTGCTTTGAAGAAGCTGCAAACAGGAATGAGGGACCAGTGATGATAACTGAAAGAAGGAGGCCAGGCAGCTCTGATCAAGGATAAGCAGCAAGAGGTTCTGGCCAAAGAACAAAGCCTAGCGAGCATAACAGGAATGTATTGGACATATCACAAGCATCATTGCAGAGAGATCTAGGAAATGAGTTAAAGGAAGGAATGGCAGCTTTAAATGTAAGCATTAAACCTTAGAGAATGCGATCTGTAAGGTTATTAAAAAAAAGAGTTGATGAATTATTAATCATTCCGATAGGCAGCATAACATTGCAAGCCTCTTAGACCCAGTAAGTAATGCAATGGTTAATCCAAGATTTACTGAAATAAACTATTGCAGCTGTGCTAAATAAAGGTGACTTAATGGAATGTGACAAGTGCAGGGGTTTCACTTTTATCTGCAACTGGGGAAGCGATCTATACAAGACAGCAAAAGGTCAACAGAAAAAAATCAAGGCGTAATCGATCATAATAAATCCGGATCAGATGGATCTTCACAGTAGGGATTACTGAGAAAAAGTTCAGTTTCAGAATCACTTGTGAACTGAATTTCTCTAGCTTAGAGAGGAATTTTAAAATTGAATTATATAATTTTTCTGCAGAGTATATTACACATAACAAACAGGACAAGGCAACTAAACCTTCCTCTTTAAAATCATACATACAAGGTGTGATTCTGTGATCCTGGCGTTCACGACATTTTCAGCTCATCACGGGTGCATAGCCTGTCATTTTTTCACCCATTAAAATGAATGGGCAGAAATCACAGGCTGGTCACCTACAGTTCTGTGGGATGCAATTCCCGGCAACCCCATTGCCAGATCACAGAATCACCCTTATAGTGTTAACAAGAAGTGTAACATTAAGTTACCCTCACCTCCTCCCACAAAGCTCCAAGAAAAAAAAATGATATACAGTGGAATTTGGTTTTAATAATCATCATTTGTCATGATCACTCAGTTACATGCATCAAATCTGACTTTCCAAATCCATCGCTTATTTGTGCTAGTGTGCTTGACCTCAGCTTTCTGTTGTGAGGATCAGATTAGAAGTGATTTTCTTTGGGGTTTCACAGCCAGGAAGAATTTTGCACCTTGTTGAACATACCTGCTGCAGATAAAAAGAAATGTCACAGCTTGTGAGAATGCCAATTAGAACTGGACAGGCCTGCCTTGATGATAAGATATGCCTTGCTGATTGGTATGGAGGGTTTTTCCCCCTGAGCAAAACACTTTGAACAACATTCCTTGATGATTTAAATTGCCTGGTGAAACTCATTCAGTGCTTCCATTGCGATGAAAGATGGAAATTTTGCAGGGAATTCAGACAATGCTGAAAACTAACCAAAGCAATCTGATCAAACACGTTAAAATCCTGTATTCTACACTGCATAACAAAGACAAGGGTAAAATCACCAAAGATAGGCCAATCAATCGGAACCCAGATTGGAAAATGCACACGATTGTAAAGACCCAGATGTTAAGAATACATTGCTTTGTTCCGAGACATCGTGCAACCTTCAACTAATGGTTTAGCTCAGCTCTAATGTGTTTGTCATATCTAGTGTTTGTAACACTAAGAAAAGAAAGACTTGCATTTATAAAGCACCTTTCATGACTTCAGGACGTCCCAAAGCGCTTTACAGCCAATGAAGTACTTTTGAAGTGTAGTCACTGTTGTAATGTAGGAAACATGGCAGCCAACTTGCGCACAGCAAGGTCCCACAAACAGCAGTGTGATAGTGACCAGATAATCTGTTTTTTAAAGTGATGTTGGTTTGAGGGATAAATATTGGCCAGGGCTAACTCCCCTGCTCTTGGTTGGAATAGTGCCGTGGGATCTTTTCCGTCCACCTGAGAGGGCAGACAGGCCTCGGTTTAACATCTCATCCAAAAGACGGCACCTCCGACAATTTAGCACTCCCTCAGGACTGCCCTGGAATGTCAGCCTAGATATTTGTACTCAAGTCTCTGGAGTGGGACTTGAACCCATAACCTTCTGACTCCGAGGCGAGAGTGCTGCCCACTGCTATTTCTCAGTACATAAAATTGATAAAAATCTGTTCCATTTGATTGGATGATTGTGGATAGATTGGCATGTGGCGATCAACTGGATCGTATATCAAACAGAAGGCCAGCCAAATTGATTGTCATAACTGCATTCCATTGTGTATAATAAAATAAGGATAAACAAACAATAAACAAACTGAAAACTGTTGCCCAGCTCTTACTGAGAGCACTCGTGCTCCCACCCAAAGTCCTTTGCAAAATGAGGGTTCTCTCTTTTTCATTCCCACTGGAGTTGAAATTCTGGCTTAATTCATGAGGAGCCCTAATATTGTGTATCCCAACATTTTTCACAGCACCTCTCCAATGGGTAGAAATCATGCCGCGTGTTATTACTCTGAAATGTCTTTGCTTCTATTTTAACAAAGACATTCACCCGGGAGTGGCATTAATTCAAGAGTGGTGCGAACTGCTCGGTGTTAATATTTTCTAATGTTGCATTCTTGCACCTCCATGTCAGCATAATATATCTTTGCACATTGAAGATAAAATCATTCTGTGAGTATACATCACAATATCCAAAACATATCCCAAGACACATTTTGGATAGAGAAGGTATTACATCCTAATTTGCTGTTAATTGTATTCAGGTGGTGTATATCAATTGGGTGTTAATTGTATTCAGATGGTGGTTATTAATTGAGGACTAAAATTGTGTTCCTATAGATGGGAGCAGGCTCAGGAAGTGGGAAAGCTTATCTTGGGGGTGTACGGTATGTAATATGTGCTTCTATAAATAAAGGCTTGTAAACAAAAGAAGAAGAGGCTCTAGTATTCTATCTTTCACCACCTGGCTATCCGACTTTTACATACGCTACCTTTATAAACATAAATAGCATATGGAAAATCCTTAGGTAATGTAGAAAACCATAAGGAATAAGTAAAAGTGTATAATTCTGTGTAAATTAACAAAAAAGATATTTAAGTGGTTTGACCTATGGTATGATGTGAAGTACTCTCTCACTAACCTTATTTACACTTTTGATGGATTGAAAGATGGATGATAGCTGGTAAAATGGGTAGCTGACTAGGCTATAATGATGATATATTAGTACCTGGAGCCGAATTAAAAACTACAAATGAGAAGAACATTACCAAAATAGCAACAAGCACTGGACACAACACCAACACAAAGAGCACAGAATGCGTGTAGGAGTCAAAGATTTATGCATAAAGGTTGATGAGTAACTGAAGCCACAGATGGCATGTTGGCACCGTGGGAACAACTGATGATAGTATTGCAAAGATTACTCAGTGAAAAATGGAAAAGTTAGTAGCTTCAAAAAAAAATGTACTAGGGTCTGAAGGAATCATAGCACCAGGCTTTTTTTCTGCCTTCTCTTTGTACCCTCTCTTCTGAATGTACCCGCATCATGTACTGTGCTCTAGCTGTCATAGAGTCATAGCGTGAGACAGCACAGAAAGAGGCCCTTCGGCCCATCGTGTCCTCGCCGGCCATCAAGCCCTGTCTATTCTAATCCCATTTTCAAGCACTTGGTCCGTAGCCTTGTATGCTATGGCGTTTCAAGTGCTCATCTAAATGCTTCTTGAATGTTGTGAGGGTTCCTGCCTCTACCATCCTTTCAGGCAGTGAGTTCCAGATTCCAACCACCCTCTGGATGAAAAAGTTTTTCCTCAAATCCCCTCTAAACCTCCTGCCTCTTACCTTGAAACTATGCCCCCTGGTTATTGACCCCTCCACCAAGGGGAAAAGTTTCCCTCTATCTACCCTATCTATGCCCCTCATAATTTTGTACACCTCAATCAGGTCCCCCCTCAGCCTTCTCTGCTCTAAGGAAAACAACCCCAGCCTGTCCAGTCTCTCTTCATAGCTGAAGCGCTCCAGCCCAGGTAACATCCTGGTGAATCTCCTCTGCACCCTCTCCAATGCAATCACATCCTTCCTATAGTGTGGCGACCAGAACTGCACACAGTATTCCAGCTGTGGTCTAACTAGCGTTTTGTACAGCTCCATCATAACCTCCCTGCTCTTATATTCTATGCCTCGGCTAATGAAGGCAAGTATCCCATATGCCTTTTTAACCACCTTATCTACCTGTCCTGCTGCCTTCAGGGATCTATGTACATGCACACCAAGGTCTCTCTGATCCTCTGTCCTTCCTAGGGTCCTACCATTCATTGTGTATTCCCTTGCCTTGTTAGTCCTCCCAAAATGCATCACCTCACACTTTGCAGGGTTAAATTCCATTTGCCACTGTTCTGCCCATCTAACCAACCCGTCTATATCATCCTGTAGCCTGAGGCTTCCCTCCTCGCTATTTACCACTCCACCAATTTTCGTGTCATCTGCGAACTTACTGATCATACCTCCTACATTCATCATTAATGTACGCTACAAACAGCAAAGGACCCAGCACCGATCCCTGCGGTACACCACTGGACACAGGCTTCCAGTCACAAAAACAACCTTCGACCATCACCCTCTGCCTCCTGCCACTAAGCCAATTTTGGATCCAATGTGCCAAATTGCCCTGGATCCCATGGGCTCTTACCTTCTTGACCAGTCTCCCATGTGGGACTTTGTCAAAAGCCTTACTGAAGTCCATGTAGACTACATCAACTGCACTACCCTCATCCACACACCAAGACAACCCCTCGAAAAATTCAATCAAATTGGTTAGACATGATCTCCCCCTGACAAAGCCATGCTGACTATCCTTGATTAATCCTTGCCTCTCCAAGTGGAGACTAATTCTGTCCCTCAGAATTTTTTCCAATAATTTCCCTACCACTGATGTTAGGCTCACTGGCCTGTAATTCCCTGGTTTATCCCTACTACCCTTCTTGAACAATGGTACTACGTTAGCTGTTCTCCAGTCCTCTGGCACCTCCCCTGTGGCCAGAAGGTTCTGAAAATTTATGTCAGAGCCCCTGCAATCTCCTCCCTTGCCTCACACAGCAGCCTGGGATACATCTCATCTGGGCCTGGGGATTTATCCACTTTTAAGCCCACTAAAACCGCTAGTACCTCCTCCCTCTCAATACTAATTTGTTCAAGTATATCACAATCCTCCTGCCTGATTTCTATGCCTACATCGTCCTTCTCCATAGTGAACACAGATGCAAAATATTCATTTAAAACCTCACCTACATCTTCCGGCTCTACACACAGATTGCCACTTTGGTCCCTAATGGCCCCTACTCTTTCCCTGGTTATCCTCTTGCCCTTAATATACTTATAAAACACCTTGGGATTTTCCTTTATTTTGCCCGCCAGTGTTTTTTCATGCCTCCTCTTCGCTCTCCTAATTTCTTTTTTAAGTTCCCCCCTGCACTTTCTATATTCCTCTAGGGCTTCCATTGTTTTTAGTCCTTTGTATCTGCCAAAGCCTCCCTTTTTTTCCTAATCCATTCTTGTATATCCCTTGACATCCAGGGTTCCCTGGGTTTGTTGGTCCCACCCTTGACCTTTACGGCAACATGTTGGCGTTGTACTCTCTCTATTTCCTTTCTGAAAGACTCCCACTGCTCTGATGTGGACTTTCCTACAAGTAGCTGATCCCAGTCCACTTTGGCCAGATACTGCCTTATCATATTAAAATCGGCCTTCCCCCAATTTAGAACCTTTATTTCCGGTCCATCTTTGTCCTTTTCCATGACTACCTTAAATCTCACCGAATTATGGTCACTGTCACCAAAATGCTCTCCTATTGGCACTTCTACCACTTGCCTGGCTACATTCCCTAGAATTAGGTCCAGTACCGCCCCCTCTCTTGTAGGACTTTCTGCATGCTGGCTTAAAAAGCTCTCCTGGATGCACTTTAAGAATTCTGCACCCTCTAAGCCTTTCACACTCTGACTATCCCAGTTAATATTGGGGAAGTTGAAATCTCCTACTATTATTACCCTATTATTTCTACACTTCTCTGAGATTTGCCTACATATCTGTTCCTCTATCTCCCCCTGACTGTTTGGGGGCCTATAGTACACTCCCAGCAAAGTGCTTGCCCCCTTTTTGTTTTTAAGTTCTACCCATATGGCCTCATTAGAGGAACCTGCTAAGATATCATCCCTCCTTACAGCAGTAATTGACTCCTTGATTAATATTGCGACACCCCCTTCTCTTTTACACCCCCCTCTGTCTCGCCTGAAGATTCTATACCCCGGAATATTGAGCTGCCAGTCCTGCCCCTCCCTCAACCATGTCTCTGTGATAGCAACAATATCATACTCCCATGTGTTCATCAACACCTTCAATTCATCTGCCTTACTCGCAAGACTCCTTGCATTAAAATAAATGCCATCCAGCCTTGCCATACTCCCTTGTGCCGTTACATATTTGCTCTG
Organism: Squalus acanthias; assembly: GCA_030390025.1. Lineage (NCBI taxonomy): Eukaryota > Metazoa > Chordata > Chondrichthyes > Squaliformes > Squalidae > Squalus > Squalus acanthias. The sequence goes on along the minus strand of CM059425.1, from coordinate 123,596,732 downwards.
CCTTCCAGACTGACTTGTTTTTTCCTCTATATTTGGCTGTGCATCACCCCCTACTATAGCTCCACTCCGTATCCCATCCCCCTGCCAAGTTAGTTTAAACCCCCCCCAACAGTACTAGCGAACCTTCCGGCAAGGATGTTGGTCCCGTTCCGGTTCAGGTGCAACCCGTCCGACTTGTGCAGGCCCCACCTTCCCCAGAAGCAGACCCAGTGATCCAGGAAACTAAAGCCCTCCCTCCTGCACCAACTCTTTAGCCACGCATTCATCTGCTCTATCCTCATATTCCGATACTCACTAGCACGTGGCACCGGGAGTAATCCAGAGATTACAACCTTTGAGGTCCTGCTTTTTAATCTGCTACCTAGCTCCCTAAATTCTTGTTGCAGGACCTCATCCCTCTTTCTACCCATGTCGTTGGTACCAATGTGAACCACGACCTCTGACTGTTCGCCCTCCCCCTTCAGAATGCCCTGCAGCCGTTCAGTGACATCCTTGACCCTGGCACCAGGGAGGCAACATACCATCCTGGAATCACGTCTGCGGCCACAGAAATGTCTATCTGTTCCCCTTACGATAGAATCCCCTATCACTATTGCTCTCCCACTCTTTTTCCTCCCCTCCTGTGCAGCTGCGCCACTCGTAGTGCCACGGACTTGGCTCTTGCTGCATTCCCCTGAGAAACCATCTCACCCATCAGTATCCAAAACGGAAAATCTGTTGGAGAGGGAGATGGACCCAGGGGACTCCTGCACTACCTTCCTAGTTCTTTTACTCTGTCTGGCGGTCACCCATTTCCTGTCTGCCTGTGCACTCTTTACCTGTGGTGTGACCACCTCGTTAAACGTGCTATCCACGAAGATCTCAGCTTCGCGGATGCTCCACAGTGACTCCAGCCGCAGCTCCAGCTCCGAAACGTGGATTTCGAGTAGCTGCAGCTGGAGACACTTCCTGCACATGTGTTCGCCCTGGACACCGAAAGTGTCCCTGACTTCCCACATAGCACAGGAGGAGCACTCCACGCTGCCAAGCTGCCCTGCCATGTCCTACCCTTAATTTACTCCCTTTACTTCCTTTAAATTAAAGAATATTAAATATACTAGGGACCTTACTTCCCTTTAAACACTACTTACTCTAAACTAGAGACCTTACTTTTACTTTAACGACTGGACTATAGAAATACTCACCAGTTCCTGGAAGCTGACAAAGATAGAAAAAGAAAGGAACACCTCCCTCACCGAACTCACCAAATTCGCAGCTTAACACTCTGTTCCAAGCTGCACTCCGTGACAAACTGCACTCTAGCCTCCCTTATTTATACTGCTGAGATTTAAATAAGTGAGCTCTCTGGCAGTTACAGAACCAGATTAGACCAGTTAATTAATTAACGACCCCAGCTTGCTTCTAGACAACAATAACATGCATTTATGTAGCGTCTTTAACATAGTAAAAACGACCCGAGGCGCTTCACAAGAGCGTTCAGACAAAATGTGACACCGAGCCACATAAAGAGATATTAGGATAAGAGGTAGGTTTGAAGGAGCGATTTAAAGGTGAAGAGTGCAGTGGAGAGACAGAGAGGTTGAGGGAGGGAATTCCAGAGCTTAGGGCCTAGGCAGCTGAAGGCACGGCTGCCAATGGTGGAGCGATTAAAACCGGGGATGCGCAAAAGGCTAGAATTGGAGGAGCGCAGAGATCTCGGAGGGTTGTAGGGCTGTAGGAGGTTACAGAGATAGGGAGGGGTGAGGCCATGGAGGGATTTGAACACAAGGATGAGAATTTGGTCTGCTAATACAGCTCAAATTCGTCATTAAGACCTGTGGGATATTGGCACAGTTGTTTCACATGCAGCACTATGATTGCAAGGTCATTGGATTGAACTCTGAATTGTGAGAAAGAATCTATGTTTTACCAATAAGCGACAGATTAAGTGGGTTCTCCAATGTGAAACACTGTCACACCAGCCTCCACATTTAATTTTTAGTATTAAAGATAAGTAGAACTAGCCACGGTTTAATTGCAAATTGTTGTATGATGTTGACATAAGAGACGGAAAGATGACAAAAAAAAATTTCAAAAAATTTGAACAGGGAAGTCCTGGAAAAACTACAAGATTCAAGTGCCAAAAATGCTTCACATAAAGAGGCTGATACAACACTGTATAGGGATGATTATGGACTTGTTTTTATTTGACATGGTATGGGGATGGCTATGGACTGGCTTTGACATATGATATAGAGATGGCTATGGACTTGCTTTGCTGAGTTTAACATGGGTTGTAATCAGTTTGACTTTGTTTATCATTTTTGTGTGCTTTCAGAACACAGAAACTGGTAGCTTGCTGGTCATTGTGTCTAACATTCAGAGAGGAAAAGCAAAGGCATGATTGAAAGAGAACAGGATGTAGCGGAAGGAAAAAGAGGTGCTGACTGAGACAAACGGGAGTATAACATGAACAGGATAGTAGTAGGAGCCTGTATATGCAGTGGGCATTTTTATACAATCTGAGTTAGCCATTGATTTTTTTAAATGATCATGCACATGTACTTTAACCATTAAGCATAGTAAAGTACTTACATGCACATTTAATTTTCTTCCAATATATCTACAAGAAGTGGCGAGCCATATCTGTGTGACAGAATGCAAGTGTTCTGTGAACAGTAGAGCACAGGTCTAAGCACCCAGTTTCAATGGCAGAACATGGATTTGTATAAATGGATCAGAACAGCAAAGTGATAATAGCATAGGGTGTGACTAGCAGAAGATGCCACTGAGGGATTTGTACCCCATTCCAATAATTTCTGCCTATGTTTGGCCTCTGTTGTCAATTAATGTCAAAAAAGCATTCAAAATAACTAATTTGGCATTTCTTCTGTGTCTGGATAGCACGGTTATATAATTAAAAATCGCTTTTTCAAAAGCACAAGGTGGAAAATTGGACTTGTCTTTATATTATGATGTTTTTCCCCACGTCCTAGTATTTCTCTGCCTCTAACTGCAGTGAATCAACCACAATTGGATCTGTTCTTTTGCACAAGAATTTACAAAGGTTTGACATGTAAGCAATAGATTTGATGTTGTCTTGATCCATCATCTCATACTTCTCTCATCATTATCACTACTAGTTATAGGCCTATAATAATTACCAGTACAATATAGCTCAAAATGCTACACAACCCAAGTTTGGAAGAACAAAATCTATATTTGTGCTATGATGGATGTTTTTCACCATTCAAGTGCACATAGTGCAAACATTGTACACCTTGTAAATTAATTTATGAAATTACATATTTCCACCTGCGCAATCAGAATGCAGAAGGAACTGTAGAATCATTGGTCTAAAATCCCTACGAACCGACTGAACTCTCTGAATTTAACTCAAGCAGAAATGAGCAAATTCAACACAGGGTTGTAATTGCTGACAACGGTCAGTCAGAGATGCACAAGTGAAATCAGAGCGGACACCTAACACGCCATCCAAATGACATATCGCTCAGAGCTGATGCAATGTTCGGCAGCAGGTCAGAGGCACCTACTGAGGTAGATGAGGTTTGCAGGAAAGTCATGTTTCAGATGTGGGGACAAAAAGAAATGGAACAATCGTCACAACAGGAGAGCTCCACCAATCCATAAAGTACCTGTGGCCTGTACATGGTGTGATTGTGGACAGAGTCAAGAGGCGAAGGCCGGAATTTTGCCGGCGCTCAGGGGGCAGGTTTGGAGGCGGGACATCCGGTAAAATCGCAAACCCGCTGTCAAGCCGCCTCCGAACAAACTTCCCAGGTGTCGGGTCCCCGATTTGCGCATGGACCTGACACCTAGTGGCGGGAAGAGGATTATAGGCACTTAACTGCTTGTTAACATCAACTGACGTCATCTGACACCGGCTTCCTCTTAATTGGCCAGCAAGCCCGCAGGGCGGGCTTAACAAGGCCAATTGACGCAAAATCGTGTCTATGCGTCTGATGTTGTTGGGGGCGGGACTGGAACCCGGAAGGCAGCTGTTCCGCCCCCAAGCCGCATCGATAGGAAAAATCACGGCCAAAGTGTCCATAATCAAAAAGGTTGTTAAAGCAGTGATCACTAGTGACAAATCACATGATCTAGTGTCCTCATCCATAAGTGTTTTGTGATTTCTGTAATCAGTGGCTCACATGTAATGATCTGCTAGGCCAAACACTAGCATGCAAAATGGGTCTTATACAGAGAGCAAAGGAGATTGACACAGATGGCATTGATTTTGGATACCAATTTCTACCACAGGAGATATTTGGTGGCCTGAGGTTGCTGTAGTGCATACCCGTTTTGCTTAAGAACAATACTATCTCTTACATTGTGAATACAATCCATCACAACAACAACTTGCATTTATATAGCACCTTTAATGTAGTAAAACATCCCAAGGCGCTTCACAGGAGCATTATCAAGCAAAATTTGACACCGAGCCACATAAGAAGATATTAGAGCAGATGACCAAAAGCTTGGTCAAAGAATTAGGTTTTAAGGAGCATCTTAAAGGAGGGGAGAGAGGTAGAGAGGCGGAGGAGAGGTAGAGAGGTGGAGGAGAGAGAGGTAGAGAGGCGGAGAGGTTTAGGGAGGGAATTCCATTGCTTCGTGCCTAGGCAACAGAAGGCACAGCCGCCAATGGTGGAGTGATTAAAATCGGGGATATGCAAAAGACCAATTACCAAAACTTCCCAAGTAATGAAATAAACTTGAACCATTAAAGAATATATTGAACATATGCATGTTAAGTGTACCAATTGTAGAAAAAAAAATGGAGAAGTCTGGATCTGTGTGGATCTGGAAAGGTTGATTGAAGCCATGAAAGAGGAAAGACTGGACAAGATTTCCTCAAAATTAGCTGAAACATATGTATTTCATCATTGGATTTTTCATCTGGGTTGCAGCAGATACCATTGTATCCTCGCGGTATCCTGCTCACAGGTTTCATTACCCCATTGGTTGGTTTTGTTTCCAATTCCCATTTGGAATTATAGCAATGCTGGAAATATTTCAGCGCAAATGACTGAACTCCAAGAGACTGCAAGGGTCTGTAGTTATTACGGATGACATAGTCAGATACAGTCCATAACATACAACCGTGCAAAGAGGGTGTGTAGAAGTCATCCAATGCTGTTAGTTTCTTCTTATAAATAAATCTGTTTAAAAACCATGACAAGCCTCTGCCTAGTAACATGATACTGCTCAAAGATTAGCAATCATCTCAAAACAACACTGATTCAGATTAAAACCAGGAACTTTAACAGCTCACAGATATTTTAAAGTAATTTTTTTTTAAATCAAACAGATGTGACAAAAATTGCTCATCAAAATTGTGCCTTTCACACAAGTTTGGCAAGTTAATGCAAACTTAATAAGGTTGTTTCAAGTAGCAAATCTTGCTGAGCTGAACAACCCTAGCTGCAGCATGCAAATGATGGGATCAAGGCAGTATGCATGTCAAAATTGGCAACACCCTGCATCTTGGTAATTTCAATGGAAGATGGAACTTCTTAACATTTACTCGTTGCTCTTTATGCTTTGAGCTGGCTGGACAACCAGATAGTCATACAGCAAATAATACTGATAAGGAACAATTAGACATGCACATAAATAATGCATTTCTTGTCAGCAATGCTGATATGCAATTGTACATCATTCCTCTGGCCAACTCCCAGTGCCTGGCCCAATAAGGTGCAGGAGCTTGCCTGCATAATTTTAACTATATTGAATGTACCAACCATAGCAAATTCTGAGTAGTCAGCATTTGGGCAAAGTGGCAGGTGTAAAACCCATTGTCCTCTGGTCCTGCACTTTATGTTTGAAGGATTCTCTTTGCCTATAATGATCGTACATTTCCATCCATTATTGCTGATGAGAAAGGTTGGAAAAATTTAAAGGGATGAGTCAATCTCCTGTAGTGTTGCATGGGTGGAGTCAAGAACAACTGTTGCATCCACGTCAAGCAGGGTTGTGGGGAATAATTGGGCCAAGGATGGGGAATGGGAAGGGAGCGGAGTGACGGATGGGAGAAGGAAGGGGGCGCAAGGGAGAGAGTGTAGAGGAGGAGAGAAGAGGAGAGTGGAAGAGGAGGAGAGAGGGGCAGGAAAGAGGGGAGGGGATAGAAGAGAGGAAACAGATGGGCAACAGGGGAGGGCGCCAGGATGGGAAGAAGGAGGCAGGGGGAGAAGTGTTAGGAGTGGATGGTGGTGGCTGGAGGATCGAAGGATGGGACTGAAGAATGCTATCAGTGGGAATGGTTGGGGGAGGGGAGCATGAAGTTGGCCAAGGGTCAGTACAACATCTAATTGAGTAGGGGGCTTCTGTTGGAAATTCAGTTCAGCAGGAGAGGAGGGAGGTTATCGGTCTAGTGCTGTGTTGCTGTTGATCCGGAGTGAGAGGAGGGTGCTGCCACTGGAACATATTGGCGAGGCCAAGGCTGGAGGTTTTAAACTCAATCGCTTGGAAAAAGAGTGATCTGAACAGATGTGGGGCCTGAGGATTATTCAGCGAAATGAGAGTGCTTAAAAAGAAAGCTTTGAAAACATTAGGGGGGGTCTTCTAAACAGATGTAAATGGAAGGCGAGTGGGACAGGTGTAGGTTGGTTGGTTTGCACTGTTTCGGTGGATAGGCCTGGGGATCATGATTGGGGCCAATGACTTTGGTTGCCACAGCCAGGATGCCTGGATCAATCAGAAGACCACTTCTGACTATTAGCCCGGCAAAAGCTCTGTGGGTATGGGGCAGTTCAGCCCATGGATAGTTTCTGGGCGGAGGGAAGGCTGGGTGAGGATCAGGTAGATAACAATTTAACACCATCTACAGGAATTACATGGAATTACGTAGAATTTACAGCACAGAAACAGGCCATTCAGCCCAACAGGTTCATGCTGGTGTTTAAGCTCCACCCTATCAGCACAAACTTCTAGTCCTTTCTCCTCCAAGTGTTTATTTCGCTTCCCCTTAAATGCATTTACGCTATTCACCTCAACCACTCCATGTGGTAGTGAGTTCCACATTCTAACCACTCTCTGGATGAAAAAGTTTCTCCTGAATTCCTTATTGGATTTATTAGTGACTTTCTTATATTAATGACCTCTAGTATTGGATTCCCCATGAGAATGGTGGTGCATCTGATATCAGAATTTCAGTCTGCGTGGAGCAGGAGTTCAGGCCACTTCAAGATGACACGTGAAGGGATTGATTTGATATTTAGGCAACAATGAGGAGTTATTTCTGAAAAAGAGATTCACATTCATGTGTTAAGTATTGCACTGAGTTATCACATTTCCAGCACCTCTGGCCCTCATACCTGACCCTGTAATAAGGGCTTACACATCCCTGTGCTGCCAACCAGTGTCTTCTCTATGATTTTGCGGTGGAAATGCATGCCGACTCTCAGTGACAAAACACAGCAACAGCAAAGGATTCTGCAGTCAACATTGTGTGACAGAACCTTTAATAATGTAAAGGCTAATCACACCACCTACAGGTGTAACAGGTACTGCAGGTTAACGGTGACATTTCTATAAAACACCGTGTATTTGCAACACCAAAGTTCTTATTGGTCCCCTTGGATGACAAGAGCAGATTTCTGATTGGTCCCCGTGGAGGTCAAGACACACCCAGCAGCTTGTCTGGAATGTGTAATTAAATCCTCCCTGCCTGAGTAATCAAGATCTTTGCAATGTGTAATTTGATCCATTCATTGTAACAGCCAGGCTCCAGACAGAGCTCACAGGCTAACACTACTGCTTTCAGAGAACAGACAGGGCTCACCCTCCCAGGTTAGGATCTTCGAGTACGCATGCGCAATACCAAACAGACGCGCATGAGCAGAGTATCATAAAAAGCGGTGCAAATAATCACTCTGCTTTTCTAATAGATTTTACCAGAGGCAGAGTTTGACGTAGGAATTTTCAATGCCAGAAGTGCCAAGTGGATGATCCATGTCAGCCTACTCCTGAGGTCTCCACCATCACAGAAGCCAGTCTTCAGCCAATTCGATTCACTCCACATGATATCAAGAAACGGCTGAGTGCATTGGATACAGCAAAGGCTATGGGCCCCGACAACATCCCGGCTATCGTGCAAAAGACTTGTGCTCCAGAACTAGCCGCGCCTCTAGCCAAGCTGTTCCAGTACAGCTACAACACTGGCATCTATCCGACAATGTGGAAAACTGCTCAGGTATGTCCTATCCACAAAAAGCAGGACAAATCCAATCCGGCCAATTACCGCCACGTCAGTCTACTCTCACTCATCATCAAAGTGATGGAAAGTGTCATCTACAGCGCGATCAAGCGGCACTTACTCACCAATAACCTGCTCACTGATGCCCAGTTTGGGTTCTGCCAAGACCACTCGACTCCCGACCTCATTACAGCCTTGGTCCAAACATGGACAAAGGAGCTGAATTCCAGAGGTGACATGAGAGTGACTGCCCTTGACATCAAGGCAGCACTTGACTGAGTCTGGCATGAAGGAGCCCTAGTAAAACTGAAGTCAATGGGAATTGGGGGGGGGAACTCTCCACTGGCTGGAGTCATACCTAGCACAAAGGAAGATGGTTGTGGTGGTTGAAGGTCAATCTTCACAGCCCAGGACATCGCTGCAGGGGTTCCTCAGGGCAGTGTCCTAGGCACAACCATCTTCAGCTGCTTCATCAATGACCTTCCCTCCAACATAAGGTCAGAAATGGGGATGTTCGCTGATGACTGCACAGTATTCAGCACCATTCGCAACTCCTCAGATAATGAAGCAGTCCATGCCCACATGCAACAAGACCTGGACGACGTTCAGGCTTGGGCTGATAAGTGGCAGGTAACATTCTTGCCACACAAGTGCCAGGCAAAGACTATCTCCAACAACTGAGAGTCTAACCACTGTCACTTGACATTCAGCAGTATTACCATCGCTGAATCCCCCACCATCAACATCCTGGGGGGTCACCATTGACCAGAAACTTAACTGGACCAGCCACATAAATACTGTGGCAACAAGAGAAGGTCAGAGGCTAGGTATTCTGTGGCGAGTGTCTCACCTCCTGACTCCCCAAAGCCTTTCCACCATCTACAAGGCACAAGTAAGGAGTGTGATGGAATACTCTCCACTTGCCTGGATGAGTGCAGCTCCAATAACACTCAAGAAGCTCGACACCATCCAGGACAAAGCAGCCCGCTTGATTGGCACCCCATCCACCACCTCAAACATTCACTCCCTCCACCACTAGCGTACCATGGCTGCAGTGTGTACCATCTAGAAGATGCACTGCAGCAACTCGCCAAGGCTTCTTCGGCAGCACCTCCCAAACCCATGACCTCTTCCACCTAGAAGGACAAGGGCAGCAAGCGCATGGAACACCACCACCTCTAAGATCCCCTCCAAGTCACACACTATCCTGACTTGGAAATATATCGCCGATGCTTCATCGTCGCTGGGTCAAAATCCTGGAACTCCCTCCCTAACAGCACTGTGGGAGTACCTTCACCACACGGACTGCAGCGGTTCAAGAAGGCGGCTCACCACCACCTTCTCGAGGGCAATTAGGGATGGGCAATAAATGCTGGCCTTGCCAGCGATGCCCACATCCTATAAATGAATAAAAAAATAATAATTTGGAAATGGAATGTTGCATGCCACTGACTATATTTAAAATGCAACATGGGGCAAGCATTTTGCTAACCTTTAAAAGGCTCTAAATATTTTTTATGTGTTTCCCAGGCTGTTTGGGAACCAGTGGCCTATTTAATGGTGACCTATGCCAAGCTCTCATGAAACGTTCTGACCATGTGCATCCACAGGGGACACATTAGACCAGTAACCTACAATTGAAAGTCTTGGCACACACATCTTCAAGACTTCACACATAAAAAATTGTAACACAACCTAGCTGCACGATAAATGATCATTTAATGATACCAAAATGGACTGCAGATGTTGTACATGTCTGTCACTTTGTGTGCTGCTTGCAACTTACATGTTAAGACTACTTCTCTGTTGGCGTGACAAGGTGGCACCTAATACAAGGGATCAGATCCAAACTGGAGGAAGACTTAAGAATGACAAGCTCTGGACTTACTTGGAGGTGGCCACCATGGGCATCCTTGCCCATAAAATCATTAAGAAAGTAAGAGGAGGGACACAGAGGGGGCAACCGGACAGTGTAGGTGGGAGAGTGCAGGCAGAGACGGGCACAACCACAAAGTGGGAGATAGCAGGTCAGTATGAAAGGGGGAAATAGGGAGGCTAAAGCAATGAAGGAATGGTAAGGCTGGCTTAGATGGCAGGATATAGGGGTAAGACAATACAGCAAAGGCAATTGTTGCAACAGTAAGAGGTAGGGGAGGTGATGGGTGTGTGAAGATAACGGAAAAAAGGGAGATGGAGTGGAAGAGAAAGAGGACGGCGCGGGAACTGTGGACTAGGGTGGTGAACCTGTGGAATTCTCTACCACAGAAGGCTGTGGAGGCCAAGTCACTGAATATATTTAAGAAGGAGATAGATAGATTTCTAGACACAAAAGGCATCAAGGGTATGGGGAGAGAGCAGGAATATGGTATTGAGATAGAGGATCAGCCATGATCATATTGGATGGCAGAGCAGGCTCGAAGGGCCGAATGGCCTATTCCTGCTCCTATGTTTTCTATGTTTCTATGTGAGGAACTGGGGAAGGCAACACAACATAGCAGTCAGGTGGCTTTCCACGAGCAATGCCACGGGATATTTACTAGTTGGGAACAATGCGATCCATTTTCCGGGGGGTCAGTGGGTGCAATCGGAGGCGGGTTGAGTGGGAAACTTTTTTTTACCCCCAGAGGGTCGGGACCCCACTGTCAACCCGCTGCCACAAGCCTTTCCCAAATGTCGGGTCTGTCAGTGCTGAGCAGACCCAACACGCAGCGGTGGGGGAGGCAATTAAGGTCATTATGACCTTGCTAACAGAGCATTAAGAATTATTTTCAGCTCACCTTCAGAGTTTAGCAGGTCGCCCACGGGGTCCACGCTGCTCAGGGATCATGTCAGGTAAGCAGGGCAGGAGTGGCCATGGAATCATCTCATTACTTGACAGCTGCAAATGTGCTATAAAAGCTCCCAGCTCCCAGCTGTTCACTTTCCAAGCTCAGAAACTGTTGCTTACTGCATTTGGAAGACAGATTGAGATTTATGCAGGTTGCAAGTGTTTGCAGCAAACTCTCTATCCAGTTTCACCTCATTGGTACAACCTGTCTCACCATTGACAGATCACTTCTGTCATCTCAAGTTAACCTGCCATCTATTACATCAGAATGGGTACAGTTTATACTCTCTCACCTTGGTCCTCAGAATCCCATCACGATCAGCCACAACACGAGCAACACCAGGTACACCAGCAGCACCAACAATAACACCAACCTTCTCCGCAATCAGCTGATGCTGCACAGAACACAGGGCATCAGCACCTGACACATTGCTGCCCAGGAGGCTAGCGATGGCCTCACCATGGCCAGATTTATTTCACTTGATGCTGTACACCCTGGCTATCACATGATGCGCCAGGTTGGCACCACCCCACACCAATATCATAAAGCATCCCTACAATGACCAAGCCATTCCTTTCACACTCATCACCATTGCGGGGGATACCGTTATGTCTCACCAGCCACTGCAACTCACTGAGCCACTTCCAAAAGTGGACACAAATCTGTCCAAGAATACAGAGTGTTCAAAATAAAGATTTCAATGTTTGACACATTAACAGAAACTTTACATGAACATTGCATAAAACACCCAAGTGCCTACCCTTGTGTGTTGTTAGTTGGAATGATTGCACTAGGATGAGGGCGAGTCTGAGGGGTGGCTTGTGAGATGGGGAAGTGATAATGTAGATAGACAGGGATGGGTGGAGGTGCAAAGTAAGTTGGCGTGAGTAAGGATGTGCAGGAGTAGGGTAGGGAAGGCAGAGTGATGGGGATATGATGAGGTTGAGTGTGGTTTCGTGATCTACTGTGATCATTGAAAGGTTTGCAGCACTGCAGCCTGTTCCTTCTGATGACATCCCTGCCTGTGCCCTCCTGTGCAGTGTGCAACCAGGCTGTGTTGATCTCCTGGGGAGGTCTCTTCCACCCATGGGACGGGAAGAGAACCTCCCTGCGTACTGTGACCCCCTACATAAGCATATGGAGGGAGTCATGGGAGAGCCTGGGTGCAGCCGTGCACCTCTGTGCAGTGCTTGTCAGTGTTTGCAGCACCTCAATGCTGTAGAACACTGACAGCACAAATGTCAAAACAAATTTGTGCATGGTCCCTTTAAGGAAACCGGCTGATGATGCGGCATCAAATGACGTCATCAGACCAGCTTCCTTCAATTGGCGGGCTTAACAAGCCCAATCAAGGGAAAATCATTTTGGACAGCGGGCTGGAGCCGGCAGTGAGGCCAACAACGTCGCCCGTCCTGGACCCACCAAGGTTGGTAAAATCCAGCCCAATGATTCTGCTCCTTTTCTCATTACATAAGCATTCTCACCATGGTTTGATCAATAAAACATAGGGAGATTCAGGAATTATTATTGAAAAGGTAAGTTTAATTCATACACTTAACAACCACAAAATAAGTTAATGATTACATTCATAAGCCAAGCATTGTTTGCAAAATGTAATAAAAATATACTAAACATTTGTTGAGGGAAAAAAAGACACATTTGCAGAGTAATGGAGCACTTTTCAAAAAAATATCAAAAATCGTTTCCTTCTGTCTGTTTGAATTGGGACTTCAAATAGCTTCCCCTACGATCACTTTAGCCAGAAAGGTCAAATTCTAGGATGTGGTCTTTTGGAGATTAAACTGACTTACGGATTAAGGGAATCAAGGGATATGGGGAGCGGGCAGGAAAGTGGAGTTGAGGTCGAAGATCAGCCATGATCTTATTGAATGACGGAGCAGGCTCGAGGGGCTGTATGGCCTACTCCTGCTCCTATTTCTTACGCTAACATTAGCCATCTGCTAAAATGTGCACCATTAAACTTCACTTCCTCCATCTTTGTAATTGCTTCAAGAACACACTCTTACCTATCTCTAATTGGTGCCCTGAACAAAATCAAAATAACCATGGATGCCAACTTTCTAAAAGTTTTTACTTGAGCACCAATAGCCGGACATGAAATTGAAGTTCATCAGTCAGCCAATGTCAAATTATTCTGAAATTCAACTCTGGACAAGTTTGAGTACAGCATGTACACAGTCTGAGCACATCCAGCTGAGATTTAGGGTGAGCATGAACTCTCTAATGCAAAAAGCGAGCCAGAATTTCATTATGTTAATAAATAATTATTCAAGACATGATGTACCCAAGAATATGATTTATTATCTGCAGTGTGGAGTAGAGTGTGGTGATCAGGTTGTGAAGAAGGCATGGTTGGATTAGTCTGTGTATGTGAATTGCTAAACAAGGTGGGCTAGAAATTCGTCTCGGGCAGTGACGCAAAACGGGCGGTATCGGATCAGATCGGCCGCCCGTTACACGCAACGGCTGATATTCAGTTGCATTGACTGAAATGGACCTGAATATCCGGTGCTGCGTCTAACGGGCGACCGATCCAATACCGCCCGTTTTGCACCACCGCCCGAGACAAATTTCTATGTTTAACCGGTGATTTTTCATAAAAACTTAAAATTAGATTATCTGTTTTAACATGGAGTACCTTAAGTTAACAGAGAAAGAAAGGTTAATTAACAAAATCAAGAAACTCTTTTCAAAATAAAAATCAGACCAAAAGCAATTTGCGACAGGCAATTGTAGTATAACTTTAAGAACCTGAAGAACATTTGACTAAATGTGTTTCCACACCAAAGTCAGGAGCTAAAGGGTTCATCCCTTGAGAGAAAGGAACTAAAATTAGGTCCTGGAGCAAAAACTGGATGATGAAGGTGTGGAGCGTTAGGTGTTGGGTGTTGAGGTCATTCACACAGGATTACCTAATATGGTCAGCAAGAGTCCATTGAGAATTCCCACATGTGTCCAAGCCAGGGACACAATACCCTTTAAAAGTCAAAAAGGAACTGGTAGAAACAGTAAGCTTGAGGAGAAAAGAGCAATCTGGAAGAAGAATCCAGTATTTACATTGAAATAAACCAATACATAATCAATCAAGAAATGAATTACCTGAGGCAGTCCATAATGAAATTAGTCATTGCATTAACTAATGTATTAGTTATTTTGATACAACTGTGATGGAAGTAATACACTGCCTTGATTTAAACTGAAAATTTTCCATTGTATCTTTTTAAAAACATGTTTTGAAATTGATTGTAATTAGATTATACAGTTTTGGGCTTTGTGAGGGAAGAAACAATACAACAATCTGTCTAAAAGATAGATATGAGTTTTGGCACGAAGCAGTAAGCCAATTGCTAAAAGTGCTGCTGATTGCCTATATTTACCAGTTAATTGCATTAGCGATTCCTTCATGTCTGTGAAATGTTTAAATGAATGCGAAACTTGCAGACGACCACTGGATCCTCTAGGGTAGTTCTCAACACCGGGCTATTTAATATGCAAGTCATGTCAAAAGTAAACAGCGCCAACAGAAAGCCAGGAGAGTACTGTTCACACTCTTAAACCTCAGTAGTACAATTGATTAATAATATAATGGCCTGCCTAGCAGGAGAGAACTCATTTTAGCAACCCAGACAAGTAATATGTGCGAGATTTCCTGTTTCATCAGTTCAGCGTTTAGTGGATTTACAGTCACAGTCGGACTTTGGGACAAGACTTTCAGTTCCCCCTCAACAAGCATCACATCAGAAAGTTTACAAAAGCCTGACTTCTCCATAAGATGTACTTATTGGGCCAGATATTCTGATCCTTACGGGTGTGTACGTGTGTACGCGCTGTGTACACAACTGTAGGGACATCGGAAATGCCGGTTTCAGGCATGCCAAGCGCATGCGCTGAAAACCGGCATTTCGGATCTGTCAAGAATGCTATTGACAGATCGGACGCCTGCCCTGGAGAAGGGCCTCTGCGGGCGGATAGTTCCGCTTTCTGGAGAACCTCCGCCTGCAGAAAACCCTTAGAAATCTTACATCTGGTAGAAGCAGGCATACGGCCTGCTTTTACCAGCATAAGAGTCAAAAAAAAGTTTTTAAAAAAAATTTCCACTCATTTATCATTTAAAAATACTTTAAAAAAAGTTTATTTTTAGCCCCGTAAAAAACTTCAATTATTTTTTTCAAAAAATTTAATTTTTGTTTAAAATATTTAATTTATTGTAATTTCAACTCATTTTAAAAACATGATTTTTTTTTCAATTTATTTAATGTTTTAAAGTGTTTTTGGGGTGATCTCCATTCATATATTTGACAGGTCGAACTGTCAAGTGTATGAAGGGAGATTCCCTTCTCTTATTGGCTCCCCATGGCCCACGTGATCCCAGGGACGCTTGCGAACTGCATGCGCCTCTGTGATACGTGGGCCCTGCACATTTCGAGTTTGGAGAGGCCCAGGAGCAGAAGTGTCCGGACCTCAGGAGCCCTCAGGTAAGTCCGTAGATGATTTTTTCCAGATCGGAGGCCTCCGCACGCAGGAAGCCTCCGATCGGAAAATACAGCCCATTATTTATTAGAATATGTAAAAACTATGCTGTGAAGAACATGTGGAGAGACTAGAGAAGCTGAGATTGTTCTCCTTAGAGCTGAGAAGGTTGTGGGGAGATTTAATAGAGGTGTTCAAAATTATGAGGGGTTTTGATAGAGGTAATAGGGACAAACTGTTTCTACTGGCAGGAGGGTCGGTAACCAGAGGACACAGATTGAAGGTAATTGAAGAAAGAACCAGAGGGCCAATTTAACACCCATCTAGGGTGGAAGTCGAAGATCATCCCCATAGTCTTGTTAAAGACTTACATTGATGCAGTAACTTATTTAGTAGCAAGTGTGAAACAGGCATAACTCCAGCTGGCAGAAGTAATGGAGGGCACTCGTTAGCGAGTAGGTGCAGAGATCCTGAGGTTAAATTTGAGATAAACGTATTTAGGAACAGATGTCCTGCAATAAAGTGTTGGAAATGAGGGTCCCGACTAATGTAGAGACTATGGGGCAGATCTACGGAATTCTGGGGGTGCTGATTGCATGTCCTTAAAAACAATGGGACTGAAAATCAAGAAGGTTCTATAAAAGAAATGCGATCCACCCACCAGAATACCGCCCAGTCAGTGCAGGTGAAAGTCTTCTACTATGGTCCTGAAGTAAAGTAAAAGAATCAGACAACAACAATGGTAGCACCTGACACTGGTCACAGATACCAGAAGAGCATAAGAACACAAGAACATAAGAAATAGGAGCAGGAGTAGGCCATAAGGCCCCTCGAGTCTGCTCCGCCATTCAATAAGATCATGGCTGATCTTCGACCTCAACTCCACTTTCCCGCCCGATCCCCATATCCCTTGATTCCCCTAGAGTCCAAAAATCTATCGATCTCAGTCTTGAATATACTCAACGACTGAGCATCCACAGCCCTCTGGGGTAGGGAATTCCAAAAATTCACAACCCTCCTGAGTGAAGAAATTCCTCCTCATCTCAGTCTTAAAAGGCCGACCCCTTATCCTGAGAGTTGTAGACTCTTCTGCCAGGGGAAACAACCTCTCAGCATCTACCCTGTTAATTCCCCTCAGAATCTTATGTGTTTCAATGAGATCAACGCTCATTCTTTTAAACTCCAGAGAGTACAGGCCCAATCTACTCACTCAATCTCCCATCATAGAGACAAGTTTTCAAGCATAAAAATCAGGACAAGAATCAAGAAGAGAAGCCAACTATTAAGGCCCAGTGATTAAGTTAGGATGCCTATGAATACAAGAGACTGAACATTTGCAGTGACACGTGTCCTCACTGCATAGTAGAGATACAACACAAATATAATGTTCAAATTGATTATCCCCTAGCCGGAGAGTCGGGAACTAGGGGGTATAGTCTCAGGATAAGGAGTTGGCCATTTAAGACTGAGATGAGGAGGAATTTCTTCACTCAGAGGGTTGTGAATCTTTGGAATTCTCTACCCCAGAGGGCTGTGGATGCTCAGTCGTTGAGTGTATTCAAGGCTGAGATAGATAATCAATTGATGCTATTACCAGTAACATACTAATCAACTGAGGACTGTATTTTCCTCCTTCAGTGGATTACAAGCTAATAGCCCAGATCTTGTAGAATTTATTGGAGCAATTTTAAAATGGCAGCTGTAAGCCATTTTGCTTCTGTTGACTCTGTGATTTGCAGTTAAGTCAATGAGGACCCAGCTGCAATAAAGTTCTTTTGACACTTGTTAGGCATTTAATTGCCACTTAACTGGTATAAATTATGAAGAATTTTTTTCATCCAGCTGTGGAGTGCACAACTTCCGGGGGGAATAACTAAGTGATGTTACAATGCATGAAGTGTGAGGGAAATGGGAGAAAAAATAATGGCGGCCCTAGGCATTATACTTCAGGGTTCTAATTAGAGCGGATGTGTGTCAGAAGACTGGAGAGTGGCCAATGTAATATCCATTTTCAAAAAGGGAGTTAGAGCTAACTGGGATAATTACAGGCCAGTTACTTTAACATCTGTGGTAGGGAAAGTTTGGGAATCTTTAATTAACAATTAAATTACTAAATATTGAGATGCAGAAAAGATAATTAGAAGTAGCCATCAGGGATTTCAGAAAAAAAGATAATGTTTGGAAGAAACCTGAATAGAGTTCTTTGAGGCGGTAACAGATATGGAGGATGGGGAAAATGCAGTGGATTTGGCGTAGATTGACTTCCAAAAAGCCTTTGACAGGTACCACACTGAATACTACTGGAGAAGATTAAGGGTTACAAAATTAGAGGAAGGATCGCAAACTGGATTCAAACTGGTTAGAGGGGAGGAAACAGAAAGTAGACACTGAGGGCGATCTCTCACAGTAGTTGGAAGTGGGTAGTTATGTCCTACAGGATTCTGTTCTGAGATCACTTCTGTTCACTGTGCACACCAATGATTTGGATATAGGGCGAGAGGGAGTGGTGTCCAAATTTGAGGAAAATACTAAAATAGGAGATGGTAAATAATTCTGAGGACAAAAAAGTAAGCTGCAAGGGGATACCGATACTATTGTTATATGTGGCGCTATATAAATGCAAGTTGTTGTTACTTTTTATCCATTTGAAAACTATCTCCGCCATTATGCCGTGTGGCCCAGTGCTTGAAGGACATGTAACCCCTCAGGCTGTAGCTGCAGAACTCAAAACAATGACTGCTGAACAACATATACAGCCCAGTATAATTGGAGAAATCTGGCCACTGAGCTGTCTGTCAGAGATCACCGCGGGCAATGGCTCTGTCCCCTTCGCAAAAGGTCTTAGTTACAGCTGTCAATCACACCCACAACCTGAGTCTGACTCGATAATCTGTACCGAGGTGGCACCTTTGAAGTTGTGTTGAAATAAAAGGCAGTTAACAACTGCATCTCTCATAATTAAATTATATCAAACAGCTATTTGAGTATTTAAGAACATAAGAAATAGGAGCAAGAATAGGCCATTTGGCCCCTCAAGCCTGCTCCGCCATTCAATAAGATCATGGCTGATCTTGGGTTCAAAACCACTTCCCTGCCCGCTCCCCATAAAACCTTTCACTCCCTTATCTTGTAAAAATCTGTCTATCTCCATCTTAAATGTATTTAATGATCCAGCCTCCACGGCTCTCTGGGGCAGAGAATTCCACAGATTTACGACCCTCTGAGAGAAGAAATTCCTCCTCATCTCAGTTCTAAAAGAGCGACCCTTTATTCTGAAACTATGCCCCCGAGTACTAGATTTTCCCACGAGGGGAAACATCCTCTCTGCATCTAACTTGTCGAGCCCCCTCAGTATCTTATATGTTTCAATAAGATCACCTCTCATTCTTCTAAATTCCAATAAGTATAGGCCCAACCTGCTCAACCTTTCTTCTTAAGTCAACCCCCTCATCTCAGGAATCAACCATGTGAATCGTCTCTGAACTGCCTCCAAAGAAAGTATATCCTTCCTTTTAATAAGGAGACCAAAACTGTACACAGTACTCAAGGTGTGGTCTCACCAATACCCTGTACAGTTGTTGCAGGACTTCCCTGCTTTTATACTCCAACCCCCTTGCAATAAAGGCCAACATTCCATTTGCCTTTTTGGTTACTTGCTGCACCTGCATGCTAACTTTTTGTGTTTCATGCACAAGGACCCCCAGGTCCCTCTGAACTGTAGCATTTTGTAATCTCTCTCCATTTAAATAATAATTTGCTTTTTTATTTTTCCTGCCAAAGTGGATAACGTCGCACTTTCCCACATTATACTCCATCTGCCAAATGTTTGCCCACTCACTTAGCCTGTCTATATCCCTTTGCAGATTCTTTGAGTCCTCTGCACAACTTGCTTTCCCACCCACCTTTGTATCATCCGCAAACTTAGCTACATTACACTCGGCCCCTTCATCCAAGTCATTAATGGAGATTCTAAATAGTTGAGGCACCGATCCCTGTGGCACCCCACTAGTTACAGTTTGCCAACCGGAACATGACCCATTTATCCCGACTCTCTGCTTTCTGTTAGTTAGCCAATTCTCTATCCATGTTAATATATTATCCCCAACTCCGTGAGCTCTTATCTTATGCAGTAACCTTTTATGTGGCACCTTATTGAATGCCTTCTGGAAATCCAAATACACCACATCCACTGGCTCACCCTTATCCACCCTGCTCGTTACATCCTCAAAGAACTCCAGCAAATTTGTTAAACATGATTTCCCTTTCATAAAACCATGCTGACTCTGCTTGACTGCATTATGATTTTCCAAATGCCCTGCTACTGCTTCCTTAATGAAGGAATCCAGCATTTTCCCAACGACAGATGTTAGGCTAACTGGTCTATAGTTTCCTGCTTTCTGTCTCTCTCCTTTCTTAAATAGGGGTGTTACATTTGCGATTTTCCAATCCATTGGGACCTCTCCAGAGTCCAGGGAATTTTGGTATATTGCAACCAATGCATCCACTATCTCTGCAGCCACTTCTTTTAAGACCCTGGGATGCAGGCCATCTGGTCCAGGGGACTTGTTGTCTTTTAGTCCCATTATTTTACCAAGTACTTTTTCCTTAGTGATAGTGATTGTCTTTAGTTCTCCCCTCCCTGTGGCCCCTTGATTGTCCATTATTGGGATGTTGTTAGTGTCGTCTACCGTGAAGACAGATACAAAATATTTGTTCAGAGTCTCTGCCATTTCCCCGTTCCCCATTATTAATTCCCCATTCTCATCCTCTAAGGGACCAACGTTTACTTTAGCTACTCTCTTCCTTTTTATATACCTGTAGAAGCTCTTACTTTCTGTTTTAATATTTCTTGCCAGTTTACTCTCATAATTCATCTCTCTCTGTGGGTGGTCAACCCTTTGACAATAACAAAGACATTGGAATTAAACGTAATGATCCTGGTCAACTAAACAGTTCGGTGTTGGTCATAGAAACCTTCACTTTGTGGAGTCCTAGCAGCCAAACTGTCTGGTCTGAGCAGATGGCTTTTATTTTCTTGTTAACCCATTACATGCTGTTCTTAGCACAACAAAATAAAAGTTAAAAGTCAACACAATCAAACATCTATTTTTGCCACACAGTCCCAATGATGTTTGCAGGCTTGTAATACTTGCCTACATGCCAGTACTGATGTTTTGAATTGTATTTTAACAAGATCGGTACCTGTGACTGATAGCCATCACTCAGTTGGTAACACCCTCACCTCTGAGGCAGAAGGTTGTGGGTTCAAGTGCCACTCCAGAGGTTTAAACAAAAAATCTAGGCTGACACTCCAGTGCAGTACTGAGGGAGTGCTGCACTGTTGGTGGGTGCCATCTTTCGGATGAGACGTTAAACCACTCATCTGCCCTCTCAAGTGGATGCAAGAGATCCCATGGCACTATTTCGAAGAGGAGCAGGGAGTTTTCCCCGGTGTCTTGACCAGTATTTATCCCTCATTAGCATTACTAAAACAGATTATGTGGTAATAATCACATTGCTGTTTGTGGGAGCTTGCGGTGGGTGCGCAAATTGCTGCCGTATTTCCTACATCACAACAGTGACTACACTTCAAAAGAACTTCATTGGCAGTAAAAAGTGCTTTGGGACGTCCTGAGGTAGTGAAAGGCGCTATATAAATGCAAGTCTTTCTTTTGTAATTTTGAAAAGGTTCAGATTATAGATTGATACAAGTCTTTCATTCTTTTATAAGGAAGACAATCCTCATTCGGCTCAATGGCAGTCATCCATTGATGCAACAGTTTGATAACTAGCAGGTCTTTCATGATTTTTCCGATATGAATGGTTTCCATGTGGCTGAAATTATAATGACGAAATGGAGAATATCTCCTCTTGGGAAGGATATACTCTCACAACATTTTTATCTATCATCTTTCTGAGCCATCAGAGAATGGGGAAGGAAATTGAACTAAAAGTATTATTAGCCCCTAGAGTATACTTCCCATTTAGTGAGGGACTGTTGTGCCTTTTCAACCAGTGTTGTGCTTTAATGAGAATCTGTGAGCCTGAAAAAAAAAATTCTAACATCAATGCTGGATACAGGCTGTCAAATAGTGAGCCATAACCTAATTAAAGAGATACACTATTTCACAGTCTGCACTTAGCACTCTGCCCCATTTTCAAGAAAACTAGAACTTCAATTAAGTGAATGTATGCATGCATTTTCCCACCACAATTCTGACATTTGTACAATGTTATTAGCAAACCACTATCTCTTACTTCAGTGCATCTTGCACAATATGCCTTATTGGAAGCCTGAAAATGAAACAATTTTTAATATACTTTAAAATATACATTAAAAATGCACTTTTTAAAAGTTTTACCAAAGTTCAGACTTTTTAATTTTTATAAAATACCAGCTACTCAAACATCATCTAATTAATCTAGTTGAAATTTTGAGAAGGTCACTAGTATGGTGGATAGGGTGTGTCTACGGATGTTGTCTAAACGGACTTCCAGAAGGTATTTGATAAAGTTCTGCACGAGAGATTATTAGCAAAAATGAAAGCACACAGAATTAGAGATAACCTTGTAACACGGGTTGGTAATTAATTGGGAGGTAGGAGACAGAGAGTAGGGATAAATTAAATGGTTTCTGATTGGGGGGATGTGACAAGCGATGTTCCCCGGGGATCTGTACTGGGGACTCAGCTTTTCACCATATGTATCAATGACATGGATGAAGGAGTAGAGAGTTGTATATCCAAGTTTGCAGATGACACTAAATTGGGAGGAACAGTAAATTGTGTAGACGGGAGCAGGTGGTTACAAAGGGACACAGAAGACTAAGTGAGTGGGCAAAACTCAGGCAGATGGAATGCAATGTGGGGATGTCTGAGGTCATCTACTCGGGATCTGAGAAAGACAAATCGGAATATTTTATTAATGGGGAGAGACAAAGAGCTGTGGAGGAGCAAAGCGATGTCGGTGTCCATGTACAAAAATCACTAAAAGCTAGTGCACAGGTACAAAAAGTAATCAAAAAGGAAAAAGGAGTGTTGGCATTTATCTCAAGGGGGTTGAAATACAAAAGTAAGGAAGTTACGCTTCAGTTGCACTGAGCTTTGGTCAGACTGCGCTCAATTTTGAGCACTGAAGATATATTGGCTTTGGAGGGGGTATAGCGCAGATTCACTCGAATGATACCCCGGCTTAAAGGGTTAAATTATGAGGACATAAACTTGGTTTGTATCCCTTTGAGTTTAGAAGGTTGAGGGGTCATCTAATCAAGGTCTTTAAAATGATAAAGGGATTTGATAGGGTAAACACAGTGAAACTATGTCCTCTGGT
Organism: Squalus acanthias; assembly: GCA_030390025.1. Taxonomy (NCBI): domain Eukaryota; kingdom Metazoa; phylum Chordata; class Chondrichthyes; order Squaliformes; family Squalidae; genus Squalus; species Squalus acanthias. The sequence continues at coordinate 123,573,890 of CM059425.1, read as the reverse complement.
AAGGGAATCCAGAACAAGGGGAAATAATCTTAAAATTACAGCTAGGCCATTTAGGAGTGAAATCATAAAGCACTTTTTCATAGAAAGGGTCATGGAAATCTGAAACTCTCCCCCCAAATGACTGTGGCTGCTGGGTCAATTGACATTTTCAAGGCTGAGATTGATTTTCTTTGTTAGATAAGGTTATCAAAGGATATGGATCAAAATGGAGTTGAGGCACAGATAAGCCATGATTTGATTGAATGGTGGAACAGGCTCGAGGGGCTGAATGGCCTACTCCTGTTCCTAAGTTCCTATGACAATTAGCTTAGTAAGAACCTAAGAAAAGAGACTTGAAGCCAAACAGTGGCCCAAAAATTAGTCCCGCTACGCGAGAGTACGCACTGTGTACTCTCGCGTATTCTGTCTCCAATTGCCGGTTTTCTGCATGCACTGCGCATGCGCTGAAAACTGGCACTTGGTGAATGGAAAAGGGGGCGGGTCCTAGGTGCACCGCGTGCGCGCTACAGGCTGCGCGCATGCAGTGCACTTAGTGGTTTCAACGCGCAGGTAAGTACGGAAGATTCTACACATAAAAAAAGGAGGAGTAAGACCCACTTTTAACAAGGTAAGTAGTGAATTAAGTATTATTTTGAATTTTTTTTAACAGGTATATCTTTTTTAGAGACTTTAAAGACAGGTAAGTTTATTTTTATAACTTTTTAAAAGATTTTACATTTTTTCAAAAATTTAATTTTTTATTTAAAATGGTTAATTTATTTAACTATACTTATTTTATTAATGTGATGGGTTTTTTTTTAAATTTAATTGAGGTTTAGCGGTTCTTTTGGGGGGCTATAGTATTCATAACTTTCACAGCACTTATGTGAAAGTTATGAATGGAAGATGGTGTGCTGCCATTGGCTCTAACTGAGTCACGTGATCCCACAGCTCGCACGAATTAACTACGCCGGTGGGATACGCAAGCCCAGCACAGCAGCTGTCCAGAACATCAAGTTCGTGCGAGCTGGAACTGAAAAAGCCAACGCGGAGTGAGAGATCGCGGGGAGGCCTTACCCTCGCACGAAGGCTTCCTCACGAATTTTTGGGCCAATAAATATCGGGAAATTCACAGCATGAAATGACCACTCAGTCCATCCAGTCTGCTGTATCCAAAGTCCATGAATGAGTATTCTGTCATGAACCTCCCTCCCATACATCTATCTATTCCCCAATTTAGGGAACATTAGTTTCCTTCCCCCAGCTCCTCTTTAAAAAAATTAAGTAGTGTTAAATATCTCTAATCTTCAATCCCATATCTCAACAGATATCAACCCAGCTCCTTTTTAAAGGCACCAATTGACCTCAAATCAACAACCTTAACTGGAAGTTGTTTGACAGTTGTTTGAAGAGCAGGGGAGTTATCCCCAGTGTCCTGGCCAATATTTACCCCTCAATCAACATCACTAAAAAAACTGATTATCTAGTCATTATCACATTGCTGTTTGTGGGAGCTTGCTGTGCGCAACTTGGCTGCTGCGTTTCCTACATTGCAACAGTGACTACACTTCAAAAGTACTTCATTGGCTGTGAAGAGCTTTGGGATACTGCTATATAAATATGAATTTCCCCAAGTCTTTCTTTTATCCAGGATTCCCAGAAGAGGTCCCTGTTGAACTCCACTGGCTATGTTTTGACAAGCTGAGAATTTTCCGTTTATCACTACTGCCAAGTTTTGTGATCTTTGACTATTTAACCTAGGAAGGCTTTGGGGTAATTTATATTAAAATTTTGCTATTCAGTTAAATTCAGCTCAGCTGAGATCAAATCTACAACATACTGCTTTTTCAGGATGTGGATTAGAATTCAGCACATGAGGGTTTGGGCCAGTTGTCAGAGTCTATGTCTTGCATACTACATTAGTCTGAGACAATGAGAATCATTAACACATCACGTAGAGGAAATTGTGTGTAATATGTTAGAATGGATGCCAGGGATGCTCACACCTGTAAAGGTGGAAGCTGGTTTAATTGGCAGTTTGTTAAGCAACATCTTCTTAACCTCTCACTCAACATGTTAAATCCCGAAAACATTCCCGGTAATATAAATACATTATAATCCTTCTTCTATTGGTGCAGACAATTTTCTTCCCACCAGACAGCAATTGTTATTATTAATAGATCTTACAGCAAAAAACAGAGGCACATTTCTGCATGTTACTTGAAGTAGAAAACACTGCAGGTCAGGGGCATAGGAAACAACATATTCTTGAGATTCAGATGCATTCAATAAATCATTTACAATATATGAAGAGTTTAAAAGAACTTGCATTTATTAAAGCACCTTTCACATCCTCAGGATGTCCCAAAGCACTTCACAACCAATGAAGGGTAATTATTTTGTAGGTAAACCTGGCAGTCAATTTGCGCACAGCAAGGCTCCACAAACAGCAGTGAGATAAATGACCAGATAATCTATTTTGGTGGGGAATTGGGTTGAGGGATAAATGTTGGCTAGGATACCAGGAGAACTCTCTTGCTGTTCTTCAAATAGCATCATGGGCTCTTTTACATCCCCTCAGGATGGCAGATGGAGCCTTGGTTTAACGGCTCATCCAAAAGACAGCATCTCCAACATTGGTACTGCATGGAACTGTCAGCCTAGATTAAGTACTCAACTCTCTTGAACCGATGACTTTCTGACTCCGAGGCAGGGCTGCCAACACTGAGTCAAGGTTGACACTTAATGCTATAAGTGATGCTGTCTGAACCTTTCAATTGGGTTGCAACCTGATAAGTCCATCCAAGCTGTCTTTCAACAGTATATGCAAATCTACAGAGGTACATTATTGGCTCCCTGATTTGATTCCATTGGTTAATACACTGTGCAGTGTGGAACTGAACTATTCAGTCCAGGGAGTTCCCATGTTCGATACCTGGTCTGTGCTGAATTGGCTGATCGTGGCAAGGTGGCACTACGGCTGCTATGATTTCACTAAGTCTGGGCTAGGGAGGAGGGGCAAAATTAGCCAGGGTTTCCAGCTCGTGATTGTTATTCAATGACTTCTGGTGGAAAATGTCCATCAGCACGCAGGAATGGCCTAGCTCAGTGCCTCCACAATCAATTAACCTGCAAAGACGTGCAAGGTTCACACGTGAAGAATGGGCCAAGTACCAGAAAGCCACAGGAGCCCACAGAACTTCCCTCAGCCTATGTCTACGCCTTCAGGAGAGAATTGAGACGTATAAAACACATTGAGAGTGAAATTCGATTTGGGCGGGGATTGAAAATGGGTAATATCGCATCTGCCGCCTGATATATGTCCCGTCCGATATTCAATTCCATTAACATCAATGAAACTGAATATCGATATTGGGTGGGATGTATTACTAGCAGCAGATGCGATACCACCCGTTTTGCTTCCCCATCCAAGTTGAATTTCACCACTACTGTACTTTGTTAATATGTTGGAACAAATCACTTTGTAATACAGTATGAGGCAACATAATCCTAAATATTCTTACATCAAAAGCTGCAGCAATATCAGAGATGACTCAATGTTGTGTGCACAAAGAGGCCAATAAATTCAAAGTCATTAACGAGTTTTAAATAGAGGAATCTATTCATGTAAACCCACCTATCCCAGCAGCAAACTGATGAGTATAATTAATTTAATACACTAAGGCAGCGATTTCGCTGACCGAGGTGGGTCCAGGGCGCGGTCCCAGCCTTCTGCCTGCTCCAGTCCGCTCTCTCCAAGTCTTTTCCGTTGATTGGGCTTATTAAGCCCGCCCAACGAGGTTCCCGGCCAATTAAAAGGAAGCGGGTATGATGACGTCATTTTATGACGCGTCATCAGCCGGTTTCCTTAAAGGGGCCATGTCCAAATTGATTTGGACAGTTGTGCTGTCAGTGTTCTACAGCATTGAGGTGCTGCCAACACTGAGAAGCACTGCACAGAGCTGCACGCCTGCACTCAGGCTCTCCCGTGACTCCCTCCATATGGAGGGAGTCACAGCATGCAGGGAGGTTCTCTTCCCTTCCAATGGGCGGAAGAGACCTCCCCAGGAGACCAACGCAGCCTGGTTGCACATTGCACAGGAGGGCACAAGCAGGGATGTCATTAGCAGGACCAGGCTGCAGTGCCGCAAACCTTTCAATGATCTCAGTAGATCAGAAAATGTTACTGCAAAGCCACATTCAACCTCATCCTGCTGTGCCACTCATCACATCCCCATCACTCTGCCTTCCCTACCCTACTCCTGCACATCTTTACTCACACCAACATACCTTGCACCTCCACCCATCCCTGTCTATCTACATTATCACTTTCCCATCTCACTAGCCATCCCTCACACTCACACTCATCCTATTGCAAGCATACCAACTAACAACACACAAGGGTAGGCACTTGGGTTGTTTAACCAATGTTCGTGTGAAGTTTCTGGTAATGTGCTGTCAAACGCTGAAATCATTATTTTCAACACTTTGTGTTCTTGGACAGATTTGTGTGCACCTTTGGAAGTGGCTTAGTGAGGTGCAGTGAATGGTGAGACTAATGGGTACCTCCCCACAATGGTGATGAGTGTGAAAGGAATGGCTTGGGCATTGTAGGGATGCTTTGTGGTGCTGGAGTGGGGTGGTGCCAACCTTTTTTTTTAATTTGTTTTATGGGATGTGGGCGTCACTGACAAGGCCAGCATTTATTGTCCATCCCTAATTGTCCTCGAGAAGGTGGTGGTGAGCCGCCTTCTTGAACCGCTGCAGTCCGTGTGGTGAAGGTACTCCCACAGTGCTGTTAGGGAGGGAGTTCCAGGATTTTGACCCAGCGACGATGAAGGAACGACGATATACTTCGAAGTCAGGATGGTGTGTGACTTGGAGGGGAACTTGGAGGCGGTGGTGTTTCCATGCGCCTGCTGCCCTTGTCCTTCTAGGTGGAAGAGGTCACGGGTTTGGGAGGTGCTGCCGAAGAAACCTTGACGAGTTGCTGCAGTGCATCTTGTCGATGGTACACACTGCAACCACAGTACGCCAGTGATGGAGGGAGTGAATGTTTAAGGTGGTGGATGGGGTGCCAATCAAGCGGGCTGCTTTGTCCTGGATGAAGCTTCTTGAGTGTTGTTGGAGCTGCACTCATCCAGGCAAGTGGAGAGTATTCTATCACACTCCTTACTTGTGCCTTGTAGATGGCGGAAAGGCTTTGGGGAGTCAGGAAGTGAGTCACTCGCCGCAGAATACCTAGCCTCTGACCTGCTCTTGTTGCCACAGTATTTATGTGGTTGGTCCAGTTTCTGGTTAATGGTGACCCCCCAGGATGTTGATGGTGGGGGATTCGGTGATGGTAATGCCATTGAATGTCAAGGGGAGGTGGTTAGACTCTCGCTTGTTGGAGATAGTCATTGCCTGGCACTTCTGTGGCGTGAATGCTACCTGCCACTTATCAGCCCAAGCCTGAACGTCGTCCAGGTCTTGTTGCATGTGGGCATGGACTGCTTCATTATCTGAGGAGTTGTGAATGGCGCTGAACACTGTGCAGTCATCAGCGAACATCCCCATTTCTGACCTTATGTTGGAGGGAAGGTCATTGATGAAGCAGCTGAAGATGGTTGGGCTTGGGACACTGCCCTGAGCAACTCCTGCAGCGATTTCCTGGGGCTGTGATGATTGACCTTCAACCACCACAGCCATCTTCCTTTGTGCTAGGTATGACTCCAGCCAGTGGAGCGTTCCCGCCACCCCCCCCCCCCCCCGATTCCCATTGACTTCAGTTTTACTAGGGTTCCTTGATGCCACACTCGGTCAAATGCTGCCTTGATGTCAAGAGCAGTCACTCTCACTTAACCCCTGGAATTCAGCTCCTTTGTCCATGTTTGGACCAAGGCTGTAATGAGGTCGGGAGCCAAGCGGTCTTGGCGGAACCCAAACTGGGCATCCGTGAGCAGGTTGTTGGTAGGTGCCGCTTGATAGCACTGTCGCTGACACCTTCCATCACTTTGCTGATGATTGAGAGTAGACTGACAGGACATACCTAGGCAGTTTTCCACATTGTCGGATAGATGCCAGTGTTGTAGCTGTACTGGAACAGCTTGGCTAGAGGCGCGGCTAGTTCTGGAGCACAAGTCTTCAGCACGATAGCCGGGATGTTGTCGGGGACCATAGCCTTTGCTGTATCCAGTGCGCTCAGCCGTTTTTTGATATCACGCGGAGTGAATCGAATTGGCTGAAGACTGGCTTCTGTGATGGTGGGGACCTCAGGAGTAGGCCGATATGGATCATCCACTCAGCAGCCTTGTCTTTTGCACTCACGTGCTGGGTTCCACCATCATTGAGGATGGGGATATTCCTGGAGCCTCCTCCTCCCATCAGTTGTTTAATAGTCCACCTCCATTCACGACTGGATGTGGCAGGACTGCACAGCTTTGATCTGATTCGTTGATTGAGGGATTGCTTAGCCCTGTCTATAGCATGCTGCTTCCGCTTTTTAGCAAGCATGTAGTCCTGTGTTGCAGTTTCCCCAGGTTGGCACCTCATTTTTAGGTACGCCTGGTGCTGCTTCTGGCATGCTCTGCGACATCCCTTATTGAACCAGGGTTGGTCCCCTGGCTTGATGGTAATGGTAGAATGAGGGATATGCCTGGCCATGAGGTTACAGATTGTGGTGGAATACAATTCTGCTGCTGCTGATGGCCCACAGCGCCTCATGGATGCCCAGTTTTGAGCTGCTAGATCTGTTCTGAATCTATCCCATTTAGCACAGTGCCACACAACACGATGGAGGGTGTCCTCAGTGTGAAGTCGGGACTTCGTCTCCACAATGACTGTGTGTTGGTCACTGCTACCAATACTGTCATAGACAGATGCATCTGCGACAGGTAGATTGGTGAGGACAAGGTCAAGTAGGTTTTTCCCTCGTGTTGGTTCTCTCACCACCTGTCGCAGGCCCAGACTTGCAGTCCTTCAGGACTCGGCCAGCTCGGTCAGTAGTGGTGCTACCGAGCCACTCTTGGTGAGGGACAGTGAAGTCCCCCACCCAGAGTACATTCTGTGCCCTTGCTACTCTCAGTGCTTCTTCCAAGTGGTGTTCAAATGGAGGAGTACTGATTCATCAGCTGAGGGAGGTCAAAGGTGGTAATCAGCAGGAGGTTTCCTTGCCATGTTAGACCTGAAGCCATGGCGCATCATGTGGCGGCCAGGGTGTACAGCGTCAAGTGAAGTAAATCTGGCCACGGTGAGGCCATCGCTGCCGTCCCGGGCAGCAATATGGTCGGGTGCTGATGCCCTGTGTTCTGTGCAGCCTCGGGTGATTGCGGAGAAGGTTGGTGCTGTTGTTGGTGCTGCTGGTGTGCCTGGTGCTGTTGGTGTTGGGGCTGATCGTGGTGGGATTCTGAGGACCAAGGTGAGATTTTTTGAAGGGCTCCGATGCTTTTGGAATAGATGGCTGCTGAAGTTGAGATGACAGAAGCGATCTGTCAATGGTGAGAGATGTTGCTCCAAGGAGGTGACAGTGTGGAGAGAGTTTACTCCAAACACTTCCAAACTCTGTACAGCTCAAAAGTGTCTTCCAAATCCTGAAGGCTCAAGCTTCTGACATTGGAAAGTGAACAGTTGTTAAATGGTAGCTTTTATACCACTTTTGCAGCTGTCACCTATTCACAGCAATGGAGAGTCATAGAGAACCCGACACACTTACCTGACGTGATCCCCGAGCGATGGGAATCTTGTGGAAAAGTTGGAAAAATGGCTAGAAGGTGGTAAAATGCTGTTCAACTACCTTTAAAGATCCTCTTAACTATCTCAATTGGCTGACCCGCCGCTTAGTGCCGTGTCTGCAAAGCGTAGGCAGACCCCACACTTGGGAAACTGACATGGAGGCTGGTTCAGAGCGGGATCCTGACCCGGTCAATCTTTTAGATTTTGACAGTGGACCCGCCTCCAAACCCGCCCTCTGATCACTGGCAAAATTCCAGCCTAAGTTTCTATACTACCTGGTCAGGGAATGAGCTACAGCAATCACACTTGTTTTAATACTTCACTGAATAGTAGGAGACACCATTCCACCCCAATGGATGTTGGTATCTTCACTAAATCTTCCAATTTTGTCTTATGAAAAGACTTGACATTTATCATCATCCTTGAGGTATAAATAAGATAGACAGCAATGGTGTGAGGAATAGGAAAGATAATTCACTCACTCATAAGCCATACTTGCGGGTTGTGCAAGTGGATTATCTTTTATATTGATTAATTTCCAACACATTTTTCCTAAATATAAGCACCCGAGAAAGAGTAATATTGTTAACGATTTTTGGGCTTGGATCTTTAAAACACGAGGACTTCACTCACCCTCGACCCTATTCCCACCAAACTGCTGACCACTCAACTTCCCTTCCTGGCCCCCCATGTTAGCTGATATTGTTAACGGTTCTCTCTCCTCAGATACTGTCCACCTCCCCTTCAAATCTGCCATCATCTACCCTCCTCCAAAAACCCACCTTTGACCCCTCTGTCTTTGCAAACTACCACTCCATCTCCGACCTCCCATTCCTACCCATGTTGTCGCCTTTCAAATCCATGCCCATCTTTCCCATAACTCCATATTTGAACCCCTCCAATCAGGTTTCCACCCCTGCCACAGCACTGAAACGGCCCTCAAAGTCACAAATGATAACCTATGTGACTGTGACCATGGTAAATTATCCCCCCTCATCCTTCTTGACCTGTCTGCAGCCTTTGACATGGTTGATAACACAATCCTCCTCCAACGCCTCTCCACTGTCATCCAGCTGGGTGGAACTGCCCTTGCCTAGTTCCATTCTTATCTATCCAATCGTAGCCAGAGAATCGCCGGCAAAGGCTTTCCTTCCCGCTCCCGCACCGTTACCTCTGGAGTCAAACAAGGATCTATCCTTGGCCCTCCTATTTCTCATCTGCACACTGCCCCTCGGCGACATCATCCGAAAATACGTTAGGTTCCACATGTACGCTGACGACACCCAGCTCTACCTCATCACTACCACCTCTCAATCCCTCTTTAAATTTTCAGACTGCTTGTCCAACATCCAGTACTGGGTGAGCAGAAATTTCCTCCAACTAAATATTGGGAAAACCAAAGCCATTGTTTTCGCTTCCCGCCACAAACTCCATTCTCTGGCCACCGACTCCATCCCTCTCCCTCGCAACTGTCTGAGGCTGAACCAGACCATTCGCAACCTTGGTGTCCTTTCTGACCCGGAGATGAGATTCTAGCCACATATCCACTCCATCACCAAGACTGCCTACTTCCACCTCCGTAACATCGCCCCTGCCTCAGCTCATCTGCTGCTGAATCGCTCATCCATGCCTTTGTTACCTCTAGACTTGACTATTCTAATGCACTCCTGGCCGGCCTCCCATCTTCCACCCTCCATAAACTTGAGCTCATCCAAAACTCTGCTGCCCTTATCCTAACTCACACCAAGTCCCATTCACCCTTCTCCCCTGTGCTCGCTGACCTACATTGGCTCACAGTCCGACAACGCCGCGATTTCAAAATTCTCATCCTGGTTTTTAAATCCCTCCACGGCCTCGCCCCTCCCTATCTCTGTAACCTCCTCCAGCCCTACAACCCCTTGAGATCTCTGCGCTCCTCCAATTCTGGCCTCTTGCACATTCCCAATTTTAAGTGCACCACTATTGGTGGCCGTGCCTTCAGCTGCCTTGACCCCAAGCTCTGGAATTCCCTCCCTAAACCTCTTCGCCTCTCTACCTCACTTTCTTCCTTTAAGACGTTGCTTAAAATCTACCTCTTTGACTAAGCTTTTTGTCAGCTATCCTAACATCTCCTTATGTGGCTCAGTGTCGAATTCTGTTTGATTATGTTCCTTTGAAGCACCTTTGGGATGTCGTACTACGTTAAAGGTGCTATGTAAATACAAGTTGTTGTTATGATGTACTTTTAGTCTATTATTCTTCCTGGTTCTCTGCTATTAAAGCAAAAAACTGCTACTGTAGTACCAGTTGCATGATGAGATGTGCTTTCAGTTCCTATTTTGCAATCGCTTTAATTGCTCTTTCATTTAATTCACGCCACCTCTGTGTTGCTTAGCATGACAGCTAGAAAACTTAAGACTGAACTTTGAAATTCACTGTAGGATAATGGGCATGAACGCTTAATATGTTGATCAGTAATTCTTGTCCTGTATTACGTATTATCTGACAGCGCAATTTCAAGCCACTAGAAAATAATCCAAACTACAGACCATATAATAAAACATGTAACAAATTTCTGACAGTAAGTTTAAGGCAGTAATCCAATCTTAAAAATGCTGTTTAAGATCATAACGTGTAATATTAAAGCTCTAGTAATTTATGATGTCATCTGAACAGCTGAATTGAATCTCCATGTTGTAACTCACTGCCAGACATTTAGTATCCTATATATCTGAATTCATTGGTTAGGAATATAGCCTTGTAAATCGCTCACAGGTAACCATTATTCATTGTAATTTTACAATCACTTTTAAAGACATTTTAAATAGTGTTGCAACACACCTAATAGTGTTGCTATGGAAATGCAAAGATTATATTTATAACTTTTTTTTTTAAGTTTCATCTACCAGTTTCTGTGCTGGCAAATATGCGCTAGAGAGGGTACAGAGGATTTAGCTATGAGGAAAGATTGGATAGGTTGGGGTTGTTTTCTTTGGAACAGATGAGGCCGAGGAGAGATTTAATTAAAGGTGTATAAAATGTTAGGGGCCTAGATAGAGTGGATAGGAAGGACCTATTTCCCATAGCAGAGAGGTCAATAACCAGAGGTCGAAGGATTGGAGGGGAGTTGAAGAGAACTTTTTCACCCAGAGGGTGTTGGTGGTCTGGAACTTACTGCCTGAAAGGGTGGTAGAGGCAAAAACCCTCATCACATTTAAAAGATACTTGGATATGCACTTGAAGTGCCAAAACCTGCAAGGCTACAGACCAAGAGCTGGAAAGTGGGATTAGGCTGGATAGCTCTTTTTCCACCGGCACAGACAGGATGGGTCGAATGGCCTCCTTCTGTGCTGTAAATTTCTAGAATTCGATGAACTATTTTAGTTCCGCTGTTTTAAGCAGAAATGTATCAATGGTTTCCATTAGATGGCGCTCTAAATCTTTACTATCTGCAATCGAAATGACTGAAAACCATACTGAGCATTAAAAGCAGAGAAACTGGTTCACTCAAAGGTTTTTACTGTCAATTTGCCAAACAGTAGACAATGAATCCACCTTAAACTAATACAGCCCGATTTATGTCCTAAAAAAGGATACGATTCTGAAACCGCCCTGAATGTTAGGCATCGAGTGGAAATGTAACTTTTAATTGATGTGTACTTAATGTAGCTGAACAGCAACTCCGTGATCGATTATCGTCACGGGACCACAAGCAAATCCATCCCACTGGAGATTCCCCGTAAAAGGGGTTGGGAAAATTGGCCCGGACTACTCCGCAATATGAAATCGCCACCGACCAAAATCGCGGAGCTCCGAAGCTTAGGAAAGGAATAGGTCAGCAATAAAAAGGAGGCAGATCGGTTTAAACAGCCCGCTTAAATAAATAAAAATTCACCCCAGCCGTAAAAATGCAACGCCTGGTTGTAATTTTAAGAGTGATTGCTGATCATGAGCTTATCGAAGAGTTGACTATTTGGGGGCTCAGGTGATTATATTTCCTCACTCGTGTCAGTATTTTAGTAAAATATGCAAATCTGTTCGCCTTTAAATGTTGACGTGAAGAAACAGAAAGGGTAATGGAGATATTACCACACAAGTTCACAGCCAACTCATTTGATTCAGGAGTGCATCTGTCATCTAGTCAGCAGGGTGTGGAGTCTGCTACAGCTCCTATATTTGCCCATTAAACCCATTTCCACTGAAATAATCACAGGCAGGAGATGATGGTGTCACTCTGCGCTTATGATTGCTGCGGCACATTAAAATATGTAAGGAAATTTCCGTGCAGTTCCCAACCGCACCACCATCGCTAACACGGGGAAAGCCTATTGCCAAGGCTTTACCCTACAAAACCCAGGCGGGACATGTTCAAGCTCGCTTTATGCCGGGGCACGGTAAACTTTCTCTGCGTCCCTCCTTCATGTTTTCCCTCTCCAAACTCACAGGAGGGGGAGGGGGCGTAGGTGGTGCAGTGAAAAGATAACACGAGTATTCATTGCTGCCGTGGACTGGATTTCAGGGACACCACAGACCAATCGCTCCTCTTTCTCTCTCTCTCTCTCTATATATATATATATATATATAAATGTGTTGAGAGTTGGCTGTAGTTAAAATGATATTGATCAGGAAATAGAACAAATTCTCTTTGGAGCTACCTATTCCACTTAACCTTTGGCAGAGCCTTCCTGATGCAGCAACCACACAAGTGATTCCGCCCCCACTAAAAAATCGCCAACCCTGCCTTACATTTTAAACCGTCGCAGTGCCGAGTGAATGGGGAACTCCGTTTAAGCTCACACCCAAGATGCTGCGACTACCGATTTTATTTCTGTGTAATAATGTCCCCCGCCCTCACAAACAGCCCTGGTTCATGGGGACGTTTTTCTGATATACAAACACATCATTGAGTCTGCTTCGTCCTTTCAGACCAAACACTGGCAATAAAACATTCCGCTTATACGCTGCAAAACAGTTGTCCAGGACTAAATGTGTCTCATGTACACTTCACAACTCAGTATTTATCAATGGGTTTTTAAATAGTATATCGTTTGCCAAATTACTACTGGTGACATTGTTAATGATGCAACATGATTTAATTTTAGTGAGGCAATGCATTAAAAAAGTTACATTTGCTCCACCGCTGATGAGACTTGTTTAAGGACTACTGTCTAACTTAAATCATGAATAAAAGAATTCAACCTTTTTAAAAGCAACCTCCCCCCCCCCCCGCCCCCCCATAACGAAAAATCCATTCGTTTTCAGTTGAATTACTAACACAAAAAGGTTTCTCATTTACTTGGAATGAACTTGGTAAACACAAATGGTATCTCAGGGAGTGGAAGCGGATGTGTGTGGCGGGAGATTGATGGCTTTCGACTGCACTGATCTGCTCCTGTCGCTCACTGTAGAAGCCAGACAGAATGCCCATGACAGTTACATCGTGACAGTTACATCGACGAGTGCGACTGCAACCTCTTTGATCAATGGCACCCAGGCGCAACACTCCATGTGTTTTGACACCAGACTGGGTGATCAGGATCCAAATCTAAAGTGTGCACTGACTGCCCCTCTATCAGAAAGCGGCAACTTCATCTCGACCTTGTTACTACTCAATGTTAGTGCCAGCTCCAGCATTTGGTTTTGTGTCGAAAGAATTGTTTTCTCCATTTCTGGCAAAGTAAACTCCTTATCTTTGTTACAAAGTGAACATCATTTTACTCTACACTACAATTACTGGGCTGAGATTTTCGCAATCATTTTCAGAACCGTGTGATACTTCACAAACGGGTCCCTATCTACTTTGAAGTGTTTCATCAAACACAATTTTAACATAAATGCGTATTTTTTTTCTTTTATAAATGCTTACACTCGCGACAAGCCAGTCATTTCTTATCTCCATTTTTTTCCATTTTAGTTTATATTTTACGGAACTCTCTTGCTTAACTTTTGAGTTAGTTTTGACATTGAGTTGCAATATGTTGCCAGCAAGATCCCGGGGACACTGAATATTTTAAGCGCTTTCAAGTTACGAAAGTTCCTGCAGCAACACGAATCCTTCCAAATCCTCTTTGAATCCTGAGACCGTTTCCCCATCAGTTACTCGAACCAAAATAGAAAATTGTCAAATTAATCAAAAAGAAAGTGTTGAGATTTGGCCACTTTGAACTACAGCCCATATTGCAAAGCTGCTGTTGTCTCATCTGCTTGGCGCCTTTCTGCCCAATCTCCAGTTCATCTGCCCACAATCATTCGTTCTTGAATTGAGAATATCACAACGCGGGTGTGATCCCCATTGAATTCGCAATTATTGAACGAATGCTTCCAAAGAAAAGGTGTAATCCTTCAAATATTAATTTCAAATCTGATCCTCTTGGCGAATACAGTAGTGGATGGCAAGATTTAAGTTTCTGGGAGCCCTTTCCCCAAGAACTGTACAAATGTCATTTTGAAAATGTTAAATCAATGTTCTCTGCAGGTGACTGTCACATATTTCGCTTGCATTATTAAAGTTCACGGTTAACTATCTAGCCTCCAAGTCTAATAAATACTGCACTGTAAACGTCTCCTTTGGGGCACTGTTTCCCACAGCGGTTATTCTAAAAGGGGATAAGCAACAGAACTATTTATTTGGTTTTGGTCAACTGAATTCAAATTACTTATCACTCAAAACACATCTTTATATCGTTTGGATGAAAGGTCATCGAACTGAAACGTTAACTCTGTTTCTCTCTCCACAGATGCTGACTGCCTGGCCTGCTGAGTGTTTCCAGCATTTTCGGCTTTTATTTCTCCGTTCTCTTGGTTTGCCAAACCGTATTCCTGCTCCCCTCTCATCATTGCCATGATAATGCAAATTCAGCTGCTTAACTATCTGCTCGTCCAACTCACAACTAAAAACCAAGTAAACATAACGAGTTTTTTTATTTAAAAAAACTTCAGTTTTGGGATCTTTTTCCTCCGCTTTTCCACCGTAACAATACTGCCGACATGATTAGTTTCAGAATAGAATCAGAGAATCAGACAGCACAGGAGGAGGCCATCCGGCCCATTGTGCCTGTCCCGGCTCTTTGAAAGAGCTGTCCGATTAGTCCCACTCCCCTGCTCTTTCCCCACAGTTCTGCAACATTTCTCCCCTTCAAGTAGAATGAAATGTATGAGTGTGTCTGTGTGAGAGACAGTCACATCAATCAGACAATTCTACCAGAAGCTCCGTGATCCATTTCACCTTTACCTGACTGATACATCACAATCGAACATTCCTCTTTGTGACATTGGTTTTTGGTACATGATAGAAGGCTACAGCACAGAAGGAGGCCATTCGGCCCATCCTGCCTGTGCTAGCTCTCTGAAAGAGCTGTCCAATTAGTCCCCCTTGCCCTTCCCCGCCAAATCCTGCAACATTCCCCCCCTTTCAAGTGATTCTCTTTTGAAAGTTGCCCTTGCATTCCGAATGATTGCCTTACCTTCGACTCCCTGGGATATTCCTTCCCCACGATGCTGACCACGGGGATCTGGAGGGTGGAGGAGAGAAACTCCAGCTGCAGGAGCTCCCCGGTGCTGCGGGGGAAGGCGAGGATGGCGGTGACCCCTTGCACCACCACCGTGTGGCAGACGCTCTGCAGGAAGGACTGTGGGTCGCGGCGGGCGGCGGGGGGCACGCCGAAGACCGGCAGCTCGCCCAGCCCCGTCTCCATGCCCATCACCAGCTCCACCGACAGGTTGTAAGGCAGCAGATCGCCCCGGCCGTTCAGCTGGCGCACGGCGCCCAGCAGCGCTTCGCGGGGCGCTGCGCCGCGGGAAGAGGCGGCCGCCAGCCGGCCCTGGCCCTGGCCCCGGCCGCCGTCCCCCCTCCCCAGCGTCTCGTTGCTGGGGACAGCCGGAGGCAGCAAGAGGACGGCTCCCAGGCGCACCGTGTGCCCGATGCGCTTGAGGATCTGACAGGGCTGAGGGTGGCTCCGAGAGGCGGGCACGCTGCTCAGGAGGGCGCAGAGCCGGAGCAATAAGACCCCCGGGAGCAAGCGGCGACACCCCAGCACTCTCATCACCTCACAGCAACCGGTTGCAAATGGGGTGGGGGTGGGGGGGGGAGGAGAAAGCTAAAGCAAACTACAAATAAAAAAAACACTTCAAGCAAAAAAAAAGTATGCAAATGCAAGATTGCAAAGCGCTGGGTGCCGGCTGCTTAGAGTGTTAAAAAGTAGAGAGAGAGAGAGAGAGCTTTTCTTATTTTTGCCCCGAGTGTCCGAGGAGCAGGCTGCAGCGCAAGGCGTGCAGCAGCCACACTCACTCTCTCTCTCGCTCGCTCTCTCACTCACTCACAGGCGAGAAACTTGTTGCGGTTTCGGGAGCGCAGTTGCAGCGTCTCGCGCTGGGCAGCGCCACACTCCACGTTCCATCCATTGTCCCCGCGCGAGCGAGCGCCGGCAGCCACCGCGCCTGCGCCGCCCGCACCACTTCGCCGGCAACTTGCCCCGTTCGGGCGCTGCCCGCTGCTGCCCTTGCCTATGTCGTCGCTGTTGTTGATGTTGCACAGGGTCATTTGGCCGCCACGCCATTCAATTTAACCAGAGTGAGAGAGAATTTTTTTAACCCTTTTTATTAACGGCGCACCAGCCAGCAATAACTCCAAATTGTTCGTGGAAGCTAAATCAAAAGTTTTGCCCATCCACTCCAGACCCCTCTCCTGTGCCTGCCTCCAGTGTACCCGGTGCACACTCCGAGCTCCAGTGTACCCGGGGCACACTCCGAGCTCCAGTGTACCCGGTGCACACTCCGAGCTCCAGTGTACCCGGTGCACACTCCGAGCTCCAGTGTACCCGGTGCACACTCCGAGCTCCAGTGTACCCGGTGCACACTCCGAGCTCCAGTGTACCCGGTGCACACTCCGAGCTCCAGTGTACCCGGTGCACATCCCGAGCTCCAGTGTACCCATCCCGAGCTCCAGTGTACCCGGTGTACACTCCGAACTCCAGTGTATCCGGTGCACATCCCGAGCTCCAGTGTACCCGGTGCACACTCCGAGCTCCAGTGTACCCGGCGCACAATCCGAGCTCCAGTATACCCAGTGCACACCCCGAGCTCCAGTGTACCTGGTGGACACCCCGAGATCCAGTGTACCCGGCGCACAGCGCGAGTTCCAGTGTACACGGTGCACACCGCGAGCTCCAGTGTACCCGGTGCACACTCTGAGATCCAGTGTACCCAGTGCAGGACCGCGAGCTACAGTGTAACCAGTGCACACCGTGAGCTCCAGTGTACCCGGTGCACACCGTGATCTCCAGTGTACTCGGTGCACACTCCAAGCTCCAGGGTACCCGGTGTACACCCCGAGCTCCAGTGTACCCGGTGCACACACCGAGCTCCAGTGTACCTGACGCACACTCCGAGCTCCAGTATACCCGGTGCACAATCCGAGCTCCAGTGTACCTGGTACGCACTCAGAGCTCCAGTGTACCCGGTTCACACTGCGAGCTCCAGTGTACCCGGTGCACACTCCGAGCTCCAGTGTACCCGGTGCACACTCCGAGATCCAGTGTACGCAGTGCACACCGCGAGCTCCAGTGTACCCGGTGCACAATCCGAGCTCCAGTGTACCTGGTACACACCCCGAGCTCCAGGGGACCAGGTGCACACCGCGAGCTCCAGTGTACCCGGTGCACACCCCGAGCTCCAGTGTACCCGGTACACACCCCGAGCTCGAGTGTACACGGTGCACACCGCGAGCTCCAGTGTACCCGGTGCACACTCCGATCTCCAGTGTACCCGGTGCACACCCCGAGCTCCAGTGTACCCGGTGCACTCTCCGAGCTCCAGTGTACCCGGTGCACACTCCAAGCTCCAGTGTACCCGGTGCACACCCCGAGCTCCAGTGTACCCGATGCACTCTCTGAGCTCCAGTGTACCTGGTGCACACTCCAAGCTCCGGTGGACATACCGAGCTCCAGTGTACCCAGTTCACACTCCAAGCTCCAGTGTACCCGGTGCACACCCCGAGCTCCAGTGTACCCGGTGCACACTCCGAGATCCAGTGTACCCAGTGCAGGACCGCGAGCTCCAGTGTAACCGGTGCACACTCCGAGCTCCAGTGTACCCGGTGCACACCGTGAGCTCCAGTGTACCCGGTGCACACCGCGATCTCCAGTGTACCCGGTGCATACTCCAAGCTCCAGTGTACCCGGTGTACACCCCGAGCTCCAGTGTACCCGGTGCACACGCCAAGCTCCAGTGTACCTGGCGCACACTCCGAGCTCCAGTGTACCCGGTGCACAATCCGAGCTCCAGTGTACCTGGTACGCACTCCGAGCTCCAGTGTACCCGGTGCACACCGCGAGCTCCAGTGCACCCGGTGCACACTCCGAGTTCCAGTGTACCCGGTGCACACTCCGAGATCCCGTGTACCCAGTGCACACCGCGAGCTCCAGTGTACCCGGTGCACAATCCGAGCTCCAGGGTACCTGGTACACACTCCGAGCTCCAGTGTACCCGGTGCACACGGCGAGCTCCAGTGTACCCGGTGCACACTCCGAGCTCCAGTGTACCCAGTGCACATACCGAGCTCCAGTGTACCCGGTGCACACTCCGAGCTCCAGTGTACCCGGTACACACCCCGAGCTCCAGTGTACACGGTGCACACCGTGAGCACCAGTGTACCCGGTGTACAGTCCGAGCTCCAGTGTACCCGGTGCACACACCGAGCTCCAGTGTAACCGGTGCACTCTCCGAGCTCCAGTGTACCCGGTGCACACTCCAAGCTCCAGTGTACCCGGTGCACACCCCGAGCTCCAGTGTAGCCGAAGCACTCTCTGAGCTCCAGTGTACCCGGTGCACACTCCAAGCTCCAGTGTACCCGGTGCACATACCGAGCTCCAGTGTACCCAGTGCACACTCCGAGCTACAGTGTACCCGGTGCACACCCCGAGCTCCAGTGTACCCGGTGCACACTCCGAGCTCCAGTGTACCCGGCGCACAATCCGAGCTCCAGTGTACCCGGTGCACACTCCGAGCTCCAGTGTACCCGGTTCACACCCCGAGCTCCAGTGTACCCGTCACACACTCCAAGCTCCAGTGTACCCGGTGTACATACCGAGCTCCAGTGTAGCCGGTACACACCCCGAGCTCCAGTGTACACGGTGCACACCGCGAGCTCCAGTGTACCCGGTGCACACTCGGAGCTCCAGTGTACTCGGTGCACACTCCGAGCTCCAGTGTTCCCGGTGGACACCTCGAGATCCAGTGTACCCGGCGCACACCCCGAGCTCCAGTGTACCCGGTGCACAATCCGAGCTCCAGTATACCCAGTGCACACCCCGAGCTCCAGTGTACCTGGTGGACACCCCGAGATCCAGTGTACCCGGCGCACAGCGCGAGTTCCAGTGTACACGGTGCACACCGCGAGCTCCAGTGTACCCGGTGCACACTCTGAGATCCAGTGTACCCAGTGCAGGACCGCGAGCTACAGTGTAACCAGTGCACACCGTGAGCTCCAGTGTACCCGGTGCACACCGTGATCTCCAGTGTACTCGGTGCACACTCCAAGCTCCAGGGTACCCGGTGTACACCCCGAGCTCCAGTGTACCCGGTGCACACACCGAGCTCCAGTGTACCTGACGCACACTCCGAGCTCCAGTATACCCGGTTCACACTGCGAGCTCCAGTGTACCCGGTGCACACTCCGAGCTCCAGTGTACCCGGTGCACACTCCGAGATCCAGTGTACGCAGTGCACACCGCGAGCTCCAGTGTACCCGGTGCACAATCCGAGCTCCAGTGTACCTGGTACACACCCCGAGCTCCAGGGGACCCGGTGCACACCGCGAGCTCCAGTGTACCCGGTGCACACCCCGAGCTCCAGTGTACCCGGTACACACCCCGAGCTCGAGTGTACACGGTGCACACCGCGAGCTCCAGTGTACCCGGTGCACACTCCGATCTCCAGTGTACCCGGTGCACACCCCGAGCTCCAGTGTACCCGGTGCACTCTCCGAGCTCCAGTGTACCCGGTGCACACTCCAAGCTCCAGTGTACCCGGTGCACACCCCGAGCTCCAGTGTACCCGGTGCACACTCCGAGATCCAGTGTACCCAGTGCAGGACCGCGAGCTCCAGTGTAACCGGTGCACACTCCGAGCTCCAGTGTACCCGGTGCACACCGTGAGCTCCAGTGTACCCGGTGCACACCGCGATCTCCAGTGTACCCGGTGCATACTCCAAGCTCCAGTGTACCCGGTGTACACCCCGAGCTCCAGTGTACCCGGTGCACACGCCAAGCTCCAGTGTACCTGGCGCACACTCCGAGCTCCAGTGTACCCGGTGCACAATCCGAGCTCCAGTGTACCTGGTACGCACTCCGAGCTCCAGTGTACCCGGTGCACACCGCGAGCTCCAGTGCACCCGGTGCACACTCCGAGTTCCAGTGTACCCAGTGCACACTCCGAGATCCCGTGTACCCAGTGCACACCGCGAGCTCCAGTGTACCCGGTGCACAATCCGAGCTCCAGGGTACCTGGTACACACTCCGAGCTCCAGTGTACCCGGTGCACACGGCGAGCTCCAGTGTACCCGGTGCACACTCTGAGCTCCAGTGTACCCAGTGCACATACCGAGCTCCAGTGTACCCGGTGCACACTCCGAGCTCCAGTGTACCCGGTACACACCCCGAGCTCCAGTGTACACGGTGCACACCGTGAGCACCAGTGTACAGTCCGAGCTCCAGTGTACCCGGTGCACACACCGAGCTCCAGTGTAACCGGTGCACTCTCCGAGCTCCAGTGTACCCGGTGCACACTCCAAGCTCCAGTGTACCCGGTGCACACCCCAAGCTCCAGTGTAGCCGAAGCACTCTCTGAGCTCCAGTGTACCCGGTGCACACTCCAAGCTCCAGTGTACCCGGTGCACATACCGAGCTCCAGTGTACCCAGTGCACACTCCGAGCTACAGTGTACCCGGTGCACACCCCGAGCTCCAGTGTACCCGGTGCACACTCCGAGCTCCAGTGTACCCGGCGCACAATCCGAGCTCCAGTGTACCCGGTGCACACTCCGAGCTCCAGTGTACCCGGTTCACACCCCGAGCTCCAGTGTACCCGTCACACACTCCAAGCTCCAGTGTACCCGGTGTACATACCGAGCTCCAGTGTAGCCGGTACACACCCCGAGCTCCAGTGTACACGGTGCACACCGCGAGCTCCAGTGTACCCGGTGCACACTCGGAGCTCCAGTGTACTCGGTGCACACTCCGAGCTCCAGTGTTCCCGGTGGACACCTCGAGATCCAGTGTACCCGGCGCACACCCCGAGCTCCAGTGTACCCGGTGCACAATCCGAGCTCCAGTATACCCAGTGCACACCCCGAGCTCCAGTGTACCTGGTGGACACCCCGAGATCCAGTGTACCCGGCGCACAGCGCGAGTTCCAGTGTACACGGTGCACACCGCGAGCTCCAGTGTACCCGGTGCACACTCTGAGATCCAGTGTACCCAGTGCAGGACCGCGAGCTACAGTGTAACCAGTGCACACCGTGAGCTCCAGTGTACCCGGTGCACACCGTGATCTCCAGTGTACTCGGTGCACACTCCAAGCTCCAGGGTACCCGGTGTACACCCCGAGCTCCAGTGTACCCGGTGCACACACCGAGCTCCAGTGTACCTGACGCACACTCCGAGCTCCAGTATACCCGGTGCACAATCCGAGATCCAGTGTACGCAGTGCACACCGCGAGCTCCAGTGTACCCGGTGCACAATCCGAGCTCCAGTGTACCTGGTACACACCCCGAGCTCCAGTGTACCCGGTGCACACCCCGAGCTCCAGTGTACCCGGTACACACCCCGAGCTCGAGTGTACCCGGTGCACACACCGAGCTCCAGTGTACCTGACGCACACTCCGAGCTCCAGTATACCCGGTTCACACTGCGAGCTCCAGTGTACCCGGTGCACACTCCGAGCTCCAGTGTACCCGGTGCACACTCCGAGATCCAGTGTACGCAGTGCACACCGCGAGCTCCAGTGTACCCGGTGCACAATCCGAGCTCCAGTGTACCTGGTACACACCCCGAGCTCCAGGGGACCCGGTGCACACCGCGAGCTCCAGTGTACCCGGTGCACACCCCGAGCTCCAGTGTACCCGGTACACACCCCGAGCTCGAGTGTACACGGTGCACACCGCGAGCTCCAGTGTACCCGGTGCACACTCCGATCTCCAGTGTACCCGGTGCACACCCCGAGCTCCAGTGTACCCGGTGCACTCTCCGAGCTCCAGTGTACCCGGTGCACACTCCAAGCTCCAGTGTACCCGGTGCACACCCCGAGCTCCAGTGTACCCGGTGCACACTCCGAGATCCAGTGTACCCAGTGCAGGACCGCGAGCTCCAGTGTAACCGGTGCACACTCCGAGCTCCAGTGTACCCGGTGCACACCGTGAGCTCCAGTGTACCCGGTGCACACCGCGATCTCCAGTGTACCCGGTGCATACTCCAAGCTCCAGTGTACCCGGTGTACACCCCGAGCTCCAGTGTACCCGGTGCACACGCCAAGCTCCAGTGTACCTGGCGCACACTCCGAGCTCCAGTGTACCCGGTGCACAATCCGAGCTCCAGTGTACCTGGTACGCACTCCGAGCTCCAGTGTACCCGGTGCACACCGCGAGCTCCAGTGCACCCGGTGCACACTCCGAGTTCCAGTGTACCCGGTGCACACTCCGAGATCCCGTGTACCCAGTGCACACCGCGAGCTCCAGTGTACCCGGTGCACAATCCGAGCTCCAGGGTACCTGGTACACACTCCGAGCTCCAGTGTACCCGGTGCACACGGCGAGCTCCAGTGTACCCGGTGCACACTCTGAGCTCCAGTGTACCCAGTGCACATACCGAGCTCCAGTGTACCCGGTGCACACTCCGAGCTCCAGTGTACCCGGTACACACCCCGAGCTCCAGTGTACACGGTGCACACCGTGAGCACCAGTGTACAGTCCGAGCTCCAGTGTACCCGGTGCACACACCGAGCTCCAGTGTAACCGGTGCACTCTCCGAGCTCCAGTGTACCCGGTGCACACTCCAAGCTCCAGTGTACCCGGTGCACACCCCGAGCTCCAGTGTAGCCGAAGCACTCTCTGAGCTCCAGTGTACCCGGTGCACACTCCAAGCTCCAGTGTACCCGGTGCACATACCGAGCTCCAGTGTACCCAGTGCACACTCCGAGCTACAGTGTACCCGGTGCACACCCCGAGCTCCAGTGTACCCGGTGCACACTCCGAGCTCCAGTGTACCCGGCGCACAATCCGAGCTCCAGTGTACCCGGTGCACACTCCGAGCTCCAGTGTACCCGGTTCACACCCCGAGCTCCAGTGTACCCGTCACACACTCCAAGCTCCAGTGTACCCGGTGTACATACCGAGCTCCAGTGTAGCCGGTACACACCCCGAGCTCCAGTGTACACGGTGCACACCGCGAGCTCCAGTGTACCCGGTGCACACTCGGAGCTCCAGTGTACTCGGTGCACACTCCGAGCTCCAGTGTTCCCGGTGGACACCTCGAGATCCAGTGTACCCGGCGCACACCCCGAGCTCCAGTGTACCCGGTGCACAATCCGAGCTCCAGTATACCCAGTGCACACCCCGAGCTCCAGTGTACCTGGTGGACACCCCGAGATCCAGTGTACCCGGCGCACAGCGCGAGTTCCAGTGTACACGGTGCACACCGCGAGCTCCAGTGTACCCGGTGCACACTCTGAGATCCAGTGTACCCAGTGCAGGACCGCGAGCTACAGTGTAACCAGTGCACACCGTGAGCTCCAGTGTACCCGGTGCACACCGTGATCTCCAGTGTACTCGGTGCACACTCCAAGCTCCAGGGTACCCGGTGTACACCCCGAGCTCCAGTGTACCCGGTGCACACACCGAGCTCCAGTGTACCTGACGCACACTCCGAGCTCCAGTATACCCGGTGCACAATCCGAGATCCAGTGTACGCAGTGCACACCGCGAGCTCCAGTGTACCCGGTGCACAATCCGAGCTCCAGTGTACCTGGTACACACCCCGAGCTCCAGTGTACCCGGTGCACACCCCGAGCTCCAGTGTACCCGGTACACACCCCGAGCTCGAGTGTACACGGTGCACACCGCGAGCTCCAGTGTACCCGGTGCACACCCCGAGCTCCAGTGTACCCGATGCACTCTCTGAGCTCCAGTGTACCTGGTGCACACTCCAAGCTCCGGTGGACATACCGAGCTCCAGTGTACCCAGTTCACACTCCAAGCTCCAGTGTACCCGGTGCACACCCCGAGCTCCAGTGTACCCGGTGCACACTCCGAGATCCAGTGTACCCAGTGCAGGACCGCGAGCTCCAGTGTAACCGGTGCACACTCCGAGCTCCAGTGTACCCGGTGCACACCGTGAGCTCCAGTGTACCCGGTGCACACCGCGATCTCCAGTGTACCCGGTGCATACTCCAAGCTCCAGTGTACCCGGTGTACACCCCGAGCTCCAGTGTACCCGGTGCACACGCCAAGCTCCAGTGTACCTGGCGCACACTCCGAGCTCCAGTGTACCCGGTGCACAATCCGAGCTCCAGTGTACCTGGTACGCACTCCGAGCTCCAGTGTACCCGGTGCACACCGCGAGCTCCAGTGCACCCGGTGCACACTCCGAGTTCCAGTGTACCCAGTGCACACTCCGAGATCCCGTGTACCCAGTGCACACCGCGAGCTCCAGTGTACCCGGTGCACAATCCGAGCTCCAGGGTACCTGGTACACACTCCGAGCTCCAGTGTACCCGTCACACACCCCAAGCTCCAGTGTACCCGGTGTACATACCGAGCTCCAGTGTAGCCGGTACACACCCCGAGCTCCAGTGTACACGGCGCACACCGCGAGCTCCAGTGTACCCGGTGCACACTCGGAGCTCCAGTGTACTCGGTGCACACTCCGAGCTCCAGTGTACCCGGTGGACACCTCGAGATCCAGTGTACCCAGCGCACACCCCGAGCTCCAGTGTACCCGGTGCACACTCCGAGCTCCAGCGTACCCGGTGCACACTCCAAGCTCCAGTGTACCCGGTGCACACCCCAAGCTCCAGTGTAGACGGTGCAGACTCTGAGCTCCAGTGTACCCAGTGCACACCGCGAGCTCCAGTGTAACCGGAGCACACCCTGAGCTCCAGTGCTCCCGGAGCACACCCCGAGCTCCAGTGTACCCGGTACACACCCCGAGCTCCAGTGTACCCGGTGGACACACCGAGATCCAGTGTACCCGGCGCACTGCTTGAGTTCCAGTGTACACGGTGCACACCGCGAGCTCCAGTGTACCCGGTGCACACTCCGAGATCCAGTGTACTCAGTGCAGGACCGCGAGCTCCAGTGTAACCGGTGCACACTCCGAGCTCCAGTGTACCCGGTGCACACCGTGAGCTCCAGCGTAACCGGTGCACACCGCGGTCTCCAGTGTCCCCGGTGCACACTCCGAGCTCCAGTGTACCCGGTGCACACCCCGAGCTCCAGTGTTACCGGTGCAGAATCCGAGCTCCAGTGTACCTGCTACGCACTCCGAGCTCCAGTGTACCCGGTGCACACCGCGAGCTCCAGTGTACCCGGTGCACACTCCGAACTCCAGTGTACCCGGTGCACATTCCGAGATCCAGTGTGCCCAGTGCACACCGCGAGCTCCAGTGTACCTGGTACACACTCCGAGCTCCAGTGTACCCGGTGCACACGGCGAACTCCAGTGTACCCGGTGCACACTCCGAGCTGCAGTGTACCCAGTGCACATACCCAGCTCCAGTGTACCCGGTGCACACTCCGAGCTCCAGTGTACCCGTTACACACCCCGAGCTCCAGTGTACACGGTGCACACCGCGAGCTCCAGTGTACCCGGTGCACACTCCAAGCTCCAGTGTACCCGGTGCACACCCCGAGCTCCAGTGTACCCGATGCACTCTCTGAGCTCCAGTGTACCTGGTGCACACTCCAAGCTCCAGTGTACCCGGTGCACATACCGAGCTCCAGTGTACCCGGTGGACACCTCGAGATCCAGTGTACCCAGCGCACACCCCGAGCTCCAGTGTACCCGGTGCACACTCCGAGCTCCAGCGTACCCGGTGCACACTCCAAGCTCCAGTGTACCCGGTGCACACCCCAAGCTCCAGTGTAGACGGTGCAGACTCTGAGCTCCAGTGTACCCAGTGCACACCGCGAGCTCCAGTGTAACCGGAGCACACCCTGAGCTCCAGTGCTCCCGGAGCACACCCCGAGCTCCAGTGTACCCGGTACACACCCCGAGCTCCAGTGTACCCGGTGCACAATCCGAGCTCCAGGGTACCTGGTACACACTCCGAGCTCCAGTGTACCCGTCACACACCCCAAGCTCCAGTGTACCCGGTGTACATACCGAGCTCCAGTGTAGCCGGTACACACCCCGAGCTCCAGTGTACACGGCGCACACCGCGAGCTCCAGTGTACCCGGTGCACACTCGGAGCTCCAGTGTACTCGGTGCACACTCCGAGCTCCAGTGTACCCGGTGGACACCTCGAGATCCAGTGTACCCAGCGCACACCCCGAGCTCCAGTGTACCCGGTGCACACTCCGAGCTCCAGCGTACCCGGTGCACACTCCAAGCTCCAGTGTACCCGGTGCACACCCCAAGCTCCAGTGTAGACGGTGCAGACTCTGAGCTCCAGTGTACCCAGTGCACACCGCGAGCTCCAGTGTAACCGGAGCACACCCTGAGCTCCAGTGCTCCCGGAGCACACCCCGAGCTCCAGTGTACCCGGTACACACCCCGAGCTCCAGTGTACCCGGTGGACACACCGAGATCCAGTGTACCCGGCGCACTGCTTGAGTTCCAGTGTACACGGTGCACACCGCGAGCTCCAGTGTACCCGGTGCACACTCCGAGATCCAGTGTACTCAGTGCAGGACCGCGAGCTCCAGTGTAACCGGTGCACACTCCGAGCTCCAGTGTACCCGGTGCACACCGTGAGCTCCAGCGTAACCGGTGCACACCGCGGTCTCCAGTGTCCCCGGTGCACACTCCGAGCTCCAGTGTACCCGGTGCACACCCCGAGCTCCAGTGTTACCGGTGCAGAATCCGAGCTCCAGTGTACCTGCTACGCACTCCGAGCTCCAGTGTACCCGGTGCACACCGCGAGCTCCAGTGTACCCGGTGCACACTCCGAACTCCAGTGTACCCGGTGCACATTCCGAGATCCAGTGTGCCCAGTGCACACCGCGAGCTCCAGTGTACCTGGTACACACTCCGAGCTCCAGTGTACCCGGTGCACACGGCGAACTCCAGTGTACCCGGTGCACACTCCGAGCTGCAGTGTACCCAGTGCACATACCCAGCTCCAGTGTACCCGGTGCACACTCCGAGCTCCAGTGTACCCGTTACACACCCCGAGCTCCAGTGTACACGGTGCACACCGCGAGCTCCAGTGTACCCGGTGCACACTCCAAGCTCCAGTGTACCCGGTGCACACCCCGAGCTCCAGTGTACCCGATGCACTCTCTGAGCTCCAGTGTACCTGGTGCACACTCCAAGCTCCAGTGTACCCGGTGCACATACCGAGCTCCAGTGTACCCGGTGGACACCTCGAGATCCAGTGTACCCAGCGCACACCCCGAGCTCCAGTGTACCCGGTGCACACTCCGAGCTCCAGCGTACCCGGTGCACACTCCAAGCTCCAGTGTACCCGGTGCACACCCCAAGCTCCAGTGTAGACGGTGCAGACTCTGAGCTCCAGTGTACCCAGTGCACACCGCGAGCTCCAGTGTAACCGGAGCACACCCTGAGCTCCAGTGCTCCCGGAGCACACCCCGAGCTCCAGTGTACCCGGTACACACCCCGAGCTCCAGTGTACCCGGTGGACACACCGAGAGCCAGTGTACCCGGCGCACTGCTTGAGTTCCAGTGTACACGGTGCACACCGCGAGCTCCAGTGTACCCGGTGCACACTCCGAGCTCCAGTGTACCCGGTGCACACCGTGAGCTCCAGCGTAACCGGTGCACACCGCGGTCTCCAGTGTCCCCGGTGCACACTCCGAGCTCCAGTGTACCCGGTGCACACCCCGAGCTCCAGTGTTACCGGTGCAGAATCCGAGCTCCAGTGTACCTGCTACGCACTCCGAGCTCCAGTGTACCCGGTGCACACCGCGAGCTCCAGTGTACCCGGTGCACACTCCGAACTCCAGTGTACCCGGTGCACATTCCGAGATCCAGTGTGCCCAGTGCACACCGCGAGCTCCAGTGTACCTGGTACACACTCCGAGCTCCAGTGTACCCGGTGCACACGGCGAACTCCAGTGTACCCGGTGCACACTCCGAGCTGCAGTGTACCCAGTGCACATACCCAGCTCCAGTGTACCCGGTGCACACTCCGAGCTCCAGTGTACCCGTTACACACCCCGAGCTCCAGTGTACACGGTGCACACCGCGAGCTCCAGTGTACCCGGTGCACACTCCAAGCTCCAGTGTACCCGGTGCACACCCCGAGCTCCAGTGTACCCGATGCACTCTCTGAGCTCCAGTGTACCTGGTGCACACTCCAAGCTCCAGTGTACCCGGTGCACATACCGAGCTCCAGTGTACCCGGTTCACACCGCGAGCTCCAGTGTAACCGGTGCACACTCCGAGCTCCAGTGTACCCGGTGCACAACCCGAGCTCCAGTGTACACGGTGCAGACTCCGAGCTACAGTGTACCCAGTGCACACCGTGAGCTCCAGTGTACCCGGTGCACACCGTGAGCTCCAGTGTACCCGGTGCACACCGCGAGCTCCAGTGCACCCGGTTCACACGCCGAGTTCAAGTGTACCCGGTGCACACTCCGAGATCCAGTGTACCCAGTGCACACCGCGAGCTCCAGTGTACCCGGTGCACAATCCGAGCTCCAGTTTACCTGGTACACACTCCGAGCTCCAGTGTACACAGTGCACATACCGAGCTCCAGTGTACCCGGTGCACACTCCGAGCTCCAGTGTACCCAGTGCACATACCGAGCTCCAGTGTACCCGGTGCACACTCCGAGCTCCAGTGTACCCGGTACACACCCCGAGCTCCAGTGTACACGGTGCACACCGTGAGCTCCAGTGTACCCGGTGCACAGTCCGAGCTCCAGTGTACCCGGTGCACACCGCGAGCTCCAGTGTACCCGGTGCACACTCGGAGCTCCAGTGTACTCGGTGCACACTCCGAGCTCCAGTGTACCCGGTGGACACCCCGAGATCCAGTGTACCCGGCGCACACCCCGAGCTCCAGTGTACCCGGTGCACACTCCGAGCTCCAGTGTACCCGGTGCACACTCCGAGCTCCAGTGTACCCGGTGCACACCCCAAGCTCCAGTGTACACGGTGCAGACTCTGAGCTCCAGTGTACCCAGTGCACACCGCGAGCTCCAGTGTAACCGGAGCACACCCTAAGCTCCAGTGTACCCGGAGCACACCCCGAGCTCCAGTGTACCCGGTACACACCCCGAGCTCCAGTGTACCCGGTGGACACACCGAGATCCAGTGTACGCGGCGCACTGCTTGAGTTCCAGTGTACACGGTGCACACCGCGAGCTCCAGTGTTCCCGGTGCACACTCCGAGATCCAGTGTACCCAGTGCAGGACCGCGAGCTCCAGTGTAACCGGTGCACACTCCGAGCTCCAGTGTACCCGGTGCACACCGTGAGCTACAGCGTAACCGGTGCACACCGCGGTCTCCAGTGCACCCGGTGCACAATCCGAGCTCCAGTGTACCTGGTACGCACTCCGAGCTCCAGTGTACCCGGTGCACAGCGCGAGCTCCAGTGTACCCGGTGCACACTCCGAGCTCCAGTGTACCCGGTGCACATTCCGAGATCCAGTGTACCCAGTGCACACCGCGAGCTCCAGTGTACCTGGTATACACTCCGAGCTCCAGTGTACCCGGTGCACACGGCGAACTCCAGTGTACCCGGTGCACACTCCGAGCTCCAGTGTACCCAGTGCACATACCGAGCACCAGTGTACCCGGTGCACACTCCGAGCTCCAGTGTACCCGGTACACACCCCGAGCTCCAGTGTACACGGTGCACACCGCGAGCTCCAGTGTACCCGGTGCACACTCTGAGCTCCAGTGTACCCGGTGCACACCCCGAGCTCCAGTGTACCCGGTGCACTCTCCGAGCTCCAGTGTACCCGGTGCACACTCCAAGCTCCAGTGTACCCGGTTCACACCCCGAGCTCCAGTGTACCCGATGCACTCTCTGAGCTCCACTGTAACCGGTGCAAACTCCAAGCTCCAGTGTACCCGGTGCACATACCGAGCTCCAGTGTACCCGGTGCACACTCCAAGCTCCAGTATACCCCGGTGCACACCCCGAGCTCCAGTGTACCCGGTGCACACTCCGAGCTCCAGTGTACCCGGCGCACACTCCGAGCTCCAGTGTACCCGGTGCACACTCCAGCTCCAGTGTACCCGGTTCACACCCCGAGCTCCAGTGTACCCGGCACACACCCCAAGCTCCAGTGTACCCGGTGTACATACCGAGCTCCACTGTAGCCGGTACACACCCCGTGCTCCAGTGTACACGGTGCACACCGCGAGCTCCAGTGTACCCGGTGCACACTCGAAGCTCCAGTGTACTCGGTGCACACTCCGAGCTCCAGTGTACCCGGTGGCCACCCCGAGATCCAGTGTAACCGGTGCACAGCCCGAGCTCCAGTGTACCCAGTGCAGACTCCGAGCTCCAGTGTACCCGGTGGACACCCCGAGCTCCAGTGTACCCAGCGCACACCCCGAGTTCCAGTGTACTCGGTGCACACTCCGAGCTCCAGTGTACCCGGTGCACAACCCGAGCTCCAGTGTACACGGTGCAGACTCCGAGCTACAGTGTACCCAGTGCACACCGTGAGCTCCAGTGTACCCGGTGCACACCGTGAGCTCCAGTGTACCCGGTGCACACCGCGAGCTCCAGTGCACCCGGTTCACACGCCGAGTTCAAGTGTACCCGGTGCACACTCCGAGATCCAGTGTACCCAGTGCTCACCGCGAGCTCCAGTGTACCCGGTGCACAATCCGAGCTCCAGTTTACCTGGTACACACTCCGAGCTCCAGTGTACACGGTGCACACCGTGAGCTCCAGTGTACCCGGTGCACAGTCCGAGCTCCAGTGTACCCGGTGCACACCGCGAGCTCCAGTGTACCCGGTGCACACTCGGAGCTCCAGTGTACTCGGTGCACACTCCGAGCTCCAGTGTACCCGGTGGACACCCCGAGATCCAGTGTACCCGGCGCACACCCCGAGCTCCAGTGTACCCGGTGCACACTCCGAGCTCCAGTGTACCCGGTGCACACTCCAAGCTCCAGTGTACCCGTTGCACACCCCAAGCTCCAGTGTACACGGTGCAGACTCTGAGCTCCAGTGTACCCAGTGCACACCGCGAGCTCCAGTGTAACCGGAGCACACCCTGAGCTCCAGTGTACCCGGAGCACACCCCGAGCTCCAGTGTACCCGGTACACACCCCGAGCTCCAGTGTACCCGGTGGACACACCGAGATCCAGTGTACCCGGCGCACTGCTTGAGTTCCAGTGTACACGGTGCACACCGCGAGCTCCAGTGTTCCCGGTGCACACTCCGAGATCCAGTGTACCCAGTGCAGGACCGCGAGCTCCAGTGTAACCGGTGCACACTCCGAGCTCCAGTGTACCCGGTGCACACCGTGAGCTACAGCGTAACCGGTGCACACCGCGGTCACCAGTGTACCCGGTGCACAATCCGAGCTCCAGTGTACCTGGTACGCACTCCGAGCTCCAGTGTACCCGGTGCACAGCGCGAGCTCCAGTGTACCCGGTGCACACTCCGAGCTCCAGTGTACCCGGTGCACATTCCGAGATCCAGTGTACCCAGTGCACACCGCGAGCTCCTGTGTACCTGGTATACACTCCGAGCTCCAGTGTACCCAGTGCACATACCGAGCACCAGTGTACCCGGTGCACACTCCGAGCTCCAGTGTACCCGGTACACACCCCGAGCTCCAGTGTACACGGTGCACACCGCGAGCTCCAGTGTACCCGGTGCACACCCCGAGCTCCAGTGTACCCGGTGCACTCTCCGAGCTCCAGTGTACCCGGTGCACACTCCAAGCTCCAGTGTACCCGGTTCACACCCCGAGCTCCAGTGTACCCGATGCACTCTCTGAGCTCCACTGTAACCGGTGCAAACTCCAAGCTCCAGTGTACCCGGTGCACATACCGAGCTCCAGTGTACCCGGTGCACACTCCAAGCTCCAGTATACCCCGGTGCACACCCCGAGCTCCAGTGTACCCGGTGCACACCACGAGCTCCAGTGTAACCGGTGCACACTCCGAGCTCCAGTGTACCCGGTGCACACTCTGAGCTCCAGTGTACCCGGTTCACACCCTGAGCTCCAGTGTACCCGGCATACACCCCAAGCTCCAGTGTACCCGGTGTACATACCGAGCTCCAGTGTAGCCGGTACACACCCCGTGCGCCAGTGTACACGGTACACACCGCGAGCTCCAGTGTACCCGGTGCACACTCGAAGCTCCAGTGTACTCGGTGCACACTCCGAGCTCCAGTGTACCCGGTGGCCACCCCGAGATCCAGTGTAACCGGTGCACAGCCCGAGCTCCAGTGTACCCAGTGCAGACTCCGAGCTCCAGTGTACCCGGTGCACACCCCGAGCTCCAGTGTACCCGGTGCACACAACGAGCTCCAGTGTACCCGGTGCACACTCCGAGCTCCAGTGTACCCGGTGCACACTCCAAGCTCCAGTGTACCCGGTGCACACCCCAAGCTCCAGTGTACACGGTGCAGACTCTGAGCTCCAGTGTACCCAGTGCACACCGCGAGCTCCAGTGTAACCGGAGCACACCCTGAGCTCCAGTGTACCCGGAGCACACCCCGAGCTCCAGTGTACCCGGTACACACCCCGAGCTCCAGTGTACCCGGTGGACACACCGAGATCCAGTGTACCCGGCGCACTGCTTGAGTTCCAGTGTACACGGTGCACACCGCGAGCTCCAGTGTTCCCGGTGCACACTCCGAGATCCAGTGTACCCAGTGCAGGACCGCGAGCTCCAGTGTAACCGGTGCACACTCCGAGCTCCAGTGTACCCGGTGCACACCGTGAGCTACAGCGTAACCGGTGCACACCGCGGTCTCCAGTGTACCCGGTGCACAATCCGAGCTCCAGTGTACCTGGTACGCACTCCGATCTCCAGTGTACCCGGTGCACAGCGCGAGCTCCAGTGTACCCGGTGCACACCGCAAGCTCCAGTGTACCTGGTATACACTCCGAGCTCCAGTGTACCCGGTGCACACGGCGAACTCCAGTGTACCCGGTGCACACTCCGAGCTCCAGTGTACCCAGTGCACATACCGAGCTCCAGTGTACCCGGTGCACACTCCGAGCTCCAGTGTACCCGGTACACACCCCGAGCTCCAGTGTACACGGTGCACACCGCGAGCTCCAGTGTACCCGGTGCACACTCTGAGCTCCAGTGTACCCGGTGCACACCCCGAGCTCCAGTGTACCCGGTGCACTCTCCGAGCTCCAGTGTACCCGGTGCACACTCCAAGCTCCAGTGTACCCGGTTCACACCCCGAGCTCCAGTGTACCCGATGCACTCTCTGAGCTCCACTGTAACCGGTGCAAACTCCAAGCTCCAGTGTACCAGGTGCACATACCGAGCTCCAGTGTACCCGGTGCACACTCCAAGCTCCAGTGTACCCCGGTGCACACCCCGAGCTCCAGTGTACCCGGTGCACACTCCGAGCTCCAGTGTACCCGGTGCACACTCCAGCTCCAGTGTACCCGGTTCACACCCCGAGCTCCAGTGTACCCGGCACACACCCCAAGCTCCAGTGTACCCGGTGTACATACCGAGCTCCAGTGTAGCCGGTACACACCCCGTGCTCCAGTGTACACGGTGCACACCGCGAGCTCCAGTGTACCCGGTGCACACTCGAAGCTCCAGTGTACTCGGTGCACACTCCGAGCTCCAGTGTACCCGGTGGCCACCCCGAGATCCAGTGTAACCGGTGCACAGCCCGAGCTCCAGTGTACCCAGTGCAGACTCCGAGCTCCAGTGTACCCGGTTCACACCCCGAGCTCCAGTGTACCCAGCGCACACCCCGAGTTCCAGTGTACTCGGTGCACACTCCGAACTCCAGTGTACCCGGTGCACAACCCGAGCTCCAGTGTACACAGTGCAGACTCCGAGCTACAGTGTACCCAGTGCACACCACGAGCTCCAGTGTAACCGGTGCACACTCCGAGCTCCAGTGTACCCGGTGCACACTCCGAGCTCCAGTGTACCCGGTTCACACCCCGAGCTCCAGTGTACCCGGCATACACCCGAAGCTCCAGTGTACCCGGTGTACATACCGAGCTCCAGTGTAGCCGGTACACACCCCGTGCGCCAGTGTACACGGTGCACAATCCGAGCTCCAGTGTACCTGGTACACACTCCGAGCTCCAGTGTACCCGGTGCACAATCCGAGCTCCAGTGTAACCGGTGCACAATCCGAGCTCCAGTGTAACCGGTGCACAATCCGAGCTCCAGTGTACCTGGTACACACTCCGAGCTCCAGTGTACCCGGTGGACAGCGCGAGCTCCACTGTAACCGGTGCACACCCCGGACTCCATTGTACCCGGTTCACACTCCGAGCTCCAGTGTACCCGGTGCACACCCCGAGCTCCAGCGTACCCGGCACACACCCCAAGCTCCAGTGTACCTGGTTTACATACCGAGCTCCAGTGTAGCCGGTACACACCCGAGCTCCAGTGTACACCGTGCACACCGCGAGCTCCAGTTTACCCGGTGCACACTCGGAGCTCCAGTGTACTCAGTGCACACTCCGAGCTCTCGTGTACCCGGTGGACACCCCGAGATCCAGTGTACCCAGCGCACACCCCGAGTTCCAGTGTACTCGGTGCACACCTCAAGCTCCAGTGTACCCGGTGCACACTCCAAGCTCCAGTGTACCCGGTGCACACCCCGAGCTCCAGTGTACACGGTGCAGACTCCGAGCTACAGTGTACCCAGTGCACACCGCGAGCTCCAGTGTAACCGGTGCACACCCCGAGCTCCAGTGTACCCGGTGCACACCCCGAGCTCCAGTGTACCCGGTACACACCCCGAGCTCCAGTGTACCCGGTGCACACTCCGAGATCCAGTGTACCCAGTGCAGGACCGCGAGCTGCAGTGTAACCGGTGCACACTCCGAGCTCCAGTGTACCCGGTGCACACCCCAAGCTCCAGTGTACCCAGTGCACACCCTGAGCTCCAGTGTACCCGGTGCACACCCCGAGCTCCAGTGTACCCGGTGCACACCCCGAGCTCCAGTGTACATGGTGCACACTCCGAGCTCCAGTGTACCCGGTGCACACCCCGAGCTCCAGTGTACCCGGTGCACACCACGAGCTCCAGTGTACCCGGTGCACACTCCGAGCTCCAGTGTACCCGGTGCACACTCCAAGCTCCACTTTACCCGGTGTACAACCCGAGCTCCAGTGTACCCGGTGCACACTCCGAGCTCCAGTGTACCCGGTCCACACTCCGAGCTCCAGTGTACCCGGCGCACACTCCGAGCTCCAGTGTACCCGGTGGACACTCCGAGCTCCAGTGTACACGGTGCACACCTCAAGCTCCAGTGTACCCGGCGGGCAGCGCGAGCTCCAGTGTAACTGGTGCACATCCCTAGCTCCAGTGTACCCGATGCACACTCCGAGATCCAGTGTACCCAGTGCACACCGCGAGCTCCAGTGTAACCAGTGCACACTCCGAGCTCCAGTGTACCCGGAGCACACTCCGAGCTCCAGTGTACCCAGTGCACACCGCGAGCTCCAGTGTACCCGGTGCACACCGCGATCTCCAGTGTACCTGGTGCACACTCCGAGCTCCAGTGTACCCGGTGCACACTACAAGCTCCAGTGTACCCGGTGCACACCCCGAGCTCCAGTGTACACGGTGCACACCTCAAGCTCCAGTGTACCCGGCGGGCAGCGCGAGCTCCAGTGTAACTGGTGCACACCCCTAGCTCCAGTGTACCCGATGCACACTCCGAGATCCAGTGTACCCAGTGCACACCGCGAGCTCCAGTGTAACCAGTGCACACTCCGAGCTCCAGTGTACCCGGAGCACACTCCGAGCTCCAGTGTACCCAGTGCACACCGCGAGCTCCAGTGTACCCGGTGCACACCGCGATCTCCAGTGTGCCCGGTGCACACTACAAGCTCCAGTGTACCCGGTGCACACCCCGAGATCCAGTGTACCCAGTGCACACCGCGAGCTCCAGTGTAACCGGTGCACACTCCGAGATCCAGTGTACCCGGTGCACACCCCGAGCTCCAGTGTACCCAGTGCACACCACGAGATCCAGTGTACCCGGAGCACACTCCGAACTCCAGTGTACCCGGTACACACCCTGAGCACCAGTGTACACGGTGCACACTGCGAGCTCCAGTGTACCCGGTGCACACTCCGATCTCCAGTGTACACGGTGGACAACTGGAGATCCAGTGTACCCGGCGCACAGCGCGAGCTCCAGGTACACCGTGCACACCGCGAGCTCCAGTGTACCCGGTGCACACCCCGAGCTCCAGTGTACCCGGTGCACACCCCGAGCTCCAGTGTACCCGGTGCACACTCCGAGCTCCAGCGTACCCGGTGCACACTCCAAGCTCCAGTGTACCCGGTGCACACCCCAAGCTCCAGTGTAGACGGTGCAGACTCTGAGCTCCAGTGTACCCAGTGCACACCGCGAGCTCCAGTGTAACCGGAGCACACCCTGAGCTCCAGTGTACCCGGAGCACACCCCGAGCTCCAGTGTACCCGGTACACACCCCGAGCTCCAGTGTACCCGGTGGACACACCGAGATCCAGTGTACCCGGCGCACTGCTTGAGTTCCAGTGTACACGGTGCACACCGCGAGCTCCAGTGTTCCCGGTGCACACTCCGAGATCCAGTGTACCCAGTGCAGGACCGCGAGCTCCAGTGTAACCGGTGCACACTCCGAGCTCCAGTGTACCCGGTGCACACCGTGAGCTACAGCGTAACCGGTGCACACCGCGGTCACCAGTGTACCCGGTGCACAATCCGAGCTCCAGTGTACCTGGTACGCACTCCGAGCTCCAGTGTACCCGGTGCACAGCGCGAGCTCCAGTGTACCCGGTGCACACTCCGAGCTCCAGTGTACCCGGTGCACATTCCGAGATCCAGTGTACCCAGTGCACACCGCGAGCTCCTGTGTACCTGGTATACACTCCGAGCTCCAGTGTACCCAGTGCACATACCGAGCACCAGTGTACCCGGTGCACACTCCGAGCTCCAGTGTACCCGGTACACACCCCGAGCTCCAGTGTACACGGTGCACACCGCGAGCTCCAGTGTACCCGGTGCACACCCCGAGCTCCAGTGTACCCGGTGCACTCTCCGAGCTCCAGTGTACCCGGTGCACACTCCAAGCTCCAGTGTACCCGGTTCACACCCCGAGCTCCAGTGTACCCGATGCACTCTCTGAGCTCCACTGTAACCGGTGCAAACTCCAAGCTCCAGTGTACCCGGTGCACATACCGAGCTCCAGTGTACCCGGTGCACACTCCAAGCTCCAGTATACCCCGGTGCACACCCCGAGCTCCAGTGTACCCGGTGCACACCACGAGCTCCAGTGTAACCGGTGCACACTCCGAGCTCCAGTGTACCCGGTGCACACTCTGAGCTCCAGTGTACCCGGTTCACACCCTGAGCTCCAGTGTACCCGGCATACACCCCAAGCTCCAGTGTACCCGGTGTACATACCGAGCTCCAGTGTAGCCGGTACACACCCCGTGCGCCAGTGTACACGGTACACACCGCGAGCTCCAGTGTACCCGGTGCACACTCGAAGCTCCAGTGTACTCGGTGCACACTCCGAGCTCCAGTGTACCCGGTGGCCACCCCGAGATCCAGTGTAACCGGTGCACAGCCCGAGCTCCAGTGTACCCAGTGCAGACTCCGAGCTCCAGTGTACCCGGTGCACACCCCGAGCTCCAGTGTACCCGGTGCACACAACGAGCTCCAGTGTACCCGGTGCACACTCCGAGCTCCAGTGTACCCGGTGCACACTCCAAGCTCCAGTGTACCCGGTGCACACCCCAAGCTCCAGTGTACACGGTGCAGACTCTGAGCTCCAGTGTACCCAGTGCACACCGCGAGCTCCAGTGTAACCGGAGCACACCCTGAGCTCCAGTGTACCCGGAGCACACCCCGAGCTCCAGTGTACCCGGTACACACCCCGAGCTCCAGTGTACCCGGTGGACACACCGAGATCCAGTGTACCCGGCGCACTGCTTGAGTTCCAGTGTACACGGTGCACACCGCGAGCTCCAGTGTTCCCGGTGCACACTCCGAGATCCAGTGTACCCAGTGCAGGACCGCGAGCTCCAGTGTAACCGGTGCACACTCCGAGCTCCAGTGTACCCGGTGCACACCGTGAGCTACAGCGTAACCGGTGCACACCGCGGTCTCCAGTGTACCCGGTGCACAATCCGAGCTCCAGTGTACCTGGTACGCACTCCGATCTCCAGTGTACCCGGTGCACAGCGCGAGCTCCAGTGTACCCGGTGCACACCGCAAGCTCCAGTGTACCTGGTATACACTCCGAGCTCCAGTGTACCCGGTGCACACGGCGAACTCCAGTGTACCCGGTGCACACTCCGAGCTCCAGTGTACCCAGTGCACATACCGAGCTCCAGTGTACCCGGTGCACACTCCGAGCTCCAGTGTACCCGGTACACACCCCGAGCTCCAGTGTACACGGTGCACACCGCGAGCTCCAGTGTACCCGGTGCACACTCTGAGCTCCAGTGTACCCGGTGCACACCCCGAGCTCCAGTGTACCCGGTGCACTCTCCGAGCTCCAGTGTACCCGGTGCACACTCCAAGCTCCAGTGTACCCGGTTCACACCCCGAGCTCCAGTGTACCCGATGCACTCTCTGAGCTCCACTGTAACCGGTGCAAACTCCAAGCTCCAGTGTACCAGGTGCACATACCGAGCTCCAGTGTACCCGGTGCACACTCCAAGCTCCAGTGTACCCCGGTGCACACCCCGAGCTCCAGTGTACCCGGTGCACACTCCGAGCTCCAGTGTACCCGGTGCACACTCCAGCTCCAGTGTACCCGGTTCACACCCCGAGCTCCAGTGTACCCGGCACACACCCCAAGCTCCAGTGTACCCGGTGTACATACCGAGCTCCAGTGTAGCCGGTACACACCCCGTGCTCCAGTGTACACGGTGCACACCGCGAGCTCCAGTGTACCCGGTGCACACTCGAAGCTCCAGTGTACTCGGTGCACACTCCGAGCTCCAGTGTACCCGGTGGCCACCCCGAGATCCAGTGTAACCGGTGCACAGCCCGAGCTCCAGTGTACCCAGTGCAGACTCCGAGCTCCAGTGTACCCGGTTCACACCCCGAGCTCCAGTGTACCCAGCGCACACCCCGAGCTCCAGTGTACACAGTGCAGACTCCGAGCTACAGTGTACCCAGTGCACACCACGAGCTCCAGTGTAACCGGTGCACACTCCGAGCTCCAGTGTACCCGGTGCACACTCCGAGCTCCAGTGTACCCGGTTCACACCCCGAGCTCCAGTGTACCCGGCATACACCCCAAGCTCCAGTGTACCCGGTGTACATACCGAGCTCCAGTGTAGCCGGTACACACCCCGTGCGCCAGTGTACACGGTGCACAATCCGAGCTCCAGTGTACCTGGTACACACTCCGAGCTCCAGTGTACCCGGTGCACAATCCGAGCTCCAGTGTAACCGGTGCACAATCCGAGCTCCAGTGTAACCGGTGCACAATCCGAGCTCCAGTGTACCTGGTACACACTCCGAGCTCCAGTGTACCCGGTGGACAGCGCGAGCTCCACTGTAACCGGTGCACACCCCGGACTCCATTGTACCCGGTTCACACTCCGAGCTCCAGTGTACCCGGTGCACACCCCGAGCTCCAGCGTACCCGGCACACACCCCAAGCTCCAGTGTACCTGGTTTACATACCGAGCTCCAGTGTAGCCGGTACACACCCGAGCTCCAGTGTACACCGTGCACACCGCGAGCTCCAGTTTACCCGGTGCACACTCGGAGCTCCAGTGTACTCAGTGCACACTCCGAGCTCTCGTGTACCCGGTGGACACCCCGAGATCCAGTGTACCCAGCGCACACCCCGAGTTCCAGTGTACTCGGTGCACACCTCAAGCTCCAGTGTACCCGGTGCACACTCCAAGCTCCAGTGTACCCGGTGCACACCCCGAGCTCCAGTGTACACGGTGCAGACTCCGAGCTACAGTGTACCCAGTGCACACCGCGAGCTCCAGTGTAACCGGTGCACACCCCGAGCTCCAGTGTACCCGGTGCACACCCCGAGCTCCAGTGTACCCGGTACACACCCCGAGCTCCAGTGTACCCGGTGCACACTCCGAGATCCAGTGTACCCAGTGCAGGACCGCGAGCTGCAGTGTAACCGGTGCACACTCCGAGCTCCAGTGTACCCGGTGCACACCCCAAGCTCCAGTGTACCCAGTGCACACCCTGAGCTCCAGTGTACCCGGTGCACACCCCGAGCTCCAGTGTACCCGGTGCACACCCCGAGCTCCAGTGTACATGGTGCACACTCCGAGCTCCAGTGTACCCGGTGCACACCCCGAGCTCCAGTGTACCCGGTGCACACCACGAGCTCCAGTGTACCCGGTGCACACTCCGAGCTCCAGTGTACCCGGTGCACACTCCAAGCTCCACTTTACCCGGTGTACAACCCGAGCTCCAGTGTACCCGGTGCACACTCCGAGCTCCAGTGTACCCGGTCCACACTCCGAGCTCCAGTGTACCCGGCGCACACTCCGAGCTCCAGTGTACCCGGTGGACACTCCGAGCTCCAGTGTACACGGTGCACACCTCAAGCTCCAGTGTACCCGGCGGGCAGCGCGAGCTCCAGTGTAACTGGTGCACATCCCTAGCTCCAGTGTACCCGATGCACACTCCGAGATCCAGTGTACCCAGTGCACACCGCGAGCTCCAGTGTAACCAGTGCACACTCCGAGCTCCAGTGTACCCGGAGCACACTCCGAGCTCCAGTGTACCCAGTGCACACCGCGAGCTCCAGTGTACCCGGTGCACACCGCGATCTCCAGTGTACCTGGTGCACACTCCGAGCTCCAGTGTACCCGGTGCACACTACAAGCTCCAGTGTACCCGGTGCACACCCCGAGCTCCAGTGTACACGGTGCACACCTCAAGCTCCAGTGTACCCGGCGGGCAGCGCGAGCTCCAGTGTAACTGGTGCACACCCCTAGCTCCAGTGTACCCGATGCACACTCCGAGATCCAGTGTACCCAGTGCACACCGCGAGCTCCAGTGTAACCAGTGCACACTCCGAGCTCCAGTGTACCCGGAGCACACTCCGAGCTCCAGTGTACCCAGTGCACACCGCGAGCTCCAGTGTACCCGGTGCACACCGCGATCTCCAGTGTGCCCGGTGCACACTACAAGCTCCAGTGTACCCGGTGCACACCCCGAGATCCAGTGTACCCAGTGCACACCGCGAGCTCCAGTGTAACCGGTGCACACTCCGAGATCCAGTGTACCCGGTGCACACCCCGAGCTCCAGTGTACCCAGTGCACACCACGAGATCCAGTGTACCCGGAGCACACTCCGAACTCCAGTGTACCCGGTACACACCCTGAGCACCAGTGTACACAGTGCACACTGCGAGCTCCAGTGTACCCGGTGCACACTCCGATCTCCAGTGTACACGGTGGACAACTGGAGATCCAGTGTACCCGGCGCACAGCGCGAGCTCCAGGTACACCGTGCACACCGCGAGCTCCAGTGTACCCGGTGCACACCCCGAGCTCCAGTGTACCCGGTGCACACCCCGAGCTCCAGTGTACTCGATGCACACTCCGAGCTCCAGTGTACCCGGCGCACACCCCGAGATCCAGTGTACCCACTGCACACTCCGTGATCCAGTGTACCCAGTGCACACCGCGAGCTCCAGTGTACCCGGTGCACACCCCGAGATCCAGTGTACCCAGTGCACACCGCGAGCACCAGTGTAACCGGTGCACACCGGGAGCTCCAGTGTACACGGTGCACACTCCGAGCTCCAATGTACCCAGCGCACACTCCGATATCCAGTGTACCCAGTGGACACCGCTAACTCCAGTGTACCCGGTGCACACTCCGAGCTCCAGTTTACCCGGTACACACCCTGAGCTCCAGTGTACGCGGAGCACACCGCGAGATCCAGTGTACCCAGCGCACACCCCGAGCTCCAGTGTACCCGGTGCACACTCCGAGCTCCAGTGTACCCGGTGCACACCCCAAGCTCCAGTGTACACGGTGCAGACTCCGAGCTCCAGTGTACCCAGTGCACACCGCGAGCTCCAGTGTAACCGGAGCACACCCCGAGCTCCAGTGTACCCGGAGCACACACCCCGAGCTCCAGTGTACCCGGTACACACCCCGAGCTCCAGTGTACCCGGTGGACACACCAAGAGCCAGTGTACCCGGCGCACTGCTTGAGTTCCAGTGTACACGGTGCACACCGCGAGCTCCAGTGTACCCGGTGCACACTCCGAGATCCAGTGTACTCGGTGCACACCGTGAGCTCCAGCGTAACCGGT
This sequence comes from Squalus acanthias, assembly GCA_030390025.1. NCBI lineage: Eukaryota > Metazoa > Chordata > Chondrichthyes > Squaliformes > Squalidae > Squalus > Squalus acanthias. The sequence goes on along the minus strand of CM059425.1, from coordinate 123,531,580 downwards.
GCACACCGTGGTCTCCAGTGTACGCATTACGCACTCCGAGCTCCAGTGTACCCAGTGCACATTCCGAGATCCAGTGTACACGGTGCACACCTCAAGCTCCAGTGTACCCGGCGGACAGCGCGAGCTCCAGTGTAACCGGTGGACACTCCGAGCTTCAGTGTACCCGGTGCACACCCCGAGCTCCAGTGTACACGGTGCACACCTCAAGCTCCAGTGTACCCGGCGGACAGCGCGAGCTCCAGTGTAACCGGTGCACACCCCTAGCTCCAGTGTGCCCGATGCACATTCCGAGATCCAGTGTACCCAGTGCACACCGCGAGCTCCAGTGTACCTGGTGCACAATCCGAGCTCCAGTGTACCTGGTACACACTCCGAGCTCCAGTGTACCCGGTGCACACGGCGAGCTCCAGTGTACCCGGTGCACACTCCGAGCTCCAGTGTACCCAATTCACATACCGAGCTTCAGTGCACCCGGTGCACACTCCGAGCTCCAGTGTACCCGGTACACACCCCGAGATCCAGTGTACACGGTGCACACCGCGAGCTCCAGTGTACCCGGTGCACACTCCGAGCTCCAGTGTACCCGGTGCACACCCCGAGCTCCAGTGTACCCGGTGCACTGTCCGAGCTCCAGTGTACCCGGTGCACACTCCAGGCTCCAGTGTACCCTGTGCACACCCCGAGCTCCAGTGTACCCGATGCACTCTCTGAGCTCCTGTGTACCCGGTGCAAACTCCAAGCTCCAGTGTACCCGGTGCACATACCGAGCTCCAGTGTACCCGTTGCACACCCCGAGCTCCAGTGTACCCGGTGCACACCCCGGACTCCATTGTACCCGGTGCACACTCCGAGCTCCAGTGTACCCGGTGCACACCCCGAGCTCCAGCGTACCCGGCACACACCCCAAGCTCCAGTGTACCTGGTTTACATACCGAGCTCCAGTGTAGCCGGTACACACCCCGAGCTCCAGTGCACACCGTGCACACCGCGAGCTCCAGTGTACCCGGTGCACACTCCGAGCTCCAGTGTACTCGGTGCACACTCCGAGATCCAGTGTACCCGGCGCACACCCCGAGCTCCAGTGTACCCGGTGCACACTCCGAGCTCCAGTGTACCTGGTGCACACTCCAAGCTCCAATGTACCCGGTGCACACCCCGAGCTCCGGTGTACACGGTGCAGATTCCGAGCTACAGTGTACCCAGTGCACACCGCGAGCTCCAGTGTAACCGGTGCACACCCCGAGCTCCAGTGTACCCGGTACACACCCCGAGCTCCAGTGTACCCGGCGCACACCCCGAGCTCCAGTGTACCCGGTGCACACCCCGAGCTCCAGTGTACATGGTGTACACTCCGAGCTCCAGGGTACACGGTGCACACCCCGAGCCCCAGTGTACCCGGTGCACACTCCGAGCTCCAGTGTACCCGGTGCACACCCCGAGCTCCAGTGTACCCGGTACACACCCCAAGCTCCAGTGTACCCGGTGCACACCGCGAGCTCCAGTGTACTCAGTGCACACTCTGAGCTCCAGTGTACCCGGTGCACACTCCGAGCTCCAGTGTACCCGAGGCACTCTCCGAGCTCCAGTTTACCCGGTGCACACTCCACGCTCCAGTGTACCCGGTGCACACTCCGAACTCCAGTGTACCCGGCGCACACTCCGAGCTCCAGTGTACCCGGCGCACACTCCGAGCTCCAGTGTACCCGGTGGACACTCCGAGCTTCAGTGTACCTGGTGCACACCCCGAGCTCCAGTGTACACGGTGCACACCTCAAGCTCCAGTGTACCCAGTGCACACCGCGAGCTCCGGCGTAACCAGTGCACACTCCGAGCTCCAATGTACCCGGAGCACACTCCGAGCTCCAGTGTACCCGGTGCGCACTCCGAGCTCCAGTGTACCCGGTGCACACTACAAGCTCCAGTGTACCCGGTGCACACCCCGAGATCCAGTGTACCCAGTGCACACTGCGAGCTCCAGTGTAACCGGTGCACACTCTGAGCTCCAGTGTACCCGGAGCACACTCCGAGCTACAGTGTACACGGTGCACTCCCCGAGGTCCAGTGTACCCGGTGCACACCCCGGGCTCCAGTGTACCCGGTGCACTTTCCGAGCTCCAGTGAACCTGGTGCACACGCCGAGCTACAGTGTACCCAGTGCACACTCCGAGCTCCAGTGTACCCGGTGCACACCCTGGGCTCCAGTGTACCCGGTGCACACTCCAAGCTCCAGTGTACCCGGTGCACACCCCGAGCTGCAGTGCACCCGATGCACACCGCGAGCTCCAGAGTACCCGGAGCACACCTCGAGCTCCAGTGTACACGGTGCACACTCCGAGATCCAGTGCACACGGTGCACACCTCCAGCTCCAGTGCACCCGGTGCACGCTCCGAGATCCAGTGTACACGGTGCACACTGCGAGCTCCAGTTTACCCGGTGCACACTCCGAGATCCAGTGTACCCGATGCACAGCGCGAGCTCCAGTGTACACCGTGCACACCGCGAGCTCCAGTGTACCCGGTGCACACCGCGAGCTCCAGTGTACCCGGTGCACACCCCGAGATCCAGTGTCCCCGGTGCACGCCGCGAGCTCCAGTGTACCCGGTGCACACCCCGAGATCCAGTGTACCCAGTGCACACCGCGAGCTCCAGTGTACCCGGTGCACACCCCGAGATCCAGTGTACCCAGTGCACACCGCGAGCTCCAGTGTAACCAGTGCACACTCTGAGCTCCAGTGTACCCAGAGCACTCCTCGAGCTCCAGTGTACCCGATGCACACCGTGAGCTCCAGTGTACCCGGAGCACACCAGGAGCTCCAATGTACCCGTTGCACACTCCGAGATCCAGTGTACACGGTGCACACCGCGAGCTCCAGTGTACCCGGTGCACACTCCGAGATCCAGTGTACCCGGTGCACACCCCGAGCTCCAGTGTACCCGGTGCACACCACGAGATCCAGTGTACCCGGAGCACACTCCGAGCTGCAGTGTACCCGGTACACACCCTGAGCTCCAGTGTACACGGTGCACACCGCGAGCTCCAGTGTACCCGGTGCACACTCCGAGCTCCAGTTTACCCGGTGGACAACCGGAGATCCAGTGTACCCGGCGCACAGCGCGAGCTCCAGTGTACACCGTGCACACCGCGAGCTCCAGTGTACCCGGTGCACACCGCGAGCTCCAGTGTACCCGGTGCACACTCGGAGCTCCAGTGTACCCGGTGCATACTCCGAGCTCCAGTGTACCCGGTGCACACCCCGAGCTCCAGTGTAGCCGGTGCACACCCCGAGCTCCAGTGTACTCGATGCACACTCCGAGCTCCAGTGTACCCGGTGCACACTCCGAGCTCCAGTGTACCCGGTGCACACCCCGACATCCAGTGTACCCAGTGCACACCGCGAGCTCCAGTGTACCCGGAGCACACTCCGAGCTCCAGTGTACCCGGTGCACACTCCGAGCTACAGTGTACCTGGTGCACACGCCGAGCTCCAGTGTACCCAGTGCACACTCCCAGCTCCAGTGTACCCGGTGCACACCCCGGGCTCCAGTGTACCCGGTGCACACTCGAAGCTCCAGTGTACCCGGTGCACACCCCGAGCTCCAGTGCACCCGGAGCACACCAGGAGCTCCAATGTACCCGTTGCACACTCCGAGATCCAGTGTACACGGTGCACACCGCGAGCTCCAGTGTACCCGGTGCACACTCCGAGATCCAGTGTACCCGGTGCACACCCCGAGCTCCAGTGTACCCGGTGCACACCACGAGATCCAGTGTACCCGGAGCACACTCCGAGCTGCAGTGTACCCGGTACACACCCTGAGCTCCAGTGTACACGGTGCACACCGCGAGCTCCAGTGTACCCAGTGCACACTCCCAGCTCCAGTGTACCCGGTGCACACCCCGGGCTCCAGTGTACCCGGTGCACACTCGAAGCTCCAGTGTACCCGGTGCACACCCCGAGCTCCAGTGCACCCGGTGCACACCCCGAGCTCCAGTGTACCCGGTGCACACTCCGAGATCCAGTGTACACTGTGCACACCGCGAGCTCCAGTGTACGCGGCGCACACCCCGAGATCCAGTGTACCCAGTGCACACTCTGAGCTCCAGTGTCCCCGGTGCACGCCGCGAGCTCCAGTGTACCCGGTGCACACCCCGAGATCCAGTGTACCCAGTGCACACCGCGAGCTCCAGTGTACCCGGTGCACACCCCGAGATCCAGTGTACCCAGTGCACATCGCGAGCTCCAGTGTAACCGGTGCACACTCCTAGCTCCAGTGTACCCACTGCACACCGCGAGCTCCAGTGTACCCGGTGCACACCGTGATCTCCAGTGTACCCGGAGCACACCCCGAGCTCCAGTGTACCAGGTGCACACCCCGAGCCCCAGTGTACCCGGTGCACGCTCCGAGCTCCAGTGTACCCGGTGCTCACCCCGAGCTCCAGTGTACCTGGTGCACACTGCGAGCTCCAGTGAACCCAGTGTACATTCCGAGCTCCAGTGTACCTGGTGCACACTCCGAGCTCCAGTGTACCCGGTGCACACTCCGAGCTCCAGTGTACCGGTGCCCACCCCGGGCTCCAGTGTACCCGGTGCACACTCCGAGCTCCAGTGTACCGGTGCCCACCCCGGGCTCCAGTGTACCCGGGGCACACGCCAAGCTCCAGTGTACCTGGTGCACACCCCGAGCTCCAGTGTACCCGGTGCACACTCCGAGCTCCAGTGTACACGGTGCACACCGCGAGCTCCAGTGCACCCGGTCCACACCCCGAGCTCCAGTGTACACGGTGCACACTCCGAGCTCCAGTGTACCCGGTGCACACCTCGAGCTCCAGTGTACCCGGTGGACACTCCGAGCTCCAGTATACCCGGCGGACAGCGCGAGCTCCAGTGTACCCAGTGCACACTGCGAGCTCCAGTGTACCCGGCGCACTCCCCGAGCTCCAGTGTACCCGGTGCACACCTCGAGCTCCAGTGTACCCGGTGGACACTCCGAGATCCAGTATACCCGGCGGACAGCGCGAGCTCCAGTGTTCCCAGTGCACACTGCGAGCTCCAGTGTACCCGGCGCACTCCTCAAGCTCCAGTGTGTAAGGTTTCCAAAATTTGCAGATCCCCAAAACCTAAGGAAAAGGGATTTTGAAACTACCCCAGAGTGATAAAAATGCATCTGGGCCTAACATAAGGAATTTAAGACCAAAAACCAAGTTTTGGCATTTTAAAAGACATGTCTGGACCTGTAAGGGAGAAAAAGCTGCACAGGAGGTGGGCTCAACTTCTGTTCAAAGCTATTGGCTATTGCATTGTCTGGGGAATCGGGATTACCTCACTCAAGCCCCAGCAAGCATTAACATTTGGACAATAGGCCCTGGGAGAAGGCAGCCCCACCCAAAACATAGGCCTCATTAAAACCTATCACAGACCCATCAAACCATGCATATTTCAAATCGCTCAGGAACATTCTATAGAAAAACCCGAGTCCAGCCTAGAAACCCAAAACATGACACCAATCACCTGTAATCAACCGAAGAGATCGACAGGACGCAAGCCATTTGACACTTAGTAAAGTCGTTACTGTTAACGAGGTCTTACAATGACCAGGATTTGATTTGGTTTTGACAAGGCCACTTCAATTTAGTATAATTGAAGGCCCATCAAGCAGTTACAGGAGTTGAAGTTCTCCAGTAAATGAGTTCAAGTTCAATAGAATTAAAAGCCTGTGTTGAACAGAGTTCAGGACAAGCAGGCAGAAGGCAGTTTCCACAGTCCTGCAAGAAGGCAGTTCCACAGCTCGGAAGAAGACAGTTTAAACAGAGGCAGAGTTACAGCAAGAAGTTCAACAAAGAAGGCCAACAGCTTCACAAGCAGACTGACATGCAAGAAGAAACCAGAGCGACTGCCTCAGTGACCATCAGGACACCTCGCGGCAACAAGGGCCTTACGAAACCTTTTACTCAAAAGACTCTAAACCCTAACTCTAAACTGTCAAGGATTCGTTTGGTGAGCATTATCCCTGGTTCTCCAGAGTGCAACCTAGCTAGTGAAGTGGGATTGGGAGGGGTGAAGTATTCTTCTAATGTTATCTCCCTCGCTTGTACCGAAGTGTTCCCCACCTTCACAGTGATAAGAGTGTTTGTGTTGTGTTTTCCTTCCTTGAATAAAAGTCAAAGTTCTTTCATCAAACCTGTTGTCTACTGCACCTTTGTTCACAACCCCCAAATAAGTCCAAGGTCCAGAAACAGGGGCGTGGGAGCGATTCGAACTGCTCACTGAGTCAGAGGTGAGGCTGACCCTACCACACCAGCCCCTACAAGTGTACACAGGGCACAACCCGTGTTCCAGTTTCCCAGGTGCACACTCCGAGATCCAGTGTACCCGGTGCACACTGCGAGCTCCAGTGTACCCGGAGCACACTGCGAGCTCCAGTGTACCCGGAGCACACTGCGAGCTCCAGTGTACCCGGTGCACACTGCGAGCTCCAGTGTACCCGGTGCACACTGCGAGCTCCAGTGTACCCGGTGCACACTGCGATCTCCAGTGTACCCGGTGCACACCGCGAGCTCCAGTGTACCCGGTGCACACCCCGAGCTCCAGTGTACCCGGGGCACACTCCGAGATCCAGTGTACCCAGTGCAGGACCGCGAGCTCCAGTGTAACCAGTGCACACTCCGATCTCCAGTGTACCCGGTGCACACCGCGGTCTCCAGTGTACCCGGTGCACACAGCGAGCTCCAGTGTACCCGGTGCACACCCCGAGCTCCAGTGTACCCGGTGCACACCGCGAGCTCCAGTGTACACTGTGCACACTCCGAGCTCCAGTGTACCCGGTGCACACTGCGAGCTCCAGTGTAACCGGAGCAAACCCCGAGCTCCAGTGTATCCGGAGCACACCCCGAGCTCCAGTGTTCCCGGAGCACACCCTGAGCTCCAGTGTACCCGGTACACACCCCGAGCTCCAGTGTACCCGGTGGACACACCGAGATCCCTGTAGCCGGTGGACACACCGAGATCCAGTGTACCCGGCGCACTGCTTGAGTTCCAGTGTACACGGTGCACACCGCGAGCTCAAGTGTACCCGGTGCACACTCCGAGATCCAGTGTACCCAGTGCAGGACCGCGAGCTCCAGTGTAACCGGTGCACACTCCGAGCTCCAGTGTACCTGGTATGCACTCCGAGCTCCAGTGTACCCGGTGCACACCGCAATCTCCAGTGTACCTGGTGCACACTCCGAGATCCAGTGTACCCAATGCACACCGCGAGCTCCAGTGTACCTGGTGCACAATCCGAGCTCCAGTGTACCTGGTACACACTTCGAGCTCCAGTGTACTCGGTGCACATACCGAGCTCCAGTGTACCCGGTGCACACCGCGAGCTCCAGTGTACCCAGTGCACACTCCGAGCTCCAGTGTACCCGGTGCACATTCCGAGATCCAGTGTACCCAGTGCACACCGCGAGCTGGGGTGTACCTGGTGCACAATCCGAGCTCCAGTGTACCTGGTACACACTCCGAGCTCCAGTGTACCCAGTGCACACGGCGAGCTCCAGTGTACCCGGTGCACACTCCGAGCTACAGTGTACCCGGTGCACATACCGAGCTCCAGTGTACCCGGTGCACACTCCAAGCTCCAGTGTACCCGGTACACACTCCGAGCTCCAGTGTACCCGGTGCACAACCCGAGCTCCAGTGTAACTGGAGCAAACCCCGAGCTCCAGTGTATCCGGAGCACACCCCGAGCTCCAGTGTTCCCGGAGCACACCCTGAGCTCCAGTGTACCCGGTACACACCCCGAGCTCCAGTGTACCCGGTGGACACACCGAGATCCAGTGCAGCCGGTGGACACACCGAGATCCAGTGTACCCGGCGCACTGCTTGAGTTCCAGTGTACACGGTGCACACCGCGAGCTCAAGTGTACCCGGTGCACACTCCGAGATCCAGTGTACCCAGTGCAGGACCGCGAGCTCCAGTGTAACCGGTGCACACTCCGAGCTCCAGTGTACCTGGTATGCACTCCGAGCTCCAGTGTACCCGGTGCACACCGCAATCTCCAGTGTACCCGGTGCACAATCCGAGCTCCAGTGTACCGGGTACACACTTCGAGCTCCAGTGTACTCGGTGCACATACCGAGCTCCAGTGTACCCGGTGCACACCGCGAGCTCCAGTGTACCCAGTGCACACTCCGAGCTCCAGTGTACCCGGTGCACATTCCGAGATCCAGTGTACCCAGTGCACACTGCGAGCTGGGGTGTACCTGGTGCACAATCCGAGCTCCAGTGTACCTGGTACACACTCCGAGCTCCAGTGTACCCGGGGCACACTCCGAGATCCAGTGTACCCAGTGCAGGACCGCGAGCTCCAGTGTAACCGGTGCACACTCCGAGCTCCAGTGTACCCGGTGCACACCGCGGTCTCCAGTGTACCCGGTGCACACAGCGAGCTCCAGTGTACCCGGTGCACACCCCGAGCTCCAGTGTACCCGGTGCACACCGCGAGCTCCAGTGTAACTGGAGCAAACCCCGAGCTCCAGTGTATCCGGAGCACACCCCGAGCTCCAGTGTTCCCGGAGCACACCCTGAGCTCCAGTGTACCCGGTACACACCCCGAGCTCCAGTGTACCCGGTGGACACACCGAGATCCAGTGCAGCCGGTGGACACACCGAGATCCAGTGTACCCGGCGCACTGCTTGAGTTCCAGTGTACACGGTGCACACCGCGAGCTCAAGTGTACCCGGTGCACACTCCGAGATCCAGTGTACCCAGTGCAGGACCGCGAGCTCCAGTGTAACCGGTGCACACTCCGAGCTCCAGTGTACCTGGTATGCACTCCGAGCTCCAGTGTACCCGGTGCACACCGCAATCTCCAGTGTACCCGGTGCACAATCCGAGCTCCAGTGTACCTGGTACACACTTCGAGCTCCAGTGTACTCGGTGCACATACCGAGCTCCAGTGTACCCGGTGCACACCGCGAGCTCCAGTGTACCCAGTGCACACTCCGAGCTCCAGTGTACCCAGTGCACATTCCGAGATCCAGTGTACCCAGTGCACACCGCAAGCTGGGGTGTACCTGGTGCACAATCCGAGCTCCAGTGTACCTGGTACACACTCCGAGCTCCAGTGTACCCAGTGCACACGGCGAGCTCCAGTGTACCCGGTGCACACTCCGAGCTACAGTGTACCCGGTGCACATACCGAGCTCCAGTGTACCCGGTGCACACTCCAAGCTCCAGTGTACCCGGTACACACTCCGAGCTCCAGTGTACCCGGTGCACAACCCGAGCTCCAGTGTACCCGGTGGACACTCCGAGCTCCAGTATACCCGGCAGACAGCGCGAGCTCCAGTGTACCCAGTGCACACTGCGAGCTCCAGTGTACCCGGTGCACACTGCGAGCTCCAGTGTACCCGGTGCACACCTCGAGCTCCAGTGTACCCGGTGCACACCCCGAGCTCCAGTGTACCCGGTGCACACCCCGAGCTCCAGTGTACCCGGTGCACACTCCGAGCTCCAGTGTACCCGGCGCACACTCCGAGCTCCAGTGTACCTGGCACACACCCCAAGCTCCAGTGTACCCGGTGTACATACCGAGCTCCAGTGTAGCCAGTACACACCCCGTGCTCCAGTGTACACGGTGCACACCGCGAGCTCCAGTGTACCCGGTGCACACTGCGAGCTCCAGTGTACCCGGTGCACACTCCGAGCTCCAGTGTACCCGGTGCACACCCCGAGCTCCAGTGTACCCGGTGCACACCGCGAGCTCCAGTTTACACAGTGCACACTCCGAGCTCCAGTGTACCCAATGCACACCGCGAGCTCCAGTGTACCTGGTGCACAATCTGAGCTTCAGTGTACCTGGTACACACTTCGAGCTCCAGTGTACCCGGTGCACACGGCGAGCTCCAGTGTACCCGGTGCACACGGCGAGCTCCAGTATACCCGGTGCACACTCCGAGCTCCAGTGTACCCGGTGCACATACCGAGCTCCAGTGTACCCGGTGCACACCGCGAGCTCCAGTGTACACAGTGCACACTCCGAGCTCCAGTGTACCCGGTGCACATTCCGAGATCCAGTGTACCCAGTGCACACCGCGAGCTCCAGTGTACCTGGTGCACAATCCGAGCTCCAGTGTACCCGGTGCACATACCGAGCTCCAGTGTACCCGGTGCACACTCCGAGCTCCAGTGTACCCGGTGCACGACCCGAGCTCCAGTGTACCCGGTGCACACCTCGAGCTCCAGTGTACCCGGTGGACACTCCGAGCTCCAGTATACCCGGCGGACAGCGCGAGCTCCAGTGTACCCAGTGCACACTGCGAGGTCCAGTGTACCCGGTGCACACCCCGAGCTCCAGTGTACCCGGTGCACACCCCGAGCTCCAGTGTACCCGGTGCACACCCCGAGCTCCAGTGTATCCGGTGCACACCCCGAGCTCCAGTGTACCCGGTGCACACCCCGAGCTCCAGTGTACCCGGTGCACACTCCGAGCTCCAGTGTACCTGGTGCACACTCCGAGCTCCAGTGTACCCGGCGCACACCCCGAGCTCCAGTGTACCCGGTGCACACCCCGAGCTCCAGTGTACCCGGTGCACACCCCGAGATCCAGTGTACCCGGTGCACACCGCGAGCTCCAGTGTACCCGGCGCTCACCCCGAGATCCAGTGTACCCGGCGGACAGCGCGAGCTCCAGTGTACCCAGTGCACACTGCGAGCTCCAGTATACCCGGTGCACACCCCGAGCTCCAGTGTACCCGGTGCACACCCCGAGCTCCAGTGTACCCGGTGCACACCCCGAGCTCCAGTGTACCCGGTGCACACCCCGAGCTCCAGTGTACCCGGCGCACACTCCGAGCTCCAGTGTACCCGGCGCACACCCCGAGCTCCAGTGTACCCGATGCACACCCCGAGATCCAGTGTACCCGGTGCACACCGCGAGCTCCAATGTACCCGGCGCTCACCCCGAGATCCAGTGTACCCGGTGCACACCACCATCTCCAGTGTACCCGGTGCACACTCCGAGCTCCAGTGTACCCGGTGCACACCGCGAGCTCCTGTGTACCCGGTGCACACCACGAGCTCCAGTGTACCCGGTGCACACCCCGAGATCCCGTGTACCCGGTGCACACTCCGAGCTCCAGTGTACCCATTGCTCACCGCGAGCTCCAGTGTACCCGGTGCACACCCCGAGATCCAGTGTAACCAGTGCACACCGCGAGCTACAGTGTAACCGCTGCACACTCCGAGCTACAGTGTACACACTGCACACCGCGATCTCCAGTGTACCCGGTGCAGTCCGCGATCTCCAGTGTACTCGTTGCACACTCCGAGCTCCAGTGTACCCGGTGTACACTCCAAGCTCCAGTGTAACCGTTGCACACTCTGATCTCCAGTGTACCCGGTGCACACCGCGAGGTCAAGTGTACCCGGCGCACTCTCCGAGCTCCAGTGTACCTGGTGCACACCCCGATCTCCAGTGTACCCGGTGCAGACTCCGAGCTCTGGTTTACCCGGTGCACACCCCGAGCTCCAGTGTACCCGATGCACACCCCGAGCTCCAGTGTACCCGGAGCACACTCCGAGCTCCAGTGTACCCGGAGCGCAATCTGAGCTCCAGTGTACCCGGTGCACACCCCGAGCTCCAGTGTACCCGGTGCACACCCCAAGCTCACTCGTACCCGGTGCACACCCCGAGCTCCACTGTACCCGGCGCACTCTCCGAGCTCCAGTGTACCTGGTGCACACCCCGAGCTCCAGTGTACCCGGTGCACACTCCTAGCTCCAGTGTACCCAGTGCACACTGCGAGCTCCAGTGTACCCGGTGCACACCCGGAGCTCCAGTGTACCCGGTGCACACTCCGTGCTCCAGTGTACCCGGTGCACACTCCGAGCTCCAGTGTACCTGATGCACACCGCGAGCTCCAGTGTACCCGGTGCACACTCCGATCTCCAGTGTACCCGGTGCACACCCCGAGATCCAGTGTACCCGGTGCACACTCTGAGCCCCAGTGTACCCGGTACACACCCCGAGCTCCAGTGTACCCGGTGCACACTTCGAGCTCCAGTGTACCCGGCACACACCCCGAGCTCCAGTGTACTCAGTGCACACCCCAAGCTCCAGTTTACTCAGTGCACACCCCAAGCTCCAGTGTACCCGATGCACACCCCGAGCTCCAGTGTACCCGGTACACACTCTGAGCTCCAGTGTACCCGGTGCACAATCTGAGCTCCAGTGTACCCGGAGCATACTCTGAGCTCCAGTGTACCCAGAGCACACTCTGAGCTCCAGTGTACCCGGAGCACACCGCGAGCTCCAGTGTACCCGGAGCACACCGCGAGCTCCAGTGTACCCGGTGCACACTCCGAGCTCCAGTGTAACCGGTGCACACCGCGAGCTCAAGTGTACCCGGCGCACACTCCGAGCTCCAGTGTACCTGGTGCACACCCCGATCTCCAGTGTACCCGGTGCACACACCCAGCTCCGGTGTACCCGGTGCACACTCCCTGCTCCAGTGTACCCGGTGCACACTCCATGCTCCAGTGTAGCCGGTGCACACTCAATGCTCCAGTGTACCCGGTGCACACTTCGTGCTCCAGTGTACCCGGTGCACACTCCGTGCTCCAGTGTACCCGGTGCACACTCCGAGCTCCAGTGTACCCGGTGCATACCGCGAGCTCCAGTGTACCCGGTGCACACTCCGAGCTCCAGTGTACCCGGTGCACACGCCGAGCTCCAGTGTACCCGGTGCACATCCCGAGCTCCAGTGTACCCGGTGCATACCGCGAGCTCCAGTGTACCCGGTGCACACTCCGAGCTCCAGTGTACCCGGTGCACACTCCGAGCTCCAGTGTACCCGGTGCACACTCCGAGCTCCAGTGTACCCGGTGCATACCGCGAGCTCCAGTGTACCCGGTGCACACTCCGAGCTCCAGTGTACCCGGTGCACACTCCGAGCTCCAGTGTACCCGGTGCATACCGCGAGCTCCAGTGTACCCGGTGCACACTCCGAGCTCCAGTGTACCCGGTGCACATCCCGAGCTCCAGTGTACCCGGTGCATACCGCGAGCTCCAGTGTACCCGGTGCACACTCCGAGCTCCAGTGTACCCGGTGCACACTCCGAGCTCCAGTGTACCCGGTGCACACTCCGAGCTCCAGTGTACCCGGTGCATACCGCGAGCTCCAGTGTACCCGGTGCACACTCCGAGCTCCAGTGTACCCGGTGCACACTCCGAGCTCCAGTGTACCCGGTGCATACCGCGAGCTCCAGTGTACCCGGTGCACACTCCGTGCTCCGGTGTACCCGGTGCACACTCCGAGCTCCAGTGTACTTGGTGCACACCCCGAGATCCAGTGTATCCATTGCACACCCCGAGCTCCAGTGTACCCGGCGCACACTCCAAGCTCCAGTGTACCCGGTGCACACTCCGTGTTCCGGTGTACCCGGTGCACACTCCGTGCTCCAGTGTACCCAGTGCACACTCCGAGCTCCGGTGTACCCGGTGCACACTCCCAGCTCCGGTGTACCCGGTGCACACTCCCAGCTCCAGTGTACCCGGTGCACACTCCGAGCTCCAGTGTACCCGGTGCACACTCCATGCTCCAGTGTACCCGGTGCACACCCCGTGCTCCAGTGTACCCGGTGCACACCCCGAGCTCCAGTGTACCCGGTGCATACTCCGAGCTCCAGTGTACCCGGTACACACCCCGAGATCCAGTGTATCCATTGCACACCCCGAGCTCCAGTGTACCCGGCGCACACTCTGAGCTCCAGTGTACCCGGTGCACACCCCGAGCTCCAGTGTACCCGGCGCGCACCCCGAGATCCAGTGTACCCAGTGCACACACCGTGCTCCAGTGTACCCGGTGCACACCCCGATCTCCAGTGTACCCGGTGCATACTCCGAGCTCCAGTGTACCCGGTGCACACTCCGAGCTCCAGTGTACCCGGTGCACACCCCGAGCTCCAGTGTACCCGGTGCACACCCTGAGCTCCAGTGTACCCGGTGTACACTCTGAGCTCTAGTGTACACGGTGCACACCCCGAGCTCCAGTGTACCCGGTGTAGACTCCGAGCTCTAGTGTACACGGTGCACACCCCGAGCTCCAGTGTACACGGTGCACACCGCAAGCTCGAGCGTTCAGGTGTACTCCCCGAGCTCCCTCTCCAGGTTTACCGAGGTATGGACATGGTGCCCGGAGAGAGAAAGGCGCCCGGAGCGATCACCCCCCATTGATTTGTGCCCTTGCAGTTCATTGTTCTGCACGCACTCCCCATTTTTGTCGTCGGTCTTTTTGCCGAGATCAACGAGGGTTTGCCACTTGCTGTCATTTGTAGAAATGTGCTTCTCCTTCCCCATTTGCTTTATGGTTAAACAACCTGTCTTAAAAGGATGGACAGGGTGTGCTTGGCCTTTTTTTCTCTCCAAAGACTCTGCTCATTAATAATGGAATGTTTTTTGGGGGAGGGTTATGAAGTTGCAGAAATAGTTTTCCGAGATTGGATGTAGGACTGAATGGGAATGAAAAGGTTTACTAATCTATTTTAAACGCATAGCAGATCTCCTATGTGTTTGCTTACACGAGAGTCAGTGGTTACACCCTTGCAAAAAGATTTGATGGGGTGGGGGCTTGATCGGCCCCGAGCTTCCGCATGTTTACCGCCCAGGTATCAGCGCAATCTGACTGATAGATTTTTGTTAGGCAAGGGTATTAAGAGTTATGGAACCAAGGCGGGTAGACAGGGCCAGCCTTATGGATGGGCGCCATGGTCAGGGGGCCGCTGTGGTCTGACATTAACGGCGCCTACCTCTGCAAAGAACTTGGCCATCTCCAAAGTCTGCTTCCAATGGACTGCAGTGCTCCTCAGGAAGAGCAAACTTCAAGTTCCAAGAGCGTGGATCGCACTCAGGATCCCGCATCAGTGACGAGCAGCGAACGGAGCTTCTCGAAGCTGAAGCTCAGAAACAGATATTTGCGATCGACCAAGGGAGACAACAGGCTAGCTTCGCTGGCCATCCTGTCTATCGAGATTGATCTGGCTGAAAAATATCTTGGTGAGCAATGTTTTCTAAACGTTATTGCTATATATTAATTTAGTGTTTAATTTAATGTTTAATTTATTTGTCACTTAGCTATAATGTTATTTTTTTATGACTTATATTGTTTATTATTTAAATTATAAAAAAACTTTTGAGATTACAGCTTTATTCCTGAAACTTTCACTGATACTACTACATACTTCAACTCAAAGAAAGGGCGCCAAAATACAAGTTCGCCCAGGGCGCCATTTTCCCTAAAGCCGGCCCTGCGGGTCAATGGAGATGAAATACAGATCAGCTCTGATCTGATTGATTGGCGGGACAGGTTCGAGGGGCTGAATGGCCTGCTCCTGTTCCTATGTTCCCATCTGGGCGGAATCGACTGAAATCTCCAGGGAGAGATTTTCTCAGACCTGTGGTCAATGTTTTTTTGTTGTTGATTGACTCCTGGAAAATAAATGATTAAGAACCATTTTTTCCGAATGGGAAGAAAATTGTAGGCAGCATGTTCACAATTTCCTGACATAAACTGCCAGCGGACGAGGTTCCACGCAGGGAGCACACATTTCGATAGATAGGTGGAGATCAATAGATTTTTGGGCACTGAGGGAATCAAGGGATATGGGGATAGGGCAAGAAAGTGGCGTTGAGGTCGATGATCAGCCATGATCTTATTGAATGGCGGAGCAGGCTCGAGGGGCCGTATGGCCTACTCCAGCTCTTATTTTTCATGTTCTTATGTTCTTATTTCGAAAGTCATTCCTATATGTCACGAAGATCAAAGTAAATAAAGTTGAGGGAGGCCATTTAACTTATAATTCTGTAGAAGCTTACTGTCTTCCCTATTACAACATTCAGTTGCCTGTTGAATGATTTCAGAATTTTTGCTTCCACTACCCCATATGGAAGACTATCCAGGTTTTAATCACCTTTTGTGTGAAGAAATACTTCCTGACACGAGTCCTGAACTTTCCCTTTACCAGTTTGTACCTATATCGCCTTGTCCTATAGTCATGGCTTAATTTGAAATAATGCTCAGGATGAACCTTTTCTACTCTCTGTGGTATTTTATACACTGTTATCAGGCCCCTTCTCATACGTCTCCTTTTAGGGATGGAGGTTCCGAGTTTTTCTAACCTTTCCTCATAATGCAATCCTATGGCACTAGGGATCAACACCGTTCATTAAGTAAATATGTTTCCCATTTTTCCTCCATTGTGTAAAACCTCGTACTTATTTGTATTGAATTTAGTCTGCAACAGTTCCGCCCATTTGTAAATAATGGCCCCTGCGTGCGGAGGCCTCCGATCTGGAAAAAATCTACGGACTTACCTGAGGGCTCCCGAGGTGCGTATACTTCCGTTCCTGGGCCTCTCCAAACTCGAACTGCGCAGGGCCCACGTATCCCAGAGGTGCATGCAGTTCGCAAGTGTCCCTGGAATCACGTAAGCCATGGGGAGCCAATAGGAGAAGGGAATCTCCCTTCATACACTTGACAGATAGACCTGTGTCAAATATATGAGTGGAGATCACCCCAAAAATACTTTAAAACATTAAATAATTTTAAAAAAAATATCACATTTTTAAAATGAGTTGAAATTACAATAAATTAAATATTTTTAAACAAAAATTTAATTTTTTGAAAAAAATAATTAAAGTTTTTTACGGGGCTAAAAATAAACTTACCTTTTTTAAAAGTATTTTTAAATGATAAATGAGTGAAAACATTTTTTTTTACTTTTTTCAACTCTTATGCTGGTAAAAGCAGGCCTTATGCTTGCTTTTACCAGGCGTAAGATTTCTAAGGGTTTTCTGCGGGCAGAGGTTCTCCAGAAAGCGGAACTATCCGCCTGCAGAGGCCCTTCTCTAGGGCAGGCGTACGCACCCATAGGGATCGGAATATACGGCCCATTATCTAGACCCTATGATCCTTCCTTAATTCCCCGGTTGCTTCATTAGACTCTCATGTACCCCCTAGTTTAGTAGCATTTGCAAATTTGACCAACTTACATTGAATTTCTGAATACAAATCATTTAGATCAGAAACAGTAGAAGCTGAACTCGGTATATTTCCCTAACTTGGCATCACTCCTCCAAGTAGTACCCACTGATTCCTTTCTTTCAATCAATTCCTTAAGTTTTACCTATGCTACCCATTGCTTTAAGCTTGTGGAACTCTATCATAGGCTTTCTGGAGGTCGAGGTACACAATTTCATGTAATGTGGGGGAGCACCTTTCCTGTCCATCTGTGTGTGTTTTAATGAACCTGGAGCAGAGAAGGCTAAGAGCAGATTTGATAGAGGTGTTTAAAACGATAAAGAATTTAGATAGAGTAAATAAAGAAAAACTGTTCCCATTGGCGGAAGGGCTAATAACCAGAGGGCACAGATTTAAGGTGATTGGCAAAAGAATCAGAGGCGACATGAGGAAGAACTGTTTTACGCAACGAGTGTTTAGGATTTGGAATGCACTGACTTATAGGTTGGTGGATACAGATTCAATAGTAGCCTTCAAAAGGGAATTGGATAAATACTTGAAGGAGAAAATATTGCAGGGATATGGGGAAAGAGTGAGGGAGTGGGACTACTTAATGTTAGCAAAAATTCTACTTAAATATACATGTTAAAATCAGGAATTTTATTGAGAACCTCCCTCCAAATGTGAATAATTATACAGTCCTTTTAACACTTACTATTGTTCAGAAGATCATGGTTGATTTTGAGTTCTAAGATATATAAATAAAAGAAATGCATTTGGTGTCACCATTTGAAATACATTACAAAACATAAAACCCACTCTGAGTTTTGCTATGTTAAAGGCACTACATAAAGTAAAAAGACTTTCATTTCTATAGTGCTCTTTTACGAACACCGTACGTCCCAAAGCGCTTTACAGCCAATGAAGTACTTTTTGAAGTGTAGCCACTGTTGTAATGTAGGAAACGCGGCAGCCAATTTGCGCACAGCAAGCTCCCGCAAACAGCAATGTGATAATGACCAGATAATCTTGTGTTTGTGATATAAATGCAAGTTGTTGTTGTTGTCATTCCTGCCTGGGCCTTTCCCCACTCACTGATTTTGGGAGTAGTTGAAGCAGAGATCATTGACACTTTTACGGGAAAATTGGATAAATATTTGAAACAGATAGGATTCAGGGCCACAGGGAGAAAGGCAGGCTGTGGCATTGGTTTTGTATTGCTCTAGCAAAGCGCTAACAGACACAATGGAATGAAATGCCTCTTTCTGTGCTCTAACCTTACATGGTTATGTATTTGAGTTTGCCTGTCTTACTGCACTTAGCGACTGCAGTGGTAGGAGGTCAAGTTGTATATAGTTTACAATATTTTTTTGCTTTTCAAAGTTACCTCGCTAAAAGTCAAAGGGCTTTCTTTTACTTTGTAACTATAAATGACAAAAAGGATTGTTTGTTTGCCTGTTTCTTGTCCAGTTTTCACCGAGCTAACGTTTAAGCAGTTTAATTCCGCAGCCAGAATGTAAACATTACCTGAGGGGGAAAAATGAGAATGTGTTCTCTTTTGGAATTACTAAGAAGAAGGAAAGTTGGCCAGCAGCTTTTCAGTTGCAGTGAGAAAATCCCGCTGATGCATGGTCGGAAATTGTGCTCAGACTTACCTGTCTCCTGGACAGTAACAGAGTGACAGCTGTGGGTCTAAAAGCAACTTCAAGCTGAGGCTTTTTGAGATACATTGAGGCAACACATGAAAATATTAATGACATTACTCAAACACACAGAAGATCATTTTTTGGTACATTTAATCATACCTCCGAATCAAGTCAATTGGCCTGGGTTTTGCGGGGAGTTTTTGACGGTGAATTGTCAGCGTTCGCCGTCATTGCCCTTCTGAAACTGACCGTGACTTCAGGATTTGGCACAGGTGCAGCCGAACGCGGAAATCCTGAAGTTGCGGTCAGCCGTTCTCTGCTCCGACACAGGCTGCGCTGTGGAACTCCCCATAGCCGGCAATCAGTGATAATCACTCGATCTGACAAAAACTTAAGCTTTTCCGCGCTAATATCGCTGTTAAACACACCACTAAATGTTAAGCCTTGTTGGAATAGGTGTAACTGGGGTTTTAACAGTGTATTGACTGATAAACAACCGTTCTGGCCCTGAAAAACTCATTTTATATTTGTGAAATGTCAAATTTCTCCATTAGGATAAAAATGATTGGGCCAAAAATTCGGCCCTTCCCGGGTGAGTACACGCTCTGTACTCACCCATAATGCTTCCCGAAGTGCCGGTTTCTTGCATGCACTGCGCATGCGTGGGAAACCGGAACTTCCGGTATGGTGAAGGGGGCGGTTCCGAGGTGAACCGCGTGCGCACTAGAGGCAGCGCGCACGCAGCAAACTTAGATTTTTTTCAGGTTTCTACGTAAGGGTAAGTATTGAAGAAACTACGCTATTAAAAAGGAGGCATCAGACCCGTTTTCAACAAGGTAAGTGGTTAATTAAGTATAATTTTAATTTTTTTTCAACAGATTTATCTTTTTAGATACTTTAAAGAAAGGTAAGTTTATTTTTATCACTTTTAAAAAGTATTTTAATTTTTTCAAAAATTTAAATTTTTGTTTAAAGTGGTTAATTTATTTAACTATAGTTATTTTATAAATGTGATGGGTTTTTAAAAATTTATTTTAAGTTTAGCTGTTCTTTTGGGGCCGATTTCAATTCACAGATTTGACAGGTCTCCTGTCAAATCTATGAATGAAAGATGGTCTGCTGCCATTGGCTCTCCATGACCCACGTGATCCCAGGGGACGCATCGCACTAACTACGCCCCTGGGAAATGCAAGCACTGCGCGCCGGCAGTTGGGAGAGGCCCAGGAGCTGAAGTTCCCGTGGGCCCAAAACACAACGGCAGGCGTGGTAGGTAAGAGCGCGTGCGATCCTTACCCCCGCGGCAAGCCGGAGAGGCGAATTTCTGGGCCAATAATTTTAAAAATAATAAAAAAAGTATATATATTTTTTAAAGTTTGTTCAGGATATTTCAGCTTCTACTTTAACCCCATGTGTATGACCCAATCTTTATTTCGCTCTCTGTAACATTTTTAAAAAGTGCAGATAATCAGTGCTTCTCATTTCCCGGTTTGCTGTGTGAGAATTCTTCAATATGATTGGCTGCTTAGACAGCTTGTTGACCTCACTGCAGCACTACACTGGGGATTCCCATTCCACAGCACTACAATCAATTGCACGTCAAGAAAGGTAAAGTTCTCGGCACAGAGATCACGAGATCTCTGTGGGCAGCTTTCTTCGAGGTCAGCGGCGAGCACCGTCACTTTGCCACTGACCACAAATTACAGGCCAATGTTTTTATTAAGACATGGAACATGTAATTTACCGATAAAAAAATGTAGACAAAAGGATTTAGATTGTTTTGATTTTTTATTAGTCTTCTTGCTAGCCTTCTGCTTTTCTAACAAATTAAGATAATGAGTAAATGACTACATTTAAACATCACTTAAATCAATTAGAGGGACTTTGCTTGAGGTGCATTAAATTTGTTTATCACTCAACCAATTGCAAGAAGGTGGGAAGAATGTGCAATCAAAGGTTATTAGAATAAATATTGCTAAAAATAATAACACTAAGTGTGACAGAAAAGTAAAACAGCAAAAGATTGATGAAAAGAGTGGCAGAAAGTCATTATAGGAAGTGTTACACTTACAGCGAATGCTTGCTGTACATATAGAACTTTTAGTATATTACTACAAATCTCCCATAACATTGCTTATGGCGAGTTGGAGATTGTATAAGAAAAAGGGCATTATGACTATAGCTAAAAAAAGGGAAGAGGTCCTACAAGTAGAATTTAGGGAGTTAGGAGCCAAGCTAAAAAGTAGGACCTCGAAGGTAGTAATCTCTGGATTACTACCAGTGCCACGTGCTAGTAAGAGTACAGAGAACAGGATAGTTAGGCTAAATACGTGGCTTGAGCAGTGGTGTAAGAGGGAGGGTTTTAAATTTTTGAGTCATTGGAACCAGTTTTGTGGTAGGTGTGACCTATACAAAAGGGACGGTCTACACCTGTGCAAAGATGGAACTGATGTTCTCGGGGTAATTTTTGATAAAGCAGTTCGGGAGCATTTAAACTAGTATGGCAGGGGGCTAGAAACCTATGTAGTGAAATAGAGGAAAGTGAAAGGCAGACAGAAATAAATGGTAAAAGAGTGAGGAACAAAAAACAAAGGGCCAAACTAATTCATAAAAAATGTGAGCATAAAAAAAGCCTGAGGGTTTTATACCTTAATGCGAGAAGCATCAGGAACAAGGTAGATGAATTAGCTGTGGAAATAGAGGTTAATAATTATGATCTAATTGGGATTACGGAAACATGGTTGCAGGGTGAGCAGGGCTGGGAGCTTAACATACAGGGGTATTCAGTATTTAGGAAGGATCGACAAAAAAGAAAGGGAGGAGGGGTAGCATTGCTGGTAAAAGAAGGGATAAATGCAATTGAAAGGAAGGATATTAACTCAGTTAATACAGAATCTATATGGGTGGAGCTAAGAAATAGCGAGGGGCGAAAAACATTAATAGGAGTGGTATATAGGCCTCCAAATAGTAAAATAGAGGTTGGGGAGGGCATCACGAGGGAAATTAGAGAAGCGTGCAATAAGAGCACAGCTGTCATCATAGGTGACTTTAACTTACATATAGATTGGAATAGCCTAATCAGTAAAAATAATGAGGAGGAGGAATTCCTTGAGTGTTTAAGGGATGGTTATCTGGATCAATATGTCGAGGAACCAACTCGGGAACAGGCTATATTGGACTGGGTACTGTGCAATGAGAAGGGACTAATTAGTAATCTTGTTGTAAGGGGACCCTTGGGTCAGAGCGATCATAACATGATCGATTTCTCACTCGAAATGGAGAGCGAAGAAATTGACTCAGATACTAAGGTCCTGAATTTAAACAAGGGGAATTATGATGCCATTAGACGGGAACTGAGTAGGTCTGATTGGACAACGTTCCTGGGAGGACTGGAGGTAGATAAACAATGGCAAGCATTTAAAGATAGAATGACAAAATTGCAAAAATTGTTTATACCAATCTGGCATAAAAGGAAATCTAAAAAGGTGACTCAACCGTGGATAACTGGGGAAATTAGAGACAGCATAAAATCCAAAGATAGGGCGTATAAAATAGCCAAAAAAAGCGCCAGAGCGGAAGATTGGGAACAGTTTAAGATAGAGCAAAGGAGGACAAAGGGCTTAATCAAGAGGAGCAAAATAGCTTACGAAAGCAAGCTGGCGGAAAATATAAAAACTAACTCCAAAAGCTTTTATAAGTATATCAAGAGGAAAAGACTGGTGAAAACCAAAGTTGGCCCATTGCAGTCAGATACGGGGGAATATATAACGGGAAATAAGGAAATGGCAGACCAACTAAATGCATACTTTGGGTCAGTCTTTACGAAGGAAGACACAAAAAACCTCCCTGGGATATCGGGAAAAATAGGGACATTTGCAAAGGAGGAACTGACGCAAGTCAATATCTCTAAGGATATGGTGTTAAGGAAGCTAAAGGGATTGAAGGCGGACAAATCCCCAGGGCCTGATAACATGCATCCTAGGGTGCTGAAGGAGGTGGCCCTAGAGATAGCGGATGCACTAAGTATGATTTTTCAGAATTCATTAGACTCGGGAACAGTGCCCATGGATTGGAGGGTAGCTAACGTTACCCCACTATTCAAAAAGGGGGGTAGGGAAAAAGCAGGTAATTACAGACCTGTAAGCCTTACATCAGTTGTGGGCAAAATGCTGGAGTCCATCATTAAGGATGAAATAGCGGAGCACTTAGCAAATGGGGACAGGATAGGACAGAGTCAACATGGATTTACAAAGGGTAAATCGTGCTTGACTAATCTATTGGAATTTTTTGAGGGAGTAACTGGTAAAATAGATGGGGGAGAGCCAGTAGATGTGGTGTACCTGGACTTCCAAAAGGCCTTCGATAAGGTCCCACATAAAAGATTAGCAGGGAAAATTGAAGCTCATGGGATAAAGGGGAAAGTATTGACGTGGATAGAGAACTGGCTGTCAGATAGAAAACAGAGAGTTGGAATAAACGGCTCATTTTCTGAATGGCAGGCAGTAACAAGTGGGGTACCACAGGGATCTGTCCTGGGTCCCCAGCTGTTCACAATTTACATTAATGACCTGGATCAGGGAGTCGGATGCAGCATTTCCAAATTTGCAGACGACACTAAACTAGGAGGGGGGGTGGGCTCAAAGGAGGAGACCAGGAAGCTCCAGAGCGATTTGGACAGACTGGGTGATTGGGCGGATAAATGGCAGATGCACTATAATGTGGACAAGTGCGAAGTTATCCACCTTGGGTGCAGGAACGGGAGGGCAAATTATTATTTAAATGGCAATAAATTGGGAGAGGGGGAAGTACAGAGAGACCTGGGTGTTCTTGTACACCAGTCACTGAAGGCGAGCATGCAGGTGCAACAGGCGATCAAGAAGGCAAACGGTATGCTGGCCTTCATAGCAAAAGGGTTGGAATACAGGAACAGGGATACCTTGCTGCAGCTGTACAGGGCACTGGTGAGACCACACCTCGAGTACTGTGTACAGTTTTGGTCGCCTCATCTGAGGAAAGATGTTCTTGCCATGGAGGGGGTGCAGCGGCGATTCACCAGGCTGATACCAGGAATGGCGGGATTGACCTATGAGGAGAGACTATGTAGTTTAGGGATGTACACACTGGAGTTTAGAAGATTGAGAGGGGACCTCATAGAAGTGTATAAAATTCTGACAGGTCTAGACAGACTAGATGCAGAAGGAATGTTTCCCTTGGCGGGTGAGAACAGAACTAGAGGACATAATTTAAGGATAAGGGCTAAACCATTTAGGACAGAAATGAGGGGGAATTTCTTCACTCAGAGGGTGGTGAACCTGTGGAACTCATTGCCACAGAGGGCAGTGTACGCCAGCTCATTAAATATATTTAAGAGGGAATTAGATGTATTTCTACAGGCAAAAGGGGTTAAGGGTTACGGAGAGAAGGCGGGGACGGGATACTGAATTGGAGGATCAGCCATGATCTCATTAAATGGCGGAGCAGGCTCGAAGGGCCGGATGGCCTACTCCTGCTCCTATCTTCCATGTATCTATGTATCTATGTATGACAAGTAGTATTATCAGCATAAGAGCTGGCCCTGGGTTCTGGGAGCACTCAGAAGGGAGCTTGGAATCCTCCAGTACTTGGATATAGTCTCAAGATCTAGAAGTACTTTGAGCTGGGGTCTCAATATCTAGAAGCACTGGCAGGAGTTCCAGGAACACTGCTGAGGAAGGTTTTTGGAACACTGGTCAAGGGATCTGGGATCTTAGTGGATGGAGGCCTTAGGATTTGGGAACATTGGGGGTGGTCCTGGATTCAGTGAGCACTGTGAATGTGTACTAAGGTTTACTTTTATGGAGCCTAGGTCCCAGGATCTGGGCATGAGGGACAGGTGTGGGGCAGGTGGGAGGGGGTGAAGGGAGTTCCTGGAGTCCAGCAGGACTGGGAGGGGATTTGGCATCATTGGTGGAGGGCTGAGCCTGGTCATTTTGGGGGTTTCTGGGATATGGCAGTATTGGGGTGAGGTGGGGGACAGATCTAGTAAGCTTGTGAGGAAGTGGGGCTGAGGAGAATGGAACCCAAATTGACCTTGGACCCTCATGGAACATCAGGCGCCACCACCAACTATGTTACTGCCCTTTAGCCTCTTCACTTGAGCCACCCACTGCCCTTATTTCACTGTCAGGTAACCCCGCCCCACTACTGTTTTCTCCATATCAGCCAGTTCCTGCCTTTGTATTCCTGCCTTAGAGCATTTACTACACCATTAGCGCATTTAGCGGCTAACAGTCTTCAATCTATTAATATATTAAATTTCTTACGTAGGTCATTTGCTCCACATAAAACTGCTTTTTAAACATTTCCTATGTAAATTCAAATGTTAAAATGTCCATACTTATCTGTTATACTTTTATTTCCTATAATGCCAACCCTAGCAGAGATCAGCTAACTGAGCAACCTGGAGATTGAACCTAAACCTTCCTGGACTGCATAGCTCAGCTACTCACTACTACCACTACTTTCATATGACGGGAAAAGCTTATAATGGGATGTCTAGTTTGGCGATCCATTCGATGGCCTCCTGAGATGCCAAGTGGAGAAATGAGGTGCCTCCCACAACAGATCTTAGTGGGCAAGTTGATGTGATGTGTTCCATGGTCTGGGACTCATGGTCACAGTCACACTCCGGGTCATCCCTCATCTTCCACTTGTGGAGCGGGTGGCCGCAACATCTATGTCCTGTGTGGATGCGGTCGAACGCTGTCCACTGTCTTCGAGGGAGGTCGAAGCTGGGGAACTCTGCTGTTGGGTCAGTGATGAGGTGTTGGTTCTTTATGTTGCAGGCGTCCCACAATTCCGCCCATTTGGATAGTGGGTTGATACCAGATGCAGGAATATTGGCTGCTTTTTCCCAGAATGGCCAGCGTGATTTTAAGCACTTTTGTGCTGGGTTTTTCAAGTCTTCATGAATGGGAAGGTCGATATTGCTCATGATTTTTTCCAACTCATGCTGTGAGTATCTGCCTGATTTGATAGTCTTAGTTGTCTGGATTATTAAAGCTGTTTTTTCCTATTTCTGCCATGAGAGAGATTCAAGGACTGCTATTGGGAGTCAAAGCTATCCCAAGCTCCCTCATTTGCTGAAAGCAGACTATAAAGTAGACAGATTTCAGACCCTGTCTAGCAGTAATATACTGTATTGCCTAAAATTCTCAGTGCAAGAGGGGAAGAAAGCATCTAGTAGCCAGGAAAAGAACTTTGATTCACATCTGATGAGGTAACAGAGAGGGTTGATGAGGGCAATGCAGTTGATGTGGTGTACATGGACTTCCAAAAGGCGTTTGACAAAGTGCCACATAATAGGCTTTCCAGCAAAGTTGAAGCCCATGGAATTAAAGGGACAGTGGCAGCATGGATACAAAATTGGCTAAGTGACAGGAAACAGAGAGTAGGGGTGAACGGTTGTTTTTTGAACTGGAGGAAGTTGTACAGTGGTGTTCCTCAGGGGTCGGTACTAGGATCACTGCTTTTCATGATATATATTGGCCCAGAAATTAAACATGGATGGTTCCCGTGGGGGTAAGGATTCCCCGCGATATCGCACTCCGCGCCTACCTTTTTGCTCCGGGCCCACACGAACTTTAGTTTCAAAGGCTCTCTCTGTTGGAACCGTGCAGTGCTTGCGTGACTCAGAGGCGCAATTAGTTCGTGCGAGCTCTGGGATCACGTGATTCAGTTAGAGCCAATGGCAGCACACCATCTTTCATTCATAGTTTTGACAGGAAGACCTGTCAAAGCTATGAATACTACACACCCCCAAAAGAACAGCTAAACCTCAATTAAATTTAAAAAAAGCCATCACATTAATAAAATAAGTATAGTTAAATAAATTAACCACTTTAAACAAAAAATTAAATTTTTGAAAAATTTTAAATCTTTTTAAAAGTTATAAAAATAAACGTACCTTTCTTTAAAGTCTCTAAAAAAGATAAACCTGTTGAAAAAAATTTAAAATAACACTTAATTAACTACTTACCTTGTTAAAAGGGGGTCCTACGCCTGCTTTCTTTGTGTGCAAAATCTTCAACACTTACCTGCGCGTTCAAAGCTGGAAAAATAACGAAGTGCACTGCGTGCGCACAGCCTGTAGTAGGCACGCGGTTCACTTAGGAACCGCCCCCTTTTCAATTCACGAAGTGCCGGTTTCCCGCGCATGCGCAGTGCATGCAGGAAACTGGCAATTTGGGATCTAATACGCGAGAGTACACAGTGCATACTCTCGCGTATTAGGTTTAATTTTCGGGCCATTAATGACTTGGACTTGGGTGTTCAGGGCACGATTTAAAAATTTGCAGATGGCACAAACCTTGGTAGTACAGTGAACAGTGAGGAGGATAGTGATAGAATTCAAGAGGACATAGAAAAGCTGGTGAAATGGGCGGACACATGGCAGGTGAAATTTAATGCAGAAAAGTGCGAAGTGATACATTTTGGTAGAAAGAATGAGGAGAGGCAATATAAACTATAGGGTACAATCCTAAAGTGGGTGCATGAACAGAGAGACCTGGGGGTATATGTGCACAAATCATTGAAGGTGGCAGGGCAGGTTGAGAAAGTGGTTAAGAAAGCCCACGGATCCTGTGCTTCATAAATAGAGGCATAGGGCTGGATTTTGTCTTGGGGTCGGGTTGGGGTCGTGTTAACCACATTTCGTGTTGCCCCCCGACTCCAGATTAATGTGGATGAATGATGCAATTTTCACTTAATTGGGCAATTGAGTTCCAGCATGTGGGAACCCAGGAACCAATTAGTGGTTTCAGTCTGAAAGTCGCCTCTGATGATGTCATCATTGCAGGTCAGAGACTGTCTGCCTGGTCTCAGAGACTGTCTGGCTTTTGGTGTGAAAGGACCTGTCTGGCTTTTGCTGTCACAGAGAGAGAGAGAGATAGAGATATTGATATTGATATTGAATCCATGTCCTCTCACAATAAGGCCAGGCAGTCTGTGAAGACAATACACAGCATCCAGTAAGACAATGCAGCAGCATCAGAGGCCACTTTCACACTCAATACTACTACTCCCTTCATCACATCTCCGTTGTAATAGTGGACCTGCAGCTGATAGTCAGCTATCCACTTGTGCTCCCGCCAGGTTTCACTGGCGTGTTTCACATCAGGCGTACTTCACGTCAGAAAAGGGTTAAACTAGCTAAAAAGTTTCAAAATGGCATTACAGAGCCAATTTAGATCTTGTTAAGGGCTTTAATGGCCTCTCCCGCGACCGATTTTGTCAAAATTGCATGGAGGCGGGATGGGGTCGGGACCCCCGACCCCGCAACTTTAACCCCCCACACGCCTCCAAACCCGACTCCACAGGTCATTGAAAATCCAGCCCATAGAGTACAAAAACAAGGAAGTTATGATGAACCTTTGTGAAACACTGGTTCGGCCTCAACTGGAGTATTGTGTCCAATTCTGGGCTCTGCACTTTAGGAAGGATGTGAAGGCCTTAGAGAGGGTGCAGAAAAGATTTACAAGAATGGTTCGAGGGATGAGGGACTTCAGTTACGTGGATAGACTGGAGAAGCTGGGGTTGTTCTCCTTAGAACAGAGAAGGTTGAGAGGAGATTTGATAGAGGTGTTCAAAATCATGAGGTATCTAGACAGAGTAGATAGAGAGAAACTGTTCCCAATGACGGAAGTGTCAAGAACCAGGGGACACAGATTTAAGGTGATTGGCAGAAGAACCAAAGGCAACATGAGGAAAAACTTTTTTACGCAGCAAGTGGTTATGATCTGGAATGCACTGCCTGAAAGGGTGGTGGAGGCAGATTCAATCATGGTTTTCTAAAGGGAATTGGATAAGTACCTGAAGGAAAAAAATTTGCAGGGCTATGGGGAAAGTGCGGGGGAGTGGGACTAGCTGAAGTGCTCTTCCAGAGAGCCGGCACGGGCTCGACGGGCCAAGTGGCCTCCTTCTGTGATATAACCATTCTATAATTCTATGTGAGGAGGAGAGATCTGGGCAGGCGACGAGAACATTGGGCAAAGAATGAAATTATTTTCATTTATATCCCTAGGATGTCCCAAAGTGCTCCACAGTCACACTATTGTCAGTAAAAGTGGCAGCCAAATTGTGCAAAGCGAGCTCTACAGATAGCAGTGAGATAAATGATCAGTTTATCTGTTTTCGGAGGCGTTGGTTGAGGGATATTTATTAGCCAGAACACTGGGAGCACCCTGCGATTCTTCGAATGGTGCCACAGGATCTTTTACATCCACCTAAACAGGTAGACAGGCCCTTGATTTAACGCCTCATCCAAAAGATGGCACCTCCAACAATGCATCTCTCCCTCAGCACTGTATTAAAATGCTAGACTAGATTATGTGCTCAAATCCTAGAGTAGAGCTTCAGTCTTCTGTCTCACAGGTAAAAGTGCTACCACTGAGCCTGGGCTGACACTTACTAGGATGGAATTCGGAAGATGTGTAATAATGTTTGCAATATGTTAAATGGGGGTCAGTATTTTGAATGTGTACCAAGACTAGTTAGCTGAATAACTATACCAATCTGGATGCCATTGCACTTTTCATAGCAGTTACCTGTTAGTTAATATAAGGTTGAATTCACTAATCTTGTACTGCGTATGAAAAGCCGCCCTCAAAGGGAACCCAAGTCATCGAACTGATATTGCAGTGTTATAGCCTATCTCCAACCTTTGCTCACTTTGAGTGTGGCTTTCCGCTACCAAATTGTGCAAAGCAAGGTTTACAGAAAGCAATGAGATAAATTACCAGTGCATCTGTTTTCGGTGGCATTGGTTGAGGGATGTATGTTAGTCAGAACATTGGGAGCATCCTGCGATTCCTCAAATAGTGCCACGGGATCTTCTACACCCACCTGAACAGGTAGACTTAATTTCCAGCAAAATAATCATAGCGCAAGACTAAATCTTACCATGGAGATCATTACTTTCATGAGGCAGATGATATATTTTAAGCAGTGGCTGGAGTCACCAGGGACATGCAGTATGACAGGCATCATAAGCATGAAGTGAGAGAAGGGGATTATAGGCAAAAGCATGGAGCAATGGGAGCGAAAGAATAATGAGTCAATTTTGCTATATATTATTTTGCAGTTATTAAATTTCATATTCAAATGCTTCTTTCTGTAACTGTTGCTACGCAACAAATGAATCCCTATGGCACAAACTATGAAGGCTGAAATCAAATAAGTGGGGGGAAAAGCACTGGGGGCAATTTTCACCTGCACCACCTCAGTGGTAATCTGGTGGCGTGGAAATCAAATGAGATGAAAATCATGGAATAGAATCATAGAATATAGAACACAGTTACAACACAGAAGAAGGCCATTCAGCCCATCGAGCCCATGCCGGCTCTCTGCAAGAGCACTTCAGCTAGTCCCACTCCCCCGCCCTTTCCCTGTAGTCCTGCAAATTTTTTTCCTTCAGGTACTTATCCAATTCCCTTTTGAAAGCTGTGATAGAGTCTGCCTCCACCACCTTTTCAGGCAGTGCATTCCAGATCCTAACCACTCGCTGTGTAAATAAGTTTTTCCTTATGTTGCCTTTGATTCTTCTGCCAATCACCTTAAATCTGTGTTCTCTGGTCCTCGACCCCTCTGCCAATGGGAACAGTTTCTCTCTCTCTACTCTGTCTAGACCCCTCATGATTTTGAATACTTCTTTCAAATCTCCTCTTAACCTTCTCTGCTCTAAGGAGAACAACCCCAGCTTCTCCAGTCTATCCACGTAACTGAAGTCCCTTATCTCTGGAACCATTCTTGTAAATCTTTTCTGCACCCTTTCTAAGGCCTAAATTGCAGTGCCCAGAATTGGACACAATGGCCAGAATTTTCATTGACCCGTGGAGGCGGGTTTGGAGGCGTGTGGGGGGTTAAAATTGTGAAAACTGGCGGGCGGGCACAGCCTCCACGCAATTTTCATTAAATCGTGTCTGCTGGTTCGACTCCGTCCCACCTCCAAGAGGCGGGATAGGCCGTTAAGGCCCTTAACAAGCACTAAATTGCCTCTATAATGCCATTTTGAAAGGCCTTTGTGATTTTAACCCTTTTTCCACGTGAAGCACGCCTGTTCTGAACCACGAATGTGAAACCTGGCGGTAGCACATTTGGATTGCTGACTATCAGCTGCAGCTCAACCATGAAATAGGAGATGTGATCAGCCATCATTTGCAGGTGGCAGGACTTTGCTGTCTCAGGTCTGGGGAACTTTTATATGGCATAACCACAGCTGTGGAGGTTTGGAGCCTCACACCCATCTCCAGTGTGACCTCCTGGGAAACCCCTCTCGCCACCTTGACTGAGCGCTTCCTCAACTGAGGCATATACCAGAAGCATAGGAACCATTTATTTCCTTTCCTCCTGGACATCAGATTCGGACGAAGACCAGCCGTGGCAGCAGCAGAACCATGAACAACAGCACCACCAGCAGCAGCAGCATCAACAGGAGTGCCAAGCTGCTCCTCACCCACCTGAAGCTGCACAGGCCAGAAGGCACCAGCGCGCGACCACATTGCTGCCTGAGATGCAAGGGACGCACTTGACCAGATTTGCTTAGCCTACACAATCAAACACTTTTGACTCGCACCTTCTTATCAGACCATCGATTCCTATCACTCTGACCACCATATTGACAATTGCAAGTCATCCTAAGCCCTCAATGTGGAAGTCCCATTTGCGAAATGACAGACGCCACAACTTCAGCAGTTTGCCAGCAGAATTTTTTATCACACCAAGCAAGTGCTGGCATTTCAAGATTATACACAACATTACACCCAAGTGACTACCCTTGTGACTACTTGTGCATTATTTTTCTTTTACCCGTGCTCCTACGTGGTGCTTCCCCTGTGGCTTCTTGCTGCTCCTGCCTCGACACCTTTGGCGGGCGTCCTCTGGGGTTGCGAGCCTGTGAGGGCTCGGCAACAGTCAGCTGCTCCTGCAGCTGTGCAGGGGTTGAGACGCCGATCTCAGTTGGGTGAGGACTCTGGTGGGGCTCTGACTGAGGGCTTTGCAGTGGCTTGGTCGTGTGAGCGCTTGGAGAGGAGCCCCCACTTCCTTGTTGTCTGCCACCAACATCCCTCTCATGGGTCAGCCCCACCTCAGCGCTTGCAAGTGGATTGAGAGCACCTTGCTGCACATCAGGGGGGCCATGGGGGCCCGTATCTGCACTGGAAGTCCTACTCAGAAGGACTTCCATGAAGGTGTGGTTTCTGTGTTCAATAGATGACCATCGCTCCTCAAGAGATGCCAGTCTATTCTGAACAATGGCCATGTTTTCTACACTCTGGCGACTTATCTCCTCCATAGCCGTAGCCATCCTCTCCTCTACTGT
Organism: Squalus acanthias; assembly: GCA_030390025.1. Lineage (NCBI taxonomy): Eukaryota > Metazoa > Chordata > Chondrichthyes > Squaliformes > Squalidae > Squalus > Squalus acanthias. The sequence goes on along the minus strand of CM059425.1, from coordinate 123,499,575 downwards.
AGCCGTCCTTTCCACGGAGATTGCCATCCTTTCTGTGGTGATGCATTCATGCGCCAATGACTCCACAAAGGCTCTGCTCATGATCGCTATGGACTCCTCCATTCGCTCCACACTTGCAGCGACCCTGGAGACAAAACCTGCCAGAGACTCCTGCATCTGTTCCTGGAGTTCCAGCACCGCTGATCTTATGGATGGACCCAGAGGTAGATGGTCGACATGCAGCTGAGCCGAGCTAGGAGAGTCCTGCGCCCTCTGACTAGGACTCTCCACTGCTGTCCCTGTCTCCACTATCTGCTGATGCTCACTTGTGAGCTGTGATACACCAGGTGACAACACTACTCTATCTCGCGATGTTCCCTCCAAGGTATGAGTGTCTGCGCTGGTGCTGGGTGCGCTGAATTCTGCTGACGCGGCGCCCTCAGAGGTTGCAGCTTCCTCTGAGGAGTGGTGAGGCTCATGCTCTTCCTCCTGGACGGTGGGGACAGCTGCTCGCGATGGTCCTGGGGGGAGTAAAGGAAAGAGTCAGAGATGTGAGTCCAAGGTTACATGCACATTGGATATTGCAGATGATCATAAGTCAGTCTGCTGGAGCATCAGAATCATTATCAGTGACTCATGCAATGTGAATGAGAGAGATGATAAACTATTCTGTCACCAGCTTGCTCTGATGCACCCGTCTGTCCGTCCCCCACTTGCGCATCCTCCTCCACTCCCATGATCTCCAGGACCGCCTCCTCCCAGGTGGTGAGCTGGGCTACTGAGGGTGGCCCTCCTCCTGTCCTCGCTCTTTTCCTCTTATTGTGAGCTCTCTTTTCCTGCAATGAGGGTGACAAGTGGAGTTTGAGTGAGAATGAAGGAGTGAGTGTAGAGAATCTATATCATTGATGGTTAGAAGGAGACAAATTCGGAGTGAGGTGGCAAGACCATGGGCCCTCCCTGTGTGTTGTAAGTTGTTTTCATAGTATCACAGCGATAGGGAGTGTGAGGGCTGCATAGTCGAATAGTTAGGTGAATGTGACCATACAGAGAGAGGGAATGGGTAAGGGTGCAGGGATGTCAGTGTCAAGTGGGATGTGGAGGAAGAGGTTGTCAAAGCTGAGTGCTGGTGAGGAGAGGCAATGGGGATCAGAATGAGGGTGATGGGAAATTCATACTCACTTTTCCAGTGCGCAGCAGGTCATGAAACCTCTTCCTGCACTGAAGCCAGGTTCTGCGGGTTATGGACAACGAGTTGACCTCCTCTGCCACCTGGATCCACACAGCCTTGGTTTGAAGGGAAGAGCACCTCCTTATTAGCTCTGGCTCCCTCAATTAAAGCTTGCAGGGCGACGTCATCAAAGCGGGGTGCAGACCTAGGTCTCTGGCTAGCCATTCTTCCTGCAGGTGTCTCTAACATGCAAAGGCAGAAGCTTGGCAGTCTGCAGAGGAAGCAAGGCTTGTTGCAGACCTTAAATACTGCAGCAATGATGACGTCATCGGAAGCGACTTTCAGACTGGAAAAACTCACTGGCCATGGGTTCCCACACGTTGGAACTCAATTGGCCAATTATGTTAAAATCGCATCAATCTCCCACATCGATTTAGATTCGGGTGGCTAACACGAAATGCGGATTACACGACCCCAGCCCGCCCCAGTATCAAAATCCAGTCCAATATTCCAGTTGAGGCCAAACCAGTGTTTTATAAAGGTTCATTATAACTTCCTTGCTTTTGTACTCTTTGGGGGCGATTTTGCCAGCCCTGGGGAGGCGGGTTTGGAGGTGGGACTGCCGGGAAAATGGCAAAAACTGGGAGCGGGTACCCAACCAACCTCCAACCCGCCTCCGTGCCATCTTCTCGGGAGGCGGGTCCCCGACTTGCGCAGGGACCCGTCTCCTCGAGGCGGGAAGGGGATTACAGCCAGTTAACAGGCAGTTAAGAGGCTTATCCCCATTTTACCAACACTAGTGCGGGCTTCCCGACGTTGGGAAACCCCGCCAGGGTCAGCGAGGCGAGCAGTGGGTCTGCAGTGGGGTGAGAGGGATCAAAAAGTGCGCTGTGGAGGTGAGTGATGGGTGCAAGTGTAGAGAGGTAAGTATGGGAGGTGAGTGAAAAGTTTTAGAAAAAATGTTCTTACCTTTGTTTCTTCCTGCAGGCTTCAGCCCTTGGGGATCCGAAGGCTCCTCATCTCCACGGCAGAGATGACAGAATGGCTGCTGCATTCTCCGATGCAACAGCCATCTGATTTCTGCTCAGGAAAGAGGTTTGGTGAGTCTTGAGTACAAGGACTCACCAAAGAACAGAGATTGTCATTGTTTGACAGCTTCTCAAAGCTGTCAAACGATGACAATTCATCATACGCTGATGTTCTCTGTCACCGGCTTTCCCTTAATTGGCCTGCTAAACCCGCAGGGCGGGCTTAACAAGGTCAATCAAGGGAAAATAGCGTGGGTTGGCCGGACGTTGTTGGGGGTGGGACTGAAACCCGACAAGCAGCAGTCCCGCCCCCAAATCGCTCCCATTGATAAAATTCCCCCCATGCATCTATTTTAAAACCCAGGATCCCGTATGCTTTTTAAACTGCCTTCTCAACCTGCCCTGCCACCTTCAACGACTTATGCACATATACCCCCAGGTCTCTCTGTTCATGCACCCCCTTTAGAATTGTACCCTTTAGTTTATATTGCCTCTCCTCGTTCTTCCTACCAAAATGTATCACTTCACACTTTTCTGCATTAAATTTCATCTGTCACGTGTCCGCCCATTCCACCAACCTGTCTATGTCCTCTTGAAGTCTATCACTACCCTCCTCACTGTTCACTATATTTCCAAGTTTTGTGTCATCGGCAAATTTTGAAATTGTGCCCTGTACACCATCGGACAGGTTCGATGATGGGAGGGCAATCTGCTCCACTCAGCCCCTGATGATGAAGATGAAAATAACTCCCATGGTATCTTCTTGTTACTGATTAATTCATTAATGTGGCGCTTGTGTGATAGCTCGACTAGCTAAGGCAGTGAGTAACTGAGCCATGCAGTCTAGGCAGGTCCACAGTTCCTACTCAGGGCTGCTCAGTTAGATGATCTCAGCTGGGTGGCAGCAGAGGGGCTACAATTAACCACAGGACCCTTGGAAAAGGGAAAACCAACCAATGTTTCCCACCCCCCACCCCGATCACTATGCAGTGAGTCCTGCTGAAAGTGCAAGTGTATGGACCTGGGTGAGGTCAGGATTGGGCTTGGCCATGATGGGCAACCACCCCCCACCCCCATTGTTTAATTGCCAGCTAATATTCACTGTCTAGTCTAGCGCATGGAAGATGGCAAGTTGGGCGGTATTGTAGGGTATCTTAACATGGAGTCTATATCTCAGGAGAGGAAGAAGAGATGGAAACAAAAGAGAAAAAAATGTAAAATTGTGGGTAAATTAATCATTATTAGCTTGCACAAGTAGGCCATGATTAATGGTTGCTATATATTTACACAAAGAAGTTAAAATTGATCTTTGCCAGGGATATTACTTATTTCCTATGCTGTTTAGCAGAGTTACAATCACTTGATGCTCGTTTATAAGCAGTTCACTTACCCGAATGAGTATATAAATCGTTCATCTATATTAATGAGGATGGGTAGAACATCCAACATTTGGACTTGTGTACAAAGCGTTTCTTAGAACAGAACATAATAGAATTGTTTCATTTATGTAAAGGTGGCTTGGAAAGGGGTCTATTTTGTCTGAAAGTCAATTTTGATTGGTGACTTTCAAGATAACTTTAATTTGGACTATGTCGCATTTTTAATTTAATACTATAGAGCAGATAGCAATTTCCGTGCGCTCAACAATAACAATCATTAAAATTATCAACAAAACAGTGCTACTTAGGTTTTTTTTCTCTAACAGACCAAAAGAAACATGAGACAGAATTCAAACAACTGACACTGCAATCTATATTCCTAAGTATTCAGGCTGTCCTCATGTACAATGACCAGCAACAAAATTCACAGAAACATCAGGCTGCATTTAGGCAAGACAAGATAAATTAAAACAAGTGATTAAAAACAAACAAAGCTAATGGCTTAGGGGGAAGTGCTTTGTGTGATGTGAAATTGAAGATAAATGGAAGGATTGTCTGAAGAAGGGTATCGGGGACAAAATTACCTGCAAGCATAATAACAAACAACAGATGAAAAGACATACAAAAAGAATGTGTGAGACACAAAAGGAAAGCTAAGTGCTTGCCAAAAGAAATGTCAATAGAGGCCTGTGACAAAATATAAAAACAACACAGCTACTTTTTAGCATCTTATCTGGTCATAAATAGACGTCAGACAAGAACAAACGCAAGGCAAAGAGAATCAGCACAGTGCCCAAGAGGCTAAAGAAAATGGCCAGAGAATTCAGTAGAAGCCAGACCAGTCAGCATTTGACTACTTAATACAGAAACAGTTTTCGGATACTGAGCCAGGTTTGTAAACAGAATATTGTAGATGCTGAGAGGCTGTTTCCCCTGGCTGGAGAGTCTAGAACTAGCGGACACAGTCTCAGAATAAGGGGTCGGCCATTTAGGACTGAGATGAGGAGAAATTTCTTCGTTGTGAATCTTTGGAATTCTCTACCCCAGAGGGCTGTGGATGCTCAATCATTGAGTATATTCAAAAATGAGAAGTCGCACAACACCAGGTTATAGTCCAACAGATTTATTTAAAATTACAAGCTTTCGGAGCTGTCGCCCCTTCGTCAGGCAAAGTTACTGTGAGAGAATCTATCAGAATTCACAGAATATAAAAACACAGAGAAAATGCATAGATTAAATCTTTCCCTACATCAAAGACACACTAAGAGCACAGCCAAGACAATGAGATGTGTCCCAGGGGGTCCAACGCGTCAGAACACCTGCTGGCTGCATATCCTCTCCATTTTTTGTGTTTGTTTCTTGTGTTTTTTTTAAAAAACTGGAAAGACCGGCAAAGATGTCAAGTCACGTTCTATAGCGTGACATGAACCCGATATCGCGATTGAGGCCATCCTCATGAGTGCGGAACTTGGCTATCAGTTTCTGCTCGATGATTTTGCGTTGTCGTGTATCACGAAGGCCGCCTTGGAGAACGCTAACCCGCAGATCCGAGGCTGAATGCCCTTGACTGCTGAAGTGTTCCCCGACTGGGAGGCAACCATCCTGCTTGGCGATTGTTGCGCGGTGTCCGTTCATACGTTGTCTCAGTGTCTGCATGGTCTCGCCGATGTCCCATGCTCTGGGGCATCCTTTACTGCAACGTATCAGGTAGACAACGTTGGCCGAGTCACATGAGTATGTACCATGTACCTGGTGGGTAGTGTCCTCACGTGTGATGATGGTATCTGTGTTGATGATCTGGCATGTCTTGCAGAGGTTGCCGTGGCAGGGTTGTGTGGTGTCGTGGTCGCTGTTCTCCTGACAGCTGGGTAATTTGCTGCGAACGATGGTACTTTTGAGGTTAGGCGGCTGCTTGAAGGCGAGTAGTGGAGGCGTGGGGATGGCCTTAGCAAGGTGTTCGTCGTCATCGATGACATGTTGAAGGCTGCGAAGAACATGGCGTAGTTTCTCCGCTCCGGGGAAGTACTGGACGACGTAGGGTACTCTGTTGTTTGTGTCCTGTGTTCGTCTTCTGAGGAGGTCTGTGCGGTTTTTCGCTGTGGCCCGTCGGAACTGTCGATCGACGAGTCGAGCGTCATATCCCGTTCTTACGAGGGCGTCTTTCAGTGTCCGTAGGTGTCCATCGCGTTCCTCCTCGTCTGAGCAGATCCTGTGTATTCGCAGGGCTTGTCCATAGGGGATGGCTTCTTTGACGTGGTTAGGGTGGAAGCTGGAGAAGTGGAGCATCGTGAGGTTGTCCGTGGGCTTGCGGTAGAGTGAAGTGCTGAGGCGTCCATCTTTGATGGAGATTCGTGTGTCCAAGAATGAAACCGATTCTGAGGAGTAGTCCATGGTGAGTTTGATGGTGGGATGGAACCTGTTGATGCTATCGTGTAGTCCTTTCAGTGATCCTTCGCCGTGGGTCCAAAGGAAGAAGATGTCATCGATGTATCTGGTGTACAGCGTTGGTTGGAGGTCCTGTGCAGCGAAGAAGTCTTGCTCGAACTTGTGCATGAAGATGTTGGCGTATTGGGGTGCGAATTTGGTCCCCATGGCTGTTCCGTGTGTTTGGGTAAAAAACTGGTTGTCGAAGGTGAAGACATTGTGGTCAAGGATGAAGCGGATGAGTTGTAGGATGGCGTCTGGAGATTGGCTGTTGTTGGTGTTGAGTACTGAGGCTGTCGCAGTGATGCCGTCATCGTGGGGGATACTGGTGTAGAGTGCCGATACGTCCATCGTGGCGAGGAGTGTTCCTGGTTCAACTAGTCCATGGGTGCTGAGTTTCTGCAAGAAGTCTGTAGTGTCGCGACAGAAGCTGGGGGTTCCCTGTACGATGGGTTTCAGGATGCCCTCGATGTACCCAGAGAGGTTCTCACATAGGGTTCCGTTGCCTGATACGATAGGACGTCCGGGTGTGTTGGCTTTGTGTATCTTTGGGAGGCAGTAAAAGTCTCCTACGCGGGGAGTACGTGGGATGAGAGCGCGTAGGGTGTTTTGAAGGTCTGGATCGAAGGTCTTGATCAGTCTATTGAGTTAGCGGGTGTGTTCTTTGGTCGGATCTGCGGGTAGCTGTCTGTAGTGTTCCAGGTTGTCCAGTTGTCGGTATGCTTCTTTGCAATAGTCCATTCTGTTCTGTATGACGATGGCTCCTCCTTTGTCCGCTGGTTTGATGACGATGTTGCGGTTGGTCTTGAGAGCGTGGATGGCGTTGCGTTGTGCTCGGGTGACATTCTGGACTGTCTTGTGAGTGCGGCTGATGAATCTGGCGTTGATGCATTTCCTGACAGCTTGAGCATACATGTCAAGTTTAGGGCAGCGACCCTCCGGAGGGGTCCAATTTGACTCTTTCTTCCTCGGTTGCAGCACTGCGGTTCCCTCTGTCTGGTGTTCCGGATGATTGATTGTCTCATTGGGTTTGTTGCTGACATCTTGGGATTTGTGGTAGTATTCCCGGATCCTCATTCTCCTGATGAATTCCTCTGTGTCTGCCGCGAGACCGATGGGGTCCATTTTGGTGGTGGGGCAGAACTTGAGCCCCAGGGCGAGAACTTCGATTTCGTCTGGTTGAAGGGTGTGGTCCGACAGGTTGACGATGGACTTCCCTGTGGTTGCAACCGTGGTACCGGGGGAGGCTTGGTTGTAGCTGGTGGTGATGCCGAGTTTCTCAAGCTTCCTGTTCTTGATGCGCATGTAGGAAGCGTAGTTCCGTTGCCTCGTCTGTTTGGCGGTGTCTCGTAGCTGGTCTGCTGTGCCCTGAGCACAGGCTGAGAGCATGGACTCTATCTTGGTTTCGAGGTTGCAACGTCTGCTGTAGAGCTGGTGTACGAGATGGTTGAGGAGTGTGCGAGAGGTACGACGGCAAAGTCTCTCAGCGTAGTCTGTGTTGTATGTCGACTTGAGTGGGTTCGTGATCTGTAGTCCTTTCGGAATCTTGTCTGCTTTCTTGCATCTCTGCAGATACTTGATGTCTGTGTCAATATGCGCGATCTTCTTGGCGATTCTCTCCACTTTGAGCCGGCAGTTTGCGGTGTCAATAGTAGTCATGATGCGGAGATGCCGGCGTTGGACTGGGGTGGTATATTCAAGTATAGTATATTCAAGGCAGAGATCGATAGATTTTTGGACACTAAGGGAACCAAGGGATATGGGGATATGGCGTGAAAGTGGAGTTGATGTAAAAGTTCAGCCATGATCTTATTGAATAGCGGAGCAGGCTTGAGGGGCCGAATGGCCTACTCCTGTTCCTATTTCTTATGTTCTTGTGACGAAAGATGCAGTGGTGTAATTGTACTGTTAACATTCATTTTGGGACTGACAGATTGGTGGTTTGTCACCAGTGCCTGAGCACAGCGATGGAAAACCAGCAGTGTCGACTTTAACTGCCGGCTTAATCTTGTTCACTGCTCAGGCAACACAGAGCAGGCACAAAGCTTCATTCATCAGTGACCAACTGCTGGTCAAACGTTTAACGTTGGCAAAGAGACAACAGGGCAGCTTAAAAAGTTTGTAGATGAAATAGTAAAACTCAGCTTCCAATCAACCAAATCCAGGTGGAATCCACCAAATTTATACTGCAAGGTTCCACGCAAAATGTGGAACGTTGAAGTATAATTAACAGCTGATGCAAAAAATTTAAATAACGCACCACAAAATGTTGTATCACAGCAGATAGAGCATTGGCTGCAGCATGAACTTGCCCTGGTGGCCATGTCTGGTGGATTTTGAGCTGAGGTTTCAGTTCAGATTATGCCTGGCCATTCTGGGAACTTAGCCTGCCAAAAACTCCCGAAAATCCTTTCAACATGAAACTTGATTGATTAAAATTAAGCTGACTCGATGCTGCCACTTCAGATCTTTTTATGCTTCCTGCGTAGAATTGTTATTGCAGAATGTCACTTCTGCCATCACTTTCTGCGCCGAGCAACACTCACAATCAAGCTGAGAAACCTGGAATTTGTTACTGATGAATACCGAAGCTGTGTTTACATACGGACATTAATTACTGGCAAGAAAGAATAAAATAAAAGCTGGAAAATCCTAAAAAGATGACCAGGCTGAAGTCGCATTTGCACCCAGTGGGCATGGAATATGAGCCGGATACCAGCTCTGCCAGGATTCTGCCTCATTTTGGACCCGCTGAGGCAGTAATTAGCCTCAGGACGCCTGGGCTAGAGAGGGAAAATAAATCAACCAGGATTTTCTCTCTTGCTTATTCCTTAATGATCCCCGCCGGAAATGTGTATAAACATCAGAAATTTGATTGCACCTGAAAAGGGGTGCACAGGGAGCAGGCACGCACATCTTGCGCATCCCTGATTTTACTTTGTCCCTCTATTGGAGGCCGTGCCTTCAGCTGCCTAGATGCTAAGCACGGGAATTCCTTCCCTAAACCTCTCCGCTTCTCTCTCCTCCTTTAAGTCACTCCTTAAAACCTACATCCTTGACCATGTTTTTGGTCACCCGTCCTATTATCTCTTGATATGGCTCAGTGTCAAATTTTGACTGATAACGCTGCTGTGAAGCGCCTTGGGAATGTGTTTACTACGTTAAAGGCACCATGTAAATGTATTTCATTGTTGTTCACGTCGTCGCAGAGACCACGCAAAATTGGTGCTGCTCAACTCATTATAATGCCGTAGACGTACAGCCAGCACTACTCACGCTATTCATTGGCTGCACATCGGTTTGGGTGGGTGTGATAATTGGTCTTCACTGACGCCACTTAAAGGCAGCCAGTACCTGTTAAAGGGAAGGTGTACACTGGATCCAAACAGGAAGGAAGGCGTCAGAAGAAAGAAATGGATGCAAAACCTGCAGATCGGGCCCCCAGGTTCTCCGATCAGGCATTGGGGGCCCTGTGGAAGAAAATTGGAATCTAATAAACCAAATATGGCTGCAATGTATCCGTTAATTTTGTTTGACCAAGTCTTTGACACACGCAATGTTTCTAAGCAGACATACAGGGCTGGATTTTCTCAGCCCCGAGGAGGCGGGCATGGAGGCGGGACTGCTGGTAAAGTAGCAGAAAGTGGGGGCGGATGGCAAACTCGCCCCCATCCCGCCTCCGTGCCCTTTTGCCAGGAGGCGGGAAGATGTGCTGCTTTGGGTCCCGTCTCCTGGAGGCGGGAAAGGCATTTAATCCTTTTAACTGCCTGTTAACAGGTAGTTAACAGGCAGAAAAAAGGATTAGTGTCATTATGTCATCTCAGGTGAAGGCTTCCCAACCTCGGAGAACCCCGCCGGGTTGGAGGAGACATGGAGGAGGTCTGCGGGGGTCGGAGGCACCTGGAAGTAAAATGTAGAGGTGAGTGATGGGTGCAAGTGTGGAGTGGTAATTATGTAAGGTGAGTGATAAGTTTTAAAAAGTGTTCACTTACCTTGTTTTCTTCCTACAGCCTTCATCCACCCTGGATCGGGAGACCCGACATCCTCCTTATCGATTTCACAGATCCTCCGACCCAACAGCCATCTGCAATTGACAAAATTGAAAAGTTTGATGAGTCCTGAACACAAGGTCTCATCAAACTACAGAGAATGTCAGTGTTTGACAGCTTCACAGAGCTGTCAAATGCTGACATTTCTTCTTTCAAGAAGTCTTGACAGATAGCACGTCAGACGTTGACGTGCTCTGTCAGTGAGTTCCTCCCTAATTGGCCTGCTGAGCCCGCAGGGCGGGCTTAACAAGGTCAATCAGGGGAAAAATTCCTCTGGTTGGTCAGAAGATGATGGAGGCGGAACATTGACCCGACAAGCAGCAGTCCCGCCTCCAACTCGTCTCCATTGAGAAAATCCAGCCCCTAGAGAAATAAACACGATGATCCCATTTTCCCCCGGTTGGAGAAATAATCTTCATCGATCTTTTCGATCTTGACTCGACAAATTATTAAGGTAAGCTCAAGATCTTTAGGGGGGGGAAATTTGGTCGCGCCCTCTTTGGGGCGCTAACTTCGAGTAGCGCCACAAAAAAGTTAGTGCCCCTGCACCGTAAATTCAGTGGTAGCGCCCCAAGCAGGAGGCGGGGTGCTACTGGAAGCGCTCCCCCTCCTTCTTGGGGCACTACCAGTCAATTTTGCGGCACAACGTACAACAGCACCATGTGCGTTGGCACATAACGCCGCATCATTGCAGGCCTCCCACCCCGATTAAAGGGGAGGGGCCTAGCGCTGCGCGCACCGGGGCCCTCCTGGAGCACCGGGGAGCGGGCTGCCAGGAAAACAGCCCGGCACTGAAGAGGAGTGCCGGGCTGAGCGATTGCGGCTGGCACCCTGAAGAAAAAAAGGGAAAGAGGGTAGCTGCTGGCAGTCGGCTAAAAGAAAATGGCCGCCCGACACCTGCTCCTTTAACTTGCGCTGCCACGGCTGCAAAAACGCCCCCTGACCCTGTCGGTCATATCGTCCGCCGATAGGTCAGGGGGCGCAATCGAAGTTTGCGGCTGTGTCACGAGCGGGGCACTGCGCACGGCAATTACGTCATCGCTGGCGGCGCAGCGCCACGTGCCGCTACCGGCTACCACCGCCGCTAACCTCCCGCTGAATTTTGCGGGAGGCGTTAGCGGCGCCACCCCCAGGGGTGCTAACGGGAGATGCAAAGTAACGGAATTTAGTCCCCTTATAGTATACTTCTCAAGCGCACTGTCCTTGCTGATTCATAATGGCTTGACAAGTGTTATTGTGAACAAGACCCCCAGAAATGAGATATTTCCTAGAAAATACAAGAAGCCAACTTGTTCACCATCCTGTCCTATTGTCCCACTTCCTATCTCAAGACTGTCTTGGCTATCTCGTTTCACAATGTGGCCACAAAAATAAGTCAACAGGCACGAATCACACATCCTGCAATCCACATCCTGGACCTCAGCAGAAGCTAATCAGCACAGTCAGCTAAATTAAACCCTGAGATGTTAAACCCTAAAGCACCATGGGAATTAACAACTTTCACCATTTCATTGTTTCTAGCTTCAGTACAAATCCACAAGCCATTTATAAGTACAAAGAAAGCAAAAACCCCAATTATATGAGATTAAACAAAATCCTAATCCTACGTATATGTGTATACATGACTAGGGTATCTTACACCTGGTCCAGGTGGAATGACAGGAGGAGGGGGTGGAAAGCCCTCTAGGCAACATCTCCATCGCCAGTGGGAGAAGGTTGCAGAGGAGGTTAATGCCAAGAGCTTAGTTCTCCAGATATGGCTACGATGTAGGAAAAAGTTCAATGACCTCACCAGTGTTGTCAAGGTAAGAATACTACTCTTTTACTTTCTGGTCAAACCTCCACCACCTGCAGCCTCACTACCCACAACACTCCCCTCCCTCACTTCCGACAATCACTGCACCACACTTCACTGCACCTCCTTCTCCTCCAAATCACACACCCTGCACTTCCAACTCTCACTACTACTGCAATCCTCACTTCCCCACACCTCACATCTTACACACTACATAGGAACTATTCCACCATGACAGGCACATTCTCCAAACACCGCACAAGGATATCACTAACACCCTCCCTTCTTTATTGCAGGAGAAGGTTGCACACAACTTGAGACAGGAGCCCGAGACTGAAGGAGGCCAAGCCTGCGTGCACATCCTCTCCCCATTCAAGAAAATGTGCCGGCCATCATGGGCAAGGGGAAGAGCCAGAGCCATGGTGAGTGGCAATGCTGGAGGAGATGTCCCGCGGGGGTTCTTCACACCTTACCCTCTTTTTCCCTTCTTACATCTATCTCAATCTACACACTCTGCATGACAAACTGCAGTTGCTTTCAGCAGCCACTTCTCTCTCTTTGCTCTCCCTTCACACTAAAAGTTAATCCGTGTCCCTCTCTTTTATTTCAGGTGCTGAAAATGTGGACAGCTCTCACTTCAGGAAGGGATGGCCAGTCTTCCTGAAGATGCATCATCACTGACGAAGGGTCATCAACCTGAAACGTTAATTCGGTTTCTCCCTCCACAGATGCTACCTGACCTGCTGAGTCTTCCCAGCATTTTCTGTTTTGATCCTAAATTTACATTATGTGCCCATTTGCTGTCCAAGCTCTGCTCCACCCCAGCAACCATTTGCTTGATAGGAAATGAACCAGGAGCAACAAGCGCCGTGCTCACTACAGGCTCCTTTTGTGCACACTCGGTCGGACTGGACTAAAGTTCCAGGTCCACGTCCTCCATTTTGGAAACAGAACTTCCCTCTTATTTTGATACCAAACCCCAACACGGCGGTGAAAGGCAGTGACTTGAATTAACAGCACCTGTAATGGCGGAGGCGGATGGCACGTGAGAGAAATGGAGAAATAAACAGGGCATTGAGTGACTTTACCCACCCGACCTCTTCGCCATAAATCCTTTAGTGACAAAGGCAGCCCCCCTCTTTCCTCCACCCCAACCCTTTCACAAATAACCAGCAGTGTCTCAAAGGACACGAGCGCCCAGACTAGGCCTATCCGTCCGTCAGAGAAGCACATGGCCATGAATATAAAGCTCCGAGTCTGAGGTACGAGGAAAATCGTGGCAACGCCTTCAGCTACTCTATTAACTCAGACTGAAGATACTGAAGGAGAGAGTCACACCCGATTCCAATTATTACGGCCTTGCCGCAGGCCCAGAGACTATAAAGTCCCATTTTTTTCCTTTCCGCCCCCCCCCCCTTCCAAGGCCACGTGGCACGTGCGCACTGTCTCCATTGACGACGCTCTTTTCAAACTCGCGAGCGGCTTCCAACTGACATAGGGCGGCTCTGCACAAGGGGAAAGAAAAGGGTTGAATGGCTGGATAGACTGTCTGCACTTGTACGAGTTCCCTTGCAGCCACTTGACACCATCTGACACCTGTATCCACACACCACTGTACAATTCAGTTCCTGTTTGCCTTCTTATCAGTGAACTAACTCAAGGGGGCTAAAACACAGTCTAACCCAGGGGTGGGCCATTATTCGGGCTGGAGGGACACCTAACAAGTTTTGGTGAGCTGTTGAGGGCCGCACACCAGTGTTCCCCCTAAGGTGCTCGGCCGCGCGATCGTGCACCAATCGCGAGGCCCTGTGCAGGCCGCTCACCAGCTCCTGCTGCTGGATGAGATACTGGGCGTGCAGTATTGTTAAGTGGCCCTCCAGCCCAAATAATAGGCCAGCTCTGAGTAAGAGCTTTTGAAACCAACCAGCTACATTTGAGCTGTCTTTGAAAACATACAGGGGTTACATGTTTGACTCTGCAGCTGGTCGATTGCCATGTTATTTCCAGTACCCCATGCAGGTATCCATTGTACCTTATTTTGCTATCTGATTTCAAGGCTACCTCTGTACGAGGCTACTCTCGAAATGATTCAGTGCGCAAAACCCTTCATCAGCCCCAGCGCAGTCCAGACTCAGCAGAACTACCAATTAGCATGAACACTGACCCAGCGAGCAGAAATAAACCCACATCACAGTCCCCCTGCTACAGCAAGGTTGAAATGAAGAGCCCTCCATTACGACAGAAACAATATTGACCACAAAAATGATGGCAGACTAAACACGCTGCTCTATAAGCAATGGTGGCATGCGTTGTATCTATAATCACGTGCCATTACCTGGAGTCCTTGTGCTCCGGGATCCACTCCCGTGTCGAAGATGGCGAAAAGAATTCCCCTGTTATCGTACTCTGGGTCCCGGGAGAGGAAAGACGCAGCGCCGGTCACTTCGATAAAAGAGTCATGGAGATGAGCAGCCATGACTCGACTCTAAAATGGATATAGCATTTTCGAGAACGCAGTGCACGCTGGGTACAGACGTCTGCCATTGGGGCCCAGAATCGTGGAACAGATCCTTTTCAGACCGGGCCGGGGAGAATCACTTTTGCGAATCGATAAATTGAAATAAGTATTTCTGTGCGTTCCCTGGCTGCAGTTCGGGTCTGTCTCTGACCCAGGAGAAGTGAAAGTGGATAGACTAACATGCAGCTCAAGCTCTGGCTCGCGCTCCATTTCTGTCCCGTCCGACGGGCTGGATAGAATGAATTGGCGGGCCTCCTCTGTATATTGATGGGACAAACCAACTGGTGGACCCCTGAAATCTTCTTGCGGAGCACTAGGGGGCTGCGGACCCCTGATTCAGAACCCTTGCTTTAGGCTAGAGGAAGGGTCTTTATGTAATGAATCACTGACCACAAGTGTGCAGGAGCTAGGGCAGGAGGATGCGACACCATGGGTGCCAGTTCTTCAGAGGACAAGATCACATACTAGCTCTGCTGCAGAGGATTAATTGCATACTTCGAGGCTACCGAAGAAGGCTGATGGGCATAAACCAGGACGTGCTAGGTGCACTGGGCTGCCTGCCAGTGAGCTTGCACACAATGGCCAATGGCTCAGATCATGGAGGAGTCCAACTGAAACTTGAGTCCGTGCTTTGCACAGAGAATGGAGACCATTCTGCCCAACACTGAGCGAGTAGTCAGCTCCATGAACGCGACAGTGGTACACACCATGATGGAGCCTCTGCTTAAAGCTGACAGCTTCCATGGATGCTCACACTGCTTCGATGGAGGCTCAGACAGCTAACCTCTTGGCTATGGAGGCAAGTGTTGACAGAAGGCTTCCAGAGCGTTACATCACTCGTGCACTCTTTTCTCACACAGAGCCATTTGGTGCTGAGGCGCAGTCCCAGAAGAGTGGCCTTTGCTCCATGGGAGAGGCACCTGCTGTCCTCTCTCAGGATGATAGCATTCCTGTTCCCCAGCCACCCACTCCACCAGTGCCCTTGTTGGTGCCACACAGCAGCTGTGCCAGCCTGCCCCATCCCACACTGAGATACTGCAGTCTGCTCAAGACTCATAGCTGCTTGAGGTCACCCACGGCGGTCATCTGAAGTGTCTTCAATAGAAGCTCAGCAGCCGTCTACCTCTCAAGCTGTAACCACTTGGGAAACACATTGTAGGGGCACTAAGATGGGTAAATGAACACAGAGGACAGGCACTATGGTCGGAGTTTTTCTTACCTGGGCGGGTCCGGTGCGACCGGTGTCCATGGCGGGTCACGACCCCGCTGCTGGCTCCATCCCACTGTAGAAATGAACTTACTTTAATAGGGCCTATTAAGCCTGCTCAGCGCTTTACCCGGCCCAATGAGATGGAGCGGGTCTGGTGACATCATTCATGATGCATTTTAAGCCGGGATCCTTAAAGGGACCATGGACACATTAAATTTTAAGTTTAATCTAACATAGTGGGTGTTGAATCTTTACTGTACAATAATACAATAAAAGTTATATATGAGTGACAAAGAAATATTTAAATAATATTATCATTAAGTAATATGACGCCATCTACAAATATGATCAAGAATATTTTTTTTAATTTTTTTTTATTCGTTTTATGGGATCAGGGCGTCGCTGGCAATGCCAGCATTTATTGCCCATCCCTAGTTGCCCTTGAGAAGGTGGTGGTGAGCCACCTTCTTGAACTGCTGCAGTCCGTGTGGTGAAGGTACTCCCACAGTGCTGTTAGGTAGGGAGTTCCAGGATTTTGACCCAGTGACAATGAAGGATCGGCGATATACTTTTAAGTCAGGATGGTGTGTGACTTGGAGGGTAACTTGGAGGTGTGGTGTTCCCATGCGCCTGCTGCCCTTGTCCTTCTAGGTGGAAGAGGTCGCGGGTTTGGGAGGTGCTGCCGAAGAAGCCTTGGCGAGTTGCTGCAGTGCATCTTGTAGATGGTACACACTGCAGCCATGGTACGCCGATGGTGGAGGGAGTGAATGTTAAAGGTGGTGGATGGGGTGCCAATCAAGCAGGCTGCTTTGTCCTGGATGGTGTCGAGCTTCTTGAGTGTTGTTGGAGCTGCACTCATCCAGGCAAGTGGAGAGTATTCCATCACACTCCTTACTTGTGCCTTGTAGATGGTGGAAAGGCTTTGGGGAATCAGGAGGTGAGACACTCGCCGCAGAATACCTAGCCTCTGACCTGCTCTTGTTGCCACAGTATTTATGTGGCTGGTCCAGTTAAGTTTCTGGTTAATGGTGACCCCCAGGATGTTGATAGTGGGGGATTTGGCGATGGTAATGCCATTGAATGTCAGGGGGAGGTGGTTAGACTCTCGCTTGTTGGAGATAGTCATTGCCTGGCACTTCTGTGGCGCGAATGTTACCTGCCACTTATCAGCCCAAGCCTGAACGTCGTCCAGGTCTTGTTGCATGCGGGCATGGACTGCTTCATTATCTATAGAAACATAGAAACATAGAAGATAGGAGCAGGAGTAGGCCATTTGGCCCCTCGAGCCTGCTCCGCCATTCAATGCGATCATGGCTGATCATCCAAATTCAGTACCCTGTCCCTGCTTTCTCCCCATATCCCTTGATCCCCTTAGCCTGAAGAAATATATCTAACTCCTTTTTGAATATATTTAATGATTTGGACTCAACTGACTTCTATGGTAGAGAATTCCACAGTTTCACCACTCTCTGGGTGAAGAAATTCCTCCTCATCTCAGTCCTAAATGGCTTACCCCTTATCCTTAGACTGTGACCCCTGGTTCTGGACTCCCCTACCATCGGGAACATCCTTCCTGCATCTAGTCTGTCTAGTCCTGTTAGAATTTTATAAGTTTCAATGAGATCCCCCCTCATTCTTCTAAACTCTAGCGAATACAAGCCCAATCGACCCAATCCCTCTTCATATGTCATTCTTGCCATCCCAGGTATCAGTCTGGTGAATCTTCGCTGCACTCTCTCCATGGCAAGAACATCCTTCCTCAGATAAGGCGTCCAAAACTGCACACAGTACTCAAGGTGTGGTCTCACCAAGGCCCTGTACAACTGCAGCAAGACATCCTTGCTCCTGTACTCGAGTTGTGAATGGCACTGAACACTGTGCAGTCATCAGCGAACATCCCCATTTCTGACCTTATGTTGGAGGGAAGGTCATTGATGAAGCAGCTGAAGATGGTTGGGCCTCGCACACTGCCCTGAGGAACTCCTCCAGCGATGTCCTGGGGCTGTGATGATTGACCTTCAACCACCACAACCATCTTCCTTTGTGCTAGGTATGACTCCAGCCAGTGGAGCGTTTTCCCCCTGATTCCCATTGACTTCAGTTTTACTAGGGCTCCTTGATGCCACACTTGGTCAAATGCTGCCTTGATGTCAAGAGCAGTCACTCTCACCTCAACTCTGGAATTCAGCTCCTTTGTCCATGTTTGGACCAAGGCTGTAATGAGGTCGGGAGCCGAGTGGTCTTGGCAGAACCCAAACTGGGCAGCAGTGAGCAGGTTATTGGTGAGTAAGTGCTGCTTGATAGCACTGTCGATGACACCTTCCATCACTTTGCTGATGATTGAGAGTAGACTGATGGGGTGGTAATTGGCCTGGTTGGATTTGTCCTGCTTTTTGTGGACAGGAAATACCTGGGCAGTTTTCCACATTGTCAGATAGATGCCAGTTTTGTAGCTGTACTGGAACAGCTTGGCTAGAGGCGCAGCTAGTTCTGGAGCACAAGTCTTCAGCACCATAGCCGGGTTGTTGTCGGGGCCCATAGCCTTTGCTGTATCCAGTGTGCTCAGCCGTTTCTTGATATCACGTGGAGTGATATAATTTAAAAAGTACATTAATTGGGAAGTTATTGGTGCTTTAGTCACAAAACTATAGACTTTTGTATCAATAACTGGCACAAATAAAAGATGTGTGTGTATAGGTAATACATAAAATTAAGCAGATTTTAAATGTACTTGTAAAGGGGTGGATTTACAATCTTATGCAAGTTCAGCGGAAGAGCTGCGGAAACCCTGACAAACAGTGCAATGTGGTGCTTACAATGGCCCAAAAATTAGTGCCGCTACGCGAGAGTACGCACTGCGTACTCTCGCGTATTCTGTCTCCAATTGCCGGTTTTCTGCATGCACTGCGCATGCGCTGAAAACCGGAACTTGGTGAATGGAAAAGGGGGCGGTTCCTAGCTGAACCGCGTGCGCGCTACAGGCTGCGCGCATGCAGTGCACTTAGTGGTTTCAACGCGCAGGTAAGTACGGAAGATTTTACACATAAAAAAAGGAGGAGTAAGACCCACTTTTAACAAGGTAAGTAGTGAATTAAGTATTATTTTGAATTTTTTTTAACAGGTATATCTTTTTTAGAGACTTTAAAGACAGGTAAGTTTATTTTTATAACTTTTTAAAAGATTTTAAATTTTTTCAAAAATTTAATTTTTTATTTAAAATGGTTAATTTATTTAACTATACTTATTTTATTAATGTGATGGTTTTTAAAAAAAATTTAATTGAGGTTTAGCTGTTCTTTTGGGGTGGTATAGATTCATAGCTTTCGCAGCACTTATGTGAAAGTTATGAATGGAAGATGGTGTGCTGCCATTGGCTCTAACTGAGTCACGTGATCCCACAGCTCGCACGAATTAACTACGCCTGTGGGATACGCAAGCCCAGCACAGCAGCTGTCCAGAACATCAAGTTCGTGCGAGCTGGAACTGAAAAAGCCAACGTGCAGTGAGAGATCGCGGGGAAGCCTTACCCTCGCACGAAGGCTTCCTCACGAATTTTTGGGCCAATGTGTTTCTGGGATTTCAGCAGGTCTTCTGTTGAAGTTAACAATGGACAAGTGAGAGAACCTCCGCAGAAATTCACCCTAAAGTCTCAAACTGAAAAATTAAATTAGGTATATTGAGGGACTGAAAGCAAATTGAACTAGTGGAATGAGTGATGAGAATGCAATTGTTACTGTTGATGACTTGATTTAATGTGTAACTGGACAATCACAGTAAACTGTGAGAAAAACCTAACCAGAAACAACACAAAAATGTATTTAAATGGTATATATCATTTTTTATAGTGCAGATCAATTCACTGCAATTACTGTTGAGTTGGAAGGCAACAGCCGAGAATGCCCTCGAAAAATGTATTTCCCTCATCATCCAGGGTAGGAGGGGAGCCTTCAGCACTCACATCCCTTCAGGAATTTCTGAATTAACATTTACCAATAGCTTTTCAAGTAGAACAGAATCTCCATCAATCTGTTAGCTGATGTAATCAACATGTTTTTATTTTGGTTTGTTTTCCATGCTGTCAAGTAATCAGCTGGAGCAATGGCCACGGAACTCCCGCCTCAGGTTGACAGACGTGGTTCCCGAGCTGCGTGAATCCCGTGGCCATGCAGGGAAATTTAAAAAGTAGGGGGAGAAAGGCTCTTAAGTGCATGTAAACTACCTCATAATGATTTTAATTGGGTCCCCCGCCGCTGCAGGTCGGGCCAGCTCCACGATTCCCGACCCGCTGTCAAAAATTACAACTTTCCCACCTGACCCGCCTCCGATCGCGCCCGCTACCACCCTGGAAAATTCAGCCTGAAGGGTTTGCACAAGGGTGATTCTTAATTATTCCTGTTAAATATTACACAGAGATGGAACTGAGTTTTCGGAAACTTTCTTTTGTTCTGGATTTGGTGTTGGTGTTAATATTTGTAGTGAAGTGAGGGCATGACACATAATGCTGGACTGAAGGAAGGCAATCAGATGGTGGTGGTAAGGACGGTGGTGATAATGTTTGCAGCTGTTGGTGTATTGGGGATGGGAGGAATGGTTCACATGAAGCGCTCTTGGATGAGCTGTTCTCTAAGAGCTCTGGCAGCCTGGTGAACTGGGCAGCGAAACTTCTCTGATGGAAAATTCAGCCTATACTGTCTATTTCAATGGTAGTTAGTACCAAAAGCCTATTCTCCATGGTCTGTATATTTCTGTGGGACTGCGGCGTGCTAGTATTTCTAATTGCTCCTACAGAATTAAGAGCTTTCAGCCAGGGCCGTTGTGTAAGTATTAAAATCTGTTGGGAGAAGGTGTACAGACAGAATGATGTTTTTACATGAAGCGTGACATCTGTCTGTTGTGCAGCATTAATGCAGCTTTCAGATAGTTGCAATGTTGAATTACTAGTATTCAAAAAATTGCTATATTTAAATAATCACCTAAAAGAATAATGATAATTATATGTATTGATCAAGATTAAGAAAGTCCTAGAATTCACTGGAATTTAATAGTCTTGCTACTGAGCAGATGCAGTCTGATTGAATTGTATCTTTCTGTTTTCTTGTAGGTTCAGGGATGAATTCACATGAATTAGTGGGAAAGCAGCAAGGGTGTCCAACCAGTGCAAAGCAGCAATCAACAACCCGACCAATGTGGAGTAACAACAACAACAAGAGCAACTGGTATTTCTGTGGCGCCTTTAACATAATAAAATGTCCCAAGGCACTTCACAGGAGCGTTATAAAACAAAATTTGACACCAAACCACATAAGGCTGCTTTCATATTTTCTCAAGCACCTAAATTGACACCAATCAGGAAAAAGGAAAATGCCTTTTAATCCAGCTGTAAGTGAGCAAAAATGGCCCAATGAAAACTTTCAGAATCTCCAATTTGACTTTTGATGTCAACCCCTAACCCGCCCTTCCCAACCCCACCCAATTCAACTCCGGATGACCACTCACACACTCAATTACATGAACTCACAGTTGGCAAATAATAATTCACTCCAATGAATGATCTTGTGGCATAAATACTTTGCAATTCCCCAAAGGTGTGAATTCCAGAATCTCGATCCAGCCCCCACATCTCCACTTTGCAATCTGGATGAACCTCTATGCTGTCTGCTCTCGTTGCCAGCACAAGAACTTTCGTACCACATGCCTCAGTCTATATTTATCCCTATAATCTTCAATAGGATATTTATGAGACATTTTTGAAGGAGTTGATCGAGATAGTGTCAATTGCTTTTACCAGAAGTTTGTCCCACATATCCAATACTGACAAAATGGTACATGTCAAAAAAAAATCTTTAGTTTCGTGTAAGGCTTTTCAATTTTAAACCTCTGGTCCCTAGTTCTGCACTCAAGGGCGAAGTTAAATAGCTGCCTTATATTTACATCACCTCTACCTATCACCATTTTGAATAAAGTTTCCTCTTGACCTTCTTTTCTCTGATGGAAATAGTTGTGTTAATCTTTTCTCAAAATTTAGAGCCCTAAATCTAAGGATTATCCTTGTCATTCTTTTCTGAACTCTTAATGTCATTTTGCCACAATTACACACAATATTCTAAAAACTGCCTTACCAGCAATCAATGCAAGGTTAGAATAATTTGTTTGACTTGCAGCATAATGCCCTTGAGATGCATCCTAGTATTTGATTAGATTTGTTGATTTGAGCTCCACATTGACTAAACTTTCAACAAATCACTAGTTATCATGCCCAAATCCCTTTCCTTTTTTGAAATTGCTTAATTGGTTCAGATCTCTTTGAATGTTGTTTACTTCTCTTATACTCATCATCTGACCCCCTCCAGGCGAAAACACTTTAAAATCCTGAAGAAATTGTTGGGTGGGAAAGGCTCCGAGCCATATAAGGAGATATTAGGGCAGAACTAAGAGGTAGATTTTAAGGAGCATCTTAAAGGAGGAAAGGTGGAGAGGCGGAGAGCTTTAGGGAGGGAATTCCAGAGCTTAGGGCCTAGGCAGCTGAAGGCACGGCCACCAATGGTGGAGCGATGAAAATCGGGGATGCGCAAGAGGCCAGAATTAGAGGAGCGCAGAGATCTCAGAGGGTTGTAGGGCTGGACAGAGATAGGGAGGGGCGAGGCCGTGGAGAGATTTGAAAACAAGGATGAGAATTTTAAAATCGAGGCGTTGCTTAACCGGGAGCCAATGCAGGTCAGCGAGCACAGGGGTGATGGGTGAACGGGACTTGGTGCAAGTCAGGACTCGGACAGCAGCAACAATCAACAGCCCAACCAATGCAAAGTAGCAAACAACTAAGCCAATAGGAGATTGAACTACATAGCCAGAACAGTAGAATATAAGTCAGAGGAAGTCACAATAAAACTGCATAGAGTTCGGGTCAGATTGTACCTTGAATACTGCATCCAGTTCTAGTTGCCAAGACACTAGAGAAACATTTAAACACTGGAAGCAGTGCAGAGAAGAGCCATGAGGTTGATCCCCACTGTCAGGGGAATGATCTATGAGAAAAGATTGGAGACACTTGGGCTTTCATGCTGGAAAGGAAGTATCTGAGAAGACATCTTATAGAAGTATATAAGATTGTTAAGTGTATAGAAAAATTTGACACGAAATATTACTTTAAATTAAACTGCAGGAGTAGGACAAGGAGATGCAGGTTCAAACTATAGAAGAGCACGTTTAGGACTGATATCAGGAAATTATTCTTCACACAAAGAGTGATCTTTAACAGTTCTCAAAAATGATTTCCTTAAACAGATATTCCAGGTTGTGCTTGTCCAAATATGCTGGGCAGGGAAGATTGTGATGGTTACCATTGCTGCAATAAGCCCATCAGTGTACTTGGGTGAAGATCTAACTAGGTCAAATAATCCAGAACTACATATTACATTTTAATGCAGCAACCACTGGGAATATGAAAAATCAGGAAAAAATGCTTTGTGCAGAATGACATCTGTGTGCATACTTGTGTTCAATTTGTTTCAATGCGAGAAATCGTCTATTTACATAGACGGGGAGCTAAGATTTTGGTGCAAAACAAAAAAAACACTGATCATAATTCACCAAGGAAAATTAGAACATGTTTACAAAGATACATCATCACTCGTCATTTGACAATTGCTTATACTGAACATAGAGAACTAAAAATTACACTTGTGCAAAGCCCTGGTGCCTGTCTTGTGTGTTCACTTACCTGTTCTAGTGCTCCTACGTGGTGGCTCCCCAGCCTCTACAGCAAGGGAGGCGGAAGGCTGCTGAACTTCCATTGAGGACTCCTGCGGTGGTGGGCGACCTCAAGTATCTATGGCCGTGATGGGCTCAGCTGCAGACTGCAGTATCTCCCCTGTTGATATCGTGGGATCAGAGTACTTTGAATAAGTTGGCTGGGCTCCAGTAGCAATTCCTCTGGCCTCTTAGGTGGGAAAATAGCTGTGGCACCGACTGCACCACTGGAAGAAATAGAAAGTATTTTCATTTTCTTTATTTTCAAATCTTCCACCTTTGCCAGGTGCAGTTGATTGTTTTTGAAATCAATGGCGCTAGGCAAAGCAGCTCTTTAAGTTTTAAATGGCCCCTTGCTGCACATTTCAACCAGGGATCGCAGGAGCACATGGTATTCCTTGGACCCAATGTTACAAAGGGACAAATTATGCAAATACGCCATATGATGTATTCTAGTCATTTGCATCTAATTATAATATCCTCACCCACCATTTTCCTGTTGAATTGAATTTGTGTACCGTGAATTTGATTATAGTAACAGAACACAACTGGCCAATCACAATTCACCTGAAATAAAGAACATAAGAAATGGGAGCAGGAGTACGCCGTTCGGCCTTTTGAGCCTGCTCCGCTATTAAATAAGATCATGGCTGATCTTCTACCTCAACTCCACCTTCCCAGACTATCCCCATATCCCTTGATTGCCTTAATATCCAAAAATCTATCGATCTCTGACTTGAATATACTCAAGGATTGAGCATCCACAGCCCTCTGGGGTAGAGAATTCCAAAGATTCACAACCCTTTGAGTGAAGAAATTTCTCCTCATCTCAGTCCTAAATGACCGATCCCTTATTCTGAGACTGTGACCTCTAGTTCTAGACAGCCCAGCCAGGGGGAAACATACTCCCAGCATCTACCCTGTCAAACCCTGTAAGAATTTTATATGTTTTAATGAGATCACCTCTCATTCTTCTAAATTTTAGGGAATATAGGCCTAGTCTCCTTTATCTCTCCTCAGAACACCTTGCTAAGGCCATCCCCACGCCTCCACTACTCGCCTTCAAGCAGCCGCCTAACCTCAAAAGTACCATCGTTCGTAGCAAATTACCCAGCTGTCAGGAGAACAGCGACCACGACACCACACAACCCTGCCACGGCAACCTCTGCAAGACATGCCAGATCATCAACACAGATACCATCATCACACGTGAGGACACTACCCACCAGGTACATGGTACATACTCATGTGACTCGGCCAACGTTGTCTACCTCATACGTTGCAGGAAAGAATGCACTGCGGCATGGTACATCGGCGAGACCATGCAGACACTGAGACAACGTATGAACGGACACCGCGCAACAATCGCCAGGCAGGATTGTTACCTCCCAGTCGGGGAACACTTCAGCAGTCAAGGACATTCAGCCTCGGATCTGTGGGTTAGCGTTCTCCAAGGCGGCCTTCGAGACACACGACAACGCAAAATCATCGAGCAGAAACTGATAGCCAAGTTCCGCACCCATGAGGACGGCCTCAACCGGGATCTCGGGTTCATGTCACACTACAGAACGTGACTCGACATCGTTGTCTGGTTTCCCAGTTTTAAAAAAAAAGTTAAAAGCTTAACTGCAGACTGCAGCATTTGACATGTTGGACCCCCTGTGACCCACCTCATTGTCTTAGCTGTACTCTGATGTGTCTTTGATGTAATGCCTCCCTGACGGATTGTATCTCTGCAGACACATTATTCTCTGTCTATATATACTGTGTAATCGATTTATATTCCCTCACTGTACCTGAAGAAGGAGCAGAGCTCCGAAAGCTCGTAATTTCAAATAAAACTGTTGGACTATAACCTGGTGTTGTGCGACTTCTCATTTTTTACTCCTCATAGTACAATCCCTCCATCCCAGGAATGAGACTGGTGAACCCTCATTGCACTCCCTCTAAGGTAAGTATATCCTTCCTTAGGTAAGGAGACCAAAACTGTACACAGTACTCTACGTGTGGTCTCACCAAGGCCCAATATAATTGCAGTAAGACTTCTTTACTCTTATACTCAAATCCTCTTGCAATAAAGGCCAACATACTATTTGCTTTCCTAATTGCTTGCTGTACCTGCATGTTAGCTTTCAGTGATTCGTGTACAAGGACACCCAGGTCCTTCTGAACACCAACATTTCCCAATCTCTCACCATTTAAATATATTCTGCTTTTCTATTTTTCTTACCAAAGTGGATAACTTCACATTTCTCCAAATTATATTCCATCTGCCATGTTCTTGCCCACTCACTTAACCCTTTGCAGCCTCTCTGAATCATAGAATCATAGAATGGTTACAGCACAAAAGGAGGCCATTCGGCTCGTCGAGCCCGTGCCGGCTCTCTGCAAGAGCACTTCAGCTAGTCCCACTCCCCCGCCTTTTCCCCTTAGCCCTGTAATTTTTTTTCCTTCAGGTACTTATCCAACTCCCTTTTGAAAGCCACAATTGAATCTGCCTCCACCACCCTTTCAGGCAGTGCATTCCAGATCATAACCATTCGCCACATAAAAGAGTTTTTCCTCATGTCACCTTTGGTTCTTCTGCCAATCACCTTAAATTTGTGTCCTCTGGTTCTCGACCCTTCTGCCAATGGGAACAGTTTCTCTCTATCTACTCTGTCTAGACCCCTCATGATTTTGAACACCTCAATCAAATCTCCTCTCAACCTTCTCTGCTCTAAGGAGAACAACCCCAGCTTCTCCAGTCTATCCACGTAACTGAAGTCCCTCATCCCTGGAACCATTCTTGTAAATCTTTTCTGCACCCTCTCTAAGGCCTTCACATCCTTCCTAAAGTGCAGTGCCCAGAAATGGACACAATACTCCAGTTGAGGCCGAACCAGTGTTTTATACAGGTTCATCGTAACTTCCTTGCTTTTGTTCTCTATGCCTCTATTTATGAAGCTGAGGATCCCATGTGTTTTTTTTTCTCGCTTTCTCAACCTGCCCTGCCACCTTCAATGATTTGTTCATCATCCTCACAACTTGCTTTCCCAAATAGCTTTGTATCGTCAGCAAACTTGGATACTCAACACTCGTTCCCCTCATCTAGTTGGGCAACACGGTGGCATAGTGGTTAGCACTGGTGCCTCACAGCGCCAGGGACCCGGGTTCGAATCTGACCTCGGGTGACTGTCTGTGTGGAGTTTGCACATTCTCCCCGTGTCTGCGTGGGTTTCCTCCGGGTGCTCCGGTTTCCTCCCACAGTCCAAAAGTGTGCAGGTTAGGTTGATTTGGCTATGATAAATTGACCCTTAGTGTTAGGGGGGGGATTAAATATGTGGGGTTACGGGGATAGGGTGGGATATGTGTTGGTGCAGGCTCGATGGGCCGAGATGGCCTCTAGCTGTACTGTGGGGATTCTGCGTGAGGGGGCAGGGACAGGGTGCTGGATTTGAATGATCAGCCATGATCGTATTGAATGGTGGAGCGGGCTCGACGGGCCGAATGGCCTACTCCTGCTCCTAGTTTCTATGTTTCTAAGAGGGCTCGATTTTAATAGCCCTGAGGAGGCAGGTTTGGAGGCGGGTCTGTTGGGGAAATCGGGAAAATGGCTTCAGACACCCAACCCGCCTCCATCCCGTCCCCACCCGATGTTCATGAGTGTCTGTTTAGCCGGTCCCAAAACTGACCCGTCTCCAACCGGTGGGACAGGTAGTTAAGGCAGTTAACAGCCTGTTAACTGCCTTGTTAATCCTATTTTCATAGTGGTTTCCCATTTTCCTGCTTCTGGCTCCTGTTTCCCGCTAGTCAGAAACAGGCCAGGTTTGAGACGAGTTTTTGGAGGACATGATTTGTATGCATTGGTGGAGCACTTTAAAAGTGCCCCTGAAACATGGCTGACATTCAAATGCAACAACTTTGCTGTTGTAGGTATGGGATAACATTTTGCACATCTACTGACCTTCTGACTGTTCAAGCTGACACCCATCTGCAGTGTGTCATGAATGGAATTATTTCAGGCCACTTTGACTGTGAGCTTGCAAGATTGTTACCTCAAATGAAATCTATAGCAAGGGGGTGGGAAACATTTATGCCCTCTCATCCTGGTCCTCATAATTGAGGGAGTAGCAGCCGCGTGGCTCAGCGCAGATCTTCCTGGGAAGAGGAGGAGGAGGAGGATGAGGGGAACCTTGCATGCCCTGTTGTGACCAATGCAGCATCCCTCCAGTTCACTGCTGCCTGTCAACCAGGGTATGCACTCTGCCATGCCACACTACCATAAGCTTACTCTTCAACCATAGGTGGCCACCATATGGCTCTGTAATTGCAGGCGACACTTGTCCAACGTCATACTTCATCTTCGTCCAAAAATGTGCGGGTTAGGTTGATTTGGCTATGATAAATTGACCCTTAGTGTTAGGGGGGGATTAAATATGTGGGGTTATGGGGATAGGATGGGATATGTTAGGGGGAATTAAATACGTGGGGTTACGGGGGTCGGGTGGGATATGTGTACTGTGGGGATTAAAGCAGGGACAGGGTACTGGATTTGGATGATCAGCCATGATCGTATTGAATGGTGGTGCAGGCTCGACGGGCCGAATGGCCTACTCCTGCTCCTAGATTCTATGTTTTTCTATGTTTCTATCTCTGCTATACCCTGTTATTTCCTATCACTTTTACCATCAGCATTACAAATGCAAGTCAACCTGAGCCCTCACTGTGCTTTTGCCATTTCCCAGAACACATAGGCCACACAATCAACTGTTTGACATAATTTATCTTTAACACATGTCAAAAGGATAACATACCAGCAAGAGTAAGAAAAAAAAGAAACATCACCCAAGTGAGTCCCCTTGTGACTATAGGTGCTTAATCTTTCTCTTACGCATGCTTCTACGTGGTGCTTCCCCTGTGGCTTCAGCAGATGTAGAGGCACCTTGCTGACTAGGATGCTGCGCCTGCTTCGATGCCTTTGGAGGGCGTCCTCTGGGTTTGGGTGCCTGGGAGGGCTCTTCAACAGTCGGCTCTTCCTACGGCTGTGCAGGGGCTGAAATGGCCACCTCAGTTGGCTCTGCAAAGTGGAGCTCTGACCGAGGGCTCCGCAGTGGCATGGTCGTGTGAGCGCTTTGAGAGGAGCCCACACTTCCTTCTGTCCTGCCAACAACATCCCTCTCATGGGTCAGCCATACCTCAGTGCTGGCAAGTGGCAGGAGAGCACCTTGCTGCACTTCAAGG
This sequence comes from Squalus acanthias, assembly GCA_030390025.1. Classification (NCBI taxonomy): domain Eukaryota; kingdom Metazoa; phylum Chordata; class Chondrichthyes; order Squaliformes; family Squalidae; genus Squalus; species Squalus acanthias. The sequence continues at coordinate 123,471,056 of CM059425.1, read as the reverse complement.
GGACCATGAGGACTCGTATCTGCACTGGCAGTCCTCAGCAAAAGGACATCCATGAAGCTCTGGTTTCTCTGCTCAATAGCTGCCCATCGCTCCTCCAGAGATGTCATTATATTCTGAACAGTCACCATGTTTTCCTGACTCTGGTGACTTATTTCCTCCATGGCCGTAGCCATTCTTTCTACAGAGGTTGCCATCCTATCCATGGTGGTGCGTTCATATGCCATTGCCTCCATCACGGCAGTGTTGATGTTAGAGATGGACTCCTCCATTCTCTCCACACTCGCACTAAGCCTTGAGGCAAATCCTTCCGGAGACACCTGCACTTGTTCCTGTATTTCCCGAGACGCTCTTTTTCTGGATGACCCCAGGAGGCACAGCGTCTGCATGCAGTTCAGCAGAGCTAGGAGAGTCCTGCAACCTCCGCAGAGGACTCTCCACTGCTGTCGCTGTCTCCACCATCTGCTGATGCTCACTTGTACGCTGTGATAGACCAGGTGGCAACACTACTCTAACTTGCGATGGCCCCACCGAGGTGTGCATTGCTGCGCTGGTGCTGGGTGCGCTGAGTCCTGGTGACGCTGCTCCCTCAGAGGCTTCAGGTTCCTCTGAGATGCCCGGGTCTTCGTCCTGGATCATGGGGAGGGCGGCGCTTGATGGTCCTGTGAGAGAGTAAAAGCTTGAATTAGACATCTGATATTGATGTCGCAGACACATCCTTTTGAGTAGATGATACAAAGTGATTCTCTATGAACATCATATTGCATTGCTTTCTGAGAGGGATGAAACTCTATTATGTCACCAGCTTCCTCTAGTGTGTCCGTCTCTCCATCACCCACTTCCAGGTCCTCGCCACCTCCAACAATCTTGTTTGCTGCCTCCTCAGCACTGGTCAATGTTGCAAGGGTAGGTGTTCCTCCTCCAGTCATTGCTCTCTCCCTCTTATTGTGGGCTATCTTTTCCTGCAAGGAGGGACACAAGTGGTGTTTCAGCCACAGTGATGGAGTGAGTGTGAATAATCCCTACCATAGAAGATTTGAGTGAGACGAAGATGGGGTAAGGTCCCAAGAGGAAGGTAGCTCCCTGTGCGTTGTTAGTTGTTGTCACTGCATGACAGTGAGAGCGAGTCTAAGGGGTGGATAGGCAGGATGCTGAAGTGATTCAGTGCAGAGACAGAGATGGATAGGAAAGGGTGCAAGAGAAGTAAGAGTAAGGTGGGATGTGGAGGAGCAGGCTTACAACGCAGAGTGCTGGTGATGAGAAGAGAAGGGAAGCAGACTGAAGGTAAGTGTGATGGGATACTCACTTCTGATGTTCTCACAAGATCATTAAACCTTTTGCGGCACTGGATCCATGAGCGGCATAAATGGACCTTGCGCTCACCTCCTGAGCAATGCGCAGCCAGGATGCCTTGGTCTGCTGAGGAGGCTTCCTCCAGCCATCAGGAGGGAGGAGAATTTCCTGCGCCCTCTGACAGCATCCACATGAACTTGGAGGGACTCATCGTTAAACCGAGGAGCTGCCTTGCCTCTGGAAGAAGTCATAGCTTTGAAAAGAAGTGCAGGAAACCACAATGGAAAGGCTCAGGCTGGATGGCAGCTTTAAAAACAGCTGCTATAATGACGTCATCAGCGGCGGCCAGCCGACCCGATCCCACTCATTGGACCGGCCAGCGCGCCTCCATGAAATTAACAAGCTAGTTTAATAAAAATCGCAACTCTGCAGCTGTTCCCGCCGGAAGCGGCTCCCGAACCCACCCACCACGCAACCCGACTCCAACCCGCCTTGGGAATTAAAATCGAGCCCATTGATATAGATTGTAAATAGCTGAGGCCCAAGCACTGATCCTCGCAGTACTCCACTAGTTTCAGCCTGCCAGCCTGAAAATGAACCATTTATTCCTTGCTGCTTTCATATTTTCTCAAGCACCTAAATTGACACCAATCAGGAAAAAGGAAAATGCCTTTTAATCCAGCTGTAAGTGAGCAAAAATGGCCCAATGAAAACTTTCAGAATCTCCAATTTGACTTTTGATGTCAACCCCTAACCCGCCCTTCCCAACCCCACCCAATTCAACTCCGGATGACCACTCACACACTCAATTACATGAACTCACAGTTGGCAAATAATAATTCACTCCAATGAATCTTGTGGCATAAATACTTTGCAATTCCCCAAAGGTGTGAATTCCAGAATCTCGATTCAGCCCCCACATCTCCACTTTGCAATCTGGATGAACCTCTATGCTGTCTGCTCTCGTTGCCAGCACAAGAACTTTCGTACCACATGCCTCAGTCTATATTTATCCCTATAATCTTCAGTAGGATATTTATGAGACATTTTTGAAGGAGTTGATCGAGATAGTGTCAATTGCTTTTACCAGAGGTTTGTCCCATATATCCAATACTGACAAAATGGTACATGTCAAAAAAAAAATCTTTAGTTTTGTGTAATACTTTTCAATTTTAAACTTCTGGTCCCTAGTTCTGCACTCAAGGGCGAAGTTAAATAGCTGCCTTATATTTACATCACCTCTGCCTATCACCATTTTGAATAATGTTTCCTCTTGACCTTCTTTTCTCTGACGGAAACAGTTCTGTTAATCTTTTCTCAAAATTTAGAGCCCTAAGTCTAAGGATTATCCTTGTCATTCCTTTCTGAACTCTTAATGTCATTTTGAAGGTATGTTTGCCACAATTACACACAATATTCTAAAAACTGCCTTACCAGCAATCAATGCAAGGTTAGAATAATTTGTTTGACTTGCAGCATAATGCCCTTGAGATGCATCCTAGTATTTGATTAGATTTGTTGATTTGAGCTCCACATTGACTAAACTTTCAACAAATCACCAGTTATCATGCCCAAATCCCTTTACTTTTTGAAGTTGTCTAATTAAGTCTTATTTAATGTTTCTGGTTTTAATACATGCTGCTTTACATTAAAATGTATCCACCTTCTCTCCGTCTATCTGCTTAATTGGTTCAGATCTCTTTGAATGTTGTTTACTTCTCTTATACTCGTCATCTGACCCCCTCCAGGTGAAAGACACTTTAAAATCCTGAATAACTTGTCGGGTGGGGAAGGCCTCAGCCGAGGAGCAGGTAAGTTTAGTGGTAGTTGGGGGGAGACATCGCGGGGGGTGGGGGGAGCGGGGGGGGGGCGGCGTGTGGGGAGAGGTGGGTAGAGTGTGGTTGAAGGGGTCGGTAATTGCGGGGGAGGGGGGGCGGTGTCGGTGATCGCGAGGAGGCCAAGGGGAGATCGGGGGGAGATCGTGGAGGTGAGGGGAGGGGTTTACAGGGTTAGCTGGTTGGGCCGGGAAGAAACACTCCTGCTCCTCCTGGCCCACAAGCAGTGCTATAAAGACACGCACCTGATGGATCCAGCCCTTCTCACCTCCTTTTACCTGGGAAACCCTGCCGACATGAGTTAAAAATAGGAAGCTTGTTAAAATGGAGGGCCTTAAAGGTCCACTGCTCAGTGCCTGGAAATTGGAATCGGGGTCCTACAACCAACAGAAGATTCTGATTTGCATTATTTAAGCAGCCTCCCATTTGGTTCAGGCAGGAGGGCTGCTCATCTATTTACAGCCCCGCCTGAAAATTGCATCAGGTGAGCCTTGGGCGTCAATAAGGCGGCTGAGGTGCCCCCCTTCCTCTACCCCCCGCACCCCCGGTTTTCAATTGCAGGTTGCCAATTTTACAGGTGAAAAATGGGTGACCTGTAGTTGACAATCACCTTCACTGACCTGTGGAGCTCACCTATTCTGGATCCCTACTGTTTGTGCTATTCAGAGATTATATGCACAAGGCGTCGCAGTTGTGTGGGACAGGCTGGATGGACCGCAGGGTCTTTTCCTGGCCATCATTGTTCTTATGTAAGTGCATTTCTAGACATGCAATATTTGCTGATAACATTACACTACATGATCTGGTGACAAGTAAGGTAGATTTGCACCATTCAGAAACCAGGGCGCATTAAGCAAATGCATTTAAGAAGAAAGAAAGACTGGCATTTATACCACGCCTTTCATGACCTCAGGACGTCCCAAAGGGCTTTACAGCCAATTAATTACTTTTAAAGTGTAGCTACTGTTGTAATGTAGGGAAACACAGCAACCAATTTGCGCACAACAAGCTCCCACAAAGAACAATGAAATAAATGGCCAGGTAATAGTGCCATGGGATATTTTACAACCTCCTGAGAATGCAAACAAGGTCTCAGTTTAACCTCTCATTGGAAGACGGCCCGTTTCAACAGTGCAGCACCCCCTCAGTCCTGGAGTGTCAGCCTAGATTTTTGTGCTTAAGTCTCTGGAGTGGAATATTGAACTGATAACCTTCTGACTCAGAGGCGAGGGTGCTACCAACTGAGCCAGGGCTGACATGGATCTTGAGCCTTGGGTTCTTGGAGGTGGTTGGATTTCATTCCTTAGGAGCTTGAATGGATTGGTTAGAATCCATGATGGAAGAATTCAAGATGGCCCACGGAGGGCTGAACGATCTTTTCTCTTTCCATACATTCTCTTGCTTTTAAGAATGTGCTGATGCAAGGCTTTGTTCATCCATCATCACATCACTTAACAGACAAGACAGTTCTATTTACACAGAGTACCATGAGCTTACAAAGTGCATATTCTGTGCAAACGATAAATTACTGTCCAGCAGATTGAAGATTTTCTCCGGAGCAGTCTGTCTACAATCTTAAATAGGGTGGATATGCAACAAATTACTGCACACCAGTGCTCTGGGAGCCAGGAAGATTGTAGACAGACTGCTCCGGAGAAAATCTTCAATCTGCTGGACAGTAATTTATTACGTCTGTTTTTCTTTTGTTTTAAAGGGTGCTTTGCAGTTTAGTTGCCTTCAGTTTCTGCTGCAACCAGCTTAGAGAACTTCATGTGTGGACATTTTATGAGTCACTGAGTACTGGAAAAAGAAAGTCAGGTAGTTATCGTATATTAGGTCAGACAACTGTGAATTAAATAGCCTTGTGATGTGTTGTGTTGGAACTTGCACCTCTTCTAGCCTCCAGGCAAGTGTAAATTGTCAGTTGCATGGATATTCTAGACAGCACACTGCGTTCACCCTTGTACTGCAGATTTGCCAGGCCACTTGGTTAACATCATTAGCGAGATGCATGCGGAATGAATCTAGACTACTGGCTGTTCTCCACTCTTAAACTAATTAAGAGTTTGACTCACAATGTGAAAATTCACTTTCCTTCTCTTGATGATAACAGACCTTTTGCCTCCAATTGTACTTTGAGAGTGGTGAATTTTAACAAACTGTGGAAATTAACTCATTCCGCCTTGAAAACAAAAATGGCAAGCTTCGAGGGGAACGCAATAAAACTCTTAGATTCAACATCAAGCTTCATACGTCCTGGAAAACAAGTTTTCGTTCCCCATTTGGCTGTTCAAAAATAATGCTGCTCTTTCTTGCGCAGGTGAACAGAAGCCGTGTTCAGCATTTAGTTACACTAATGTGTATTTACTGCTGATTAGTAGACTCCAGCTGATACTCCCAACCTATCTGTACCTCAATCAAATGATGACATTGTAAAGTATTTCAGGCAGGAAAAGACCATGGCCTATAAATGGTCGAACGGATCTCCCTCCCCGTCCTCCATTTCATCTCTCCCCCACAACCTTCACTTACCTGAGGGCAGACTGTTTGCGCCATGCCTGTTCCATTAAAATGAGGCTTGAGGCACAATATCGGGGGCACCTCAGGCCTCCCCATTCAGACACAGGCGCCTGAATTTCTACCTCTATCGGTCCATCTAGCCTGCCTATCCAACCATCTCCACTCCATCCTGCAAGATATCGCTATATCACTTACAATATTACGCCTTGCGAGGAACCTGTCTATTTACTTTTTAAGGTCCCTTAAAGCTTTCTGTTCAACCACTTACACTAGCAGTTTGGTCCACATGTTGATTATTCCTTTCCTAACGAAATTTGCCTCAATTGCCTATTCACTTTAGCTTCCCTTCTGCTGATTTTATGCAACTGGGCTCTGTAATTCTTCATATGGCAGAAAAAAATGACCTTTTCAATTTTATCAAATTCCTTTATAATTTTGATAACCTCTCCTTTCAGTGTTCTCTCCTCGAGAGGAAAGTGCTAGGATACACAATTACTTTTCATAGCTCTCAATTCTCTAGGTTCTGATAATAATCTCGCAAACCTCTGCTCAATTCTTTCCAATAACATGTTATCCCTTTTGGAATAGAAGGAACAAAACTGAACACAATCTTTCAGACCTGGTTTCATCTAAGTCACCTACAATTTTAATATAACTTTTTCAATTTATATATTATACACTTTGCTATGCAACATTTTATTTAGTTTCTTTAGAACCTGGGAACACTGGGTTGACGATGCTAGTATCCTGTCCACTAATATTCTGAGGTCTCTCTCCTGCTCTGATACCTCCACTGAGTATATATTCCATGTTACCCTTTCTTTTATGAAATCTTATCACTTTACACTTACTTGCAATAAACTGCATCTGCCATTTTTTTTCTGCCCACAAACTCAGAAACTCCAGATCTTCTGATTTCTAAACCTTATTGGTTGCTGACATGGTTAAACAGGATCTTCACAGCAACTTGCAATTTCAGCGAGTATAACAGATGGCGCTTATTGCCGAAGACCTACCCATAGAAGTATCATGATGATAAAAACACATGAAATGGCTCTGATGCTGAACCCTGACCTTTCACCATGACTCCTACTTAAAGCTTACCATTTACCACGTCCAGTTCTGTTACGCATAACCACTTCATCTGGCCAAACCACAAAGGAACAGCAACACTGAAATGACAAGAACATTAAAAGAAAGAACTTGCATTTATACAGTGCCTTTTATGACCTCAGGACACCACAAAGCACGTTACAACCAAGGAAGTACTTTTTGCAATGTAGGAAATGTGGCAGCCAATTTTCACACAAGGTCTCACAACAGCAATTAAATAAATGACCAGCTAATGGTTGGGTGTAAATATTGACCAGGACGAGAGAACTGTTCTTCAAAATAGATCTTTTACGTCCACCTGAGAAGGTAGTCAGGGCTTTGGTTTAACATCTCATCAAAGACGGCACATCGGACAGTGCAGCACTCCACTGTGAGTATCGGCCTGGATTATGGGTTCAAGTCTCTGGAGTGGGACTCAAGCACACATAACCTGACTCAGAGGTGAGAATGATACCACTGAACCACAGCTGACACTTCATTTATTCGGCCAATTCTTTGAGTACTGAAGATTAGCACAACTTTCAAGTATGAAGATGTTTTCTATCCTATTATAGAATTGGTGATTAATTATGTTTAAGAAGTGCAAACTAGCGGACACTTTTCAAAATAAACTGGGAAACTGATCTGACTTGATTTTATAATTTGGTGCAGAGTCGTCACCTTGAGTTGGAATCCTTATATTATTTAAAATGAAGAAGAAGAATGGATAATCATCTATGTGATCTAAGAAGTTGGTGTTGTACATGACACTAAAAGAGATTTTAAAATAAGATTATCTATGATTTGCCATATTTAGTACATGTCACCTCCATTTTAGTTTTCACTGTAAGTTGTTATTTTGTTTTGAATCCTATCAAGAAATAAAAGTGGAAAATGTGTATTTTCTCATTGTAAAGTACGGCCCATAATGTAACACTTTAATCATGTTTGTGTTCTGCATGAGGAGGCAACACCATGTAGGATTCTAACTGTAATTTCAGCTTCAACATTTATCTTATTGAAGTTATACCATCAAAGCAGTTAACATAAGTTTGTCAACTGTAAAATGTTAATGATTGTTTATTTTGACAAGGATTAAGATAATTCCCATTTGGCCAGTAGTGTGTGTGACTCAGTATGATTGATAACAAATCATCTCGGTCACTACAGTGTAAAAACTGCCATTTAATGTTGGCAGATCTGTTTGGATTGCACTTGTGGAAGGAAGATTTCATCTGTGTCCTATTCTTAAAATTGTAAACCGGTTTATAAAGAATGGATACATCATTTGTGGCAGATAGCATGCAGAGGAAACCTTGTTCCATTGTAAAGTGGTATTTGATCCATTTTACTCCATGTCATTCATTAATTGCTACATGGAACATACAGCCTCAAAATGTATTGTTTTCATGGTCGCTCATCATGAATGGCATTAATCAGAGAGTATTAAGCCACCATCTTATACCTAAATTGCATAATTTTTAATTCTTCTGTTTGGCAGGGTTGTACTCTATAAATGATATGAGCACAAGTTCAATAGCTATAGGCCATATGTTCTGAGTATTGATAAATTTATGTGAACTATCTGTCAGATAGAAAATTACCATCTTGGCATTCAAGCCCAGTTTGATTAATAACACTATGTTATATTTTCTAATATCGGTTTAACTAAGTAGTACCAGCAGACTAAAAATGCCAACTGGGCCAGTTTCTAGGTGGTGGATTCCATCGACTTAGATAATTCTGTCTGTTTCAGATATATTGAAGACCTTACAGCGCCAGCCCTTAAATTGGTCTTGACTTTATTACCCCAAAACATTTAAGTCAATATGTTTGCTGTCAATTGTTTTGCATACTTGAAATAATTTATCACATAAAATGATTATGGAAAGTTTGCATTTTTATGCCTTAGGAAGCAATGCTAATGATTTTTTAATAACACTGCTAGCTTGTGCACTTTCCCGAATGAATCTATTTGCATTACATTGTCCGAAAGAACATGGGAACACATTTGCATTTACAACATTATTGCACAGTAAGATCGTAAGACTGATATCGGGCATGGTGCAAAAGCTGAATCTACTTGGTTATAATTAAGAATTAAGAAGCAAATTCTTACTCGATGGGGAGTTTATTATACATCATTAGAAGGTGGACATGTGATAAAGGAAGAGCTATGTAGACAAGTTATAGAAATGTGAAGGAATAGCAATGGCTGATTTTAATTATCCAATCCAGGAGTAATATAAATGGCAAAAAAATGGAGGTGTTTCGACAATGTATCCAAAACTGGCATGACCCACACAGAGCAGTGAGACAGGGCCATTTAATTCTACATGCTGGCTTCCCTAGGGCAGAAGAGGCTTCCAACGGCACCCACGTGGCTCTGAATGCGCCAACTCAACTTGGAAGCCAGTGTCGTACATCAGCAGGAAGGGGCTCCACTCGCTGAATGTGCAGTTTGTTTGTGATGCTCAGCAATGGATACTGCACATCAGCTGACACTTAGGCATACTGCCACAATGCATTGAAGCTGCGGAACTCAGCCGTCACATAGTTATTCAGGGAGGAGAACCAAATGGACTGCCCCCTCTCCCCCCACCTCCCCCCGATGCCATGGCTGATGACACCATTCCGTGCGACCCGCAATGAAGCAGAGGAGTGTGACAATCGAGTCCGTGTAACAACCAGGCAGGCGGTGGAGAGGACAGTAGAGCTTCTGAAAGGCCGATTCAGATGCCTGGGCAAGTCTTGCAGTATGCGCCAGAGAGGGTGACAACAATAATTATGGTTTACCGTGCATTTCACAATTTTGCATTACAGGAAAGACTCAGTCTGGATATACCTGGCGAGGAGGCCATTGCAAGAGAAGATCCAGAGCTGCAGACCCATGGATGATGCCCGCTCAGATGCGACGTTGCTTGAAGCTGCCAGAACTGTTAGAGGGCAGCTCGTTACAGTGGATTTCAGCGCCTGACTGCCTCCACCTACAGAACGCAGCTTGCACACCTTCTCTCCCACTTGCCAATAAAGATTACTTGAAACCAATGTACTCCCACACACATCGGCCTTCTTTGCCCTGGCGTAGCTATGCCAACTGTCATCATCTGAGTGGAAAATATCTGCACCAAATGAGTGCACCCTTTCCTGTATGACTGTGAACTTCTTAATTAAGAAACCAGAGATAATTCAACATTAATACAAAAAATTGCACAACACAAAGAAGCCTCCATGAATAACAAAGCACAAAACAAGTGCACATTAAGGACAAAATACAAACCAGTCTCCACAGAACAAAATAAATGCACATTGAACCTTAATCCAGAAATGGCCAAAGATAAATAGGCCTCCATCAATAACTCAGAACAAAATAAGTGCAGTCAACTGTCATGCAATGTAGAAAGCAGTCTCCATGAATAACTATGAGCAAAGTAAGTGCACTTTGAAATTGACATGATCACTAGCCAGGTACAACTGAACAGTCATCCTACGGTGAAATCAGTCTTCAGCAGCAGTGCGAAATGGGTGATATTGATTTGGCACCCCGTTTTACACCGATTTCCTTTTCCTCCAGACCTATCAAGGCAGCGGAAGCATTGGTTCAGGAGGTTTTGGCCTGTTCTGTCAGGCTTGAGTGGAGGCATTGCACTGATTCTACATCATCTTTGCATCTGTCCTTGGGTTCCTGAGAGGTGCCATTAGCCAGGTCTGGAGAGGATAGCCTTTGTCCTCAAGCAGCCAACCTCTGACCCGATGCTCAGGGTCAAAGAGAGCTCCACATTCTTGATTGAGGACTAGCACAGGGTGAAGGCATCATGGCAGCTACCAGGAAACCTGGCACACACCTGCACGATACTCTGCATGTCGTCGCACATCAGCTGGAGGTTCAATGAGTGAAATCCCTTCCAATACATTTAGATTCCAGGCTCTTCTACTGGAGCATGGGAGACTATATAGGGCTCGAATTTCCAAGCCCCGTGGAGGCGGGTTTGGAGGCGGGAGTGGTGGGAAAATTGCAGATTCGGGGGGCACGTACCCATCCCGCCCCCAACCCGCCTCCATGCCAATGTCCCAGGAGGCGGGTACCCGACCTGTGCTGGGAGCCGCCTCCCCGAGGCGGGAAGGGGATTAGTGCCAATTAACTGCCTGTTAACAGGTAGTTAACAGGCAGTTTTTTTGCTAATCCCTATTTTTAGCCCTGAAGTGTGGGCTGCCCGACGGCTCCAAACCACGCCAAGTTAGCGAGGCGTACCGTCGGTCTGCAGGGCTTGGAGGGGTCGAGATGTCCGGTGTACAGGTGAGTGATGGGTGCATGAGTGCAGAGGTAAGTGTGTTTGGTGTGTGTAAAGTGTTTTACTTACCTTGACTTTCTCCTCCAGGCTTCCTCCCTTCAGTTCTTGGGAGTCCCTCAGCTCACCGGCACAGAAAGCAGAATGGCCGCTGAGCTGTCAAAAGCTGCAGCCTTCTGCTTTCTGGTCTGGAGAGCTCTCTGACTGAGTCTGAGTAGAAGGACTCAAGTTAGAAGACAGATTGTCAGTGTTTGACAGCTTCACAGAGCTGTCAAACGCTGATATTTCAACTGTCAATAGCTCTTAAACATAGAAGATAGGAGCAGGAGTAGGCCATTCGGCCCGTCGAGCCTGCTCCACCATTCAATACGATCATGGCTGATCATCCAAATCCAGTACCCTGTCCCTGCTTTCTCACACAGAATCCCCACAGTACAGATAGAGGCCATTTCGGCCCATCGAGCCTGCACTGACACATATCCCACCCTATCCCCACGTATTTAATTCCCCCTAACATATCCCATCCTATCCCCATAACCCCACATATTTAATCCCCCCCTAACACTAAGGGTCAATTTATCATAGCCAAATCAACCTAACCCGCACATTTTTGGACTGTGGGAGGAAACCGGAGCACCCGGAGGAAACCCACGCAGACACAGGGAGAATGTGCAAACTCCACACAGACAGTCACCCGAGGCCAGATTCGAACCCGGGTCCCTGGCGCTGTGAGGCACCAGTGCTAACCACTATGCCACCGTGTCAATCGCTGACGTCACCAGTGTCCAGGTGTCCCTTAATTGGCCTGCTGAGCCTGCTGGGCGGGCTTAACAAGGTCAATCAAGGGAAAGTAGCGTGGGTTGGCCACAAATCGATGGATACAACCCAAAAAGTGGGAGTCCCGCCTCTATCACGTCCCCATTGACAAAATCGAGCCCATATGTGTGTGCAGTCGATGATGCCCTGCACCTGGGAGAAGCCTGCAATCCTGGCCAAGCCCAGAGCCCTGTCTTCCTGCTTTGCATTATCCATGGGGAAGGATATGAAGTCACTGGCTTTGGCAAAGCATGCATCCATCACCTGGTGAATGCAGACCGGCACAGCCAGTTGGCTGATGTTGCAGCTTGTCACCTGCTGCAGACTGCAATGACCCTGCGGGATGAAAATTCAGGGCCACAGTTGCTTTGACAGCCACAGGAAAGGATACACGTGACCTTGTCCTGGGCACCTGTTGGTGCGGAAACAGGTGAGAGAGCTCTGTGACAGCCTCCTTCACACACAGCTCCTTGATGAGGTGCAGGTAAGATGTTCTGCACCTGTACACTCATGGTTGGGTAAGACCTGCTTCTCTCTGAAACAGCGGCTCCCTGGACTCTAGCCTCTTCCATCTTTTCTTTCAGCCTCAATGGTGAAACCAATCATAAGGTTGCCAGAAGCCCCCAGTCAAAACCTCTCTGCTGGCTCACAGAATTACTTTCCCAAATGATTACTCTCAGTTCCAGCAGCCAAAAGTGCTAAAAAGTACAGAAGCAGCACACTAGCAATTCATAAACACATAAGAACATAAGACGTAGGAGGAGGAGTAGGTCATTTGGCTCCTCGAGCCTGCTCCGCCATTCAATAAGATCATGGCTGATCTGATCTTGGCCTCAACTCCACTTCCCTGCCCGCTCCCCATAATTGTTCACTCCCTTACCTTTCAAAAATCTGTCTATCTCCACCTTAAATATATTCAATGACCCAGCCTCCACAGCTCTCTGGGGAAGAGAATTCCAAAGATTCACGACCCGCTGAGAGAAGAAATTCCTCCTCATTCCCAATTTAAAAGGGGGCCCCCTTATTCTGAAACTATGTCCCCTAGTTCTAGATTCCCCCACGAGGGGAAACATCCTCTCTGCATCTGCCCTGTCAAGCCCCCTCAGAATCTTATATGTTTCAATAAGATCCCCGGTTCAAATAAGCTAACCAGTAAATTGCCTAAAATCAGCTTTAAATATTCCCTTTAAATATCGCTGGAAATGGTAGCCCCCGGGCTGCTGGCACCCGTGATTTCTGTGATTGATTTAGAAGAGGATGCTACAGCTGTTGAAAAGGGCTTTTAGGCACTAAAACAAGCGCAGGACTCTAATTAGCATGCTTAAATAGACACCCGACGACGTCAGGGAGGCCCATGGATGCCTAAAAGGTCCTAATTGGAAATGGCGAAGGGAGAATTCTGTGCGTGAAGTGGGCATGCAAGATTGGGACCCTGACCTTCAGTGCCTTACCGACGATTGTTTGGAGGTGCAACGGGCGTTCCAACGTTGAAAGTTCCTCCCCACACCCCACGCCTGTCTATCACCTATTCTAGTGCTGCGTCGAACAGTGGCAGGAAGGTGGGGAGTGGTGGGATCCTGGTGCTGGACTGAGGGGTTGTGGGAATCAGTTGGCTCTCAGCTCATGGCAGCTGGCTCCTGGCATGGAGCCACTGCTGACTACGTCTCGTAAGGGAGTTCCTGGGAAGCCTTGGTCCCACCTGCCACATTCCGCTGGGATTGTGCACTGAGGGGGAAGGCGGGTGTCCTGGCAAGTGCTGCTGTATTGAGAGATGATGATGCGGAGATGCTGGTGTTGGACTGGGGTGGACAAAAGTGAGAAGTCGCACAACACCAGGTTATAGTCCAACAGTTTTATTTGAAATCACAAGCTTTCGGAGCTGCTGCTCCTTCGTCAGGTGAAGTGAAGAAATACAAATCGGCACAGCATATATAGACAGAGAACAATGCCTGTGCAGAGTACAATGTCAGATGACTACAGTTAATCTTTCTGACTTGAAAGATTAACTGTAGTCGTCTTACATTGTACTCTGCACAGGCATTGTTCTCTGTCTATATATGCTGTGCCGATTTGTATTTCTTCACTTCACCTGACGAAGGAGCAGCCGCTCCGAAAGCTTGTGATTTCAAATAAAACTGTTGGACTATAACCTGGTGTTGTGCGACTTCTCAGTATTGAGAGCATCAGGCATTTGGAGTGCAATCGCTGCCTATCCAATTGGCTCTGGATCATCAGTCATCAGTTGGATGGCTGGTGTGATGACAGCTACAAAAATCCTGGAAGCTCTGAATCACCGAATTAGCCAAGAACTGGACAGTATGGTTATAAGTGTGCTACAATATGCCCCCTAATAAGAACACAAGAAATAGGAGCAGGATTAGGCCATACGGTCCCTCAAACCTGCTCCACCATTCAATAAGATCATGGCTGATCTTCTATCTCAACTCCACTTTCCCGCACTATCCCCATATCCCTTGATTTCCTTAGTGTCCAAAAATCTATCAATCTCAGTCTTGAATATACTCAACGACTGAGGATCCACAGATTTCTGGGGTAGAGAAATCCAAAGAGTCACAACCCCTCTGAGTGAAGAAATTTCTCCTCATCACAGTCCTAAATGGCCGAGCCATTATCCTGAGACTATGACCCCTAGTTCTAGACTCCCCAGCATCTACCCTGTCAAACCCTCTAAAAATTTTATATATTTCAATGAGATCACTTCTCATTCTTCTAAACTCTAGAGAATATAGGCCATTCTACTCAATCTCTCCTCATTGGACAATCCACCCCATCCCAGGAATCAATCTAGTGAAGCTTTGTTGCACCACCTCTAAGGCAATTGCATCCTTCCTTAGGTAAGGAGACCAAAACTATACACAGTACTCCAGGTGTGGTCTCATCAAAGCCCTATATAATTGCAGCAAGATTTATTCTTATACTCCAAACCCCTTGCAATAAAGGCTAACATGCCATTTGCCTTCCGAATTGCTTGCTGTAATGCCACCACAGCCTAGCCTCGGTCTGTGCTTCCATGGAGATAGAGGCTACGATTAGTCCTGGTTGCCTTTTACCTGAGGATATATTGCAGACCTGGAAACAGCTAAATCATAGCATAGCAGACAAGGCCGCCGTGATTTTACTGTAAATCAGAGCTGTGCTTCTGCAGCTGCACCGCTGAGATGCCACAAATCACATGATATCACCCTGAGAGCACTCACGCACCTCTCGTGTTGCTGGGGCATGCATCTCTTGAGGCCTGGATCTGGAGTCTAGATCCCAGGACTCTAAGCCCTTGGCTGCTTTCCACTCAGCCTCTGTGGAGAAGTAGCCCACTTGCCACTCTTCTGGGTCCCTCATGCTTCATATCTTATCCAGTGAGCTTTCCTGACTCGGGCTAACTAACTCCCCTCTCTGGTGGGTTTAGGCACACATAATACCCTCCTGCCGTATTGGGCTAACTACCCTAACGGCTGGTATAAAGGTGATTATGACCATAGAAAGTGCGTTCATGGCCTCTGATACTGCTAATCAGCCTGTGAATGGTTCCACTACTTCACAATATTCTCAAAAGCAAGATACGTAAATAACAACAACTTCAGACATTGCATAAAGCATGAACAAACCACAACATAACAAACTTTTAAAATGTACGCAAAAAGAAACCTGCCATCTCTAGCTATTTTTCTGACCTTTAGATAACCTGGTGAGGTTGTTAGCAAAACAAGGAGAGGAACTAATCTACAGAAACTTCTGACAAGAATAATAATTAGTCTATGTGGCCCCAATCCTTATAAGACCACTTTCTCACTGTGAGTACTCGACCAGTGACATTAAAGGAAAATGCTAGGTTAGCAGATGACCATCACAACAGTGTTCCAGACCTCAGACTATGTATAAGGAGGTGCCATGGGACATCAGCTAGTCTGATATATTTTGATTACACTGCCAAAGCAAGACCTGATGTCTGGTAAAATAAATATCAGAAAAATGGCTCAAAATAGATGGTGCGTAGATATGACGCACAACAATTATTCAAAACAAGTCACTCATAATCCAGTGAAACATTCCATACTGTTGCATTGCAGAGATATTTTGCAATTACACCAAACAAGAGACTTGCTATTATTCATTGCAAATTTTATATTATGGCCTCCTTTATTCAGCAATAGGCTTACTAATGTTACTTACGACAATAAGGCTCTGAAAATCCACATGAGGATGCATCCCGGTGTAATTGCTGAGATACATCCGCTGGGAACCTGCCCTATGTCTTCTTGTGCTCTTTTGCAATCATCCGCACTATTTGTGCTATCAGCTACATTCACTGCCTTCCCATTATCCTTCTAAATGCTCACTCACTTCTTAAAAAAAATTCTATTATATTTGTCAAACATTACTTGCCTTTAACAAATCCATTCCTGCTGTCCTTGATTGCTCATTCATTTCTAAATGCTTACTAATTTTATCTCAAATTATTGGATTCCAAGAATTTGCCCTCAACTGACATTAGACTAACCAGTCTATCATTACCCACCCTATCCTTTGCTTCTTTCTTGAACAAAGATGTCACATTGGCTACTCCAGTCCCAATACACAATTTGCATATTTAAGGCGGATTGAAAAATTATGGCCAGAGCCTCTGCTCTCTTCACTCCTTGCTTCTTTCAACAGATTTGGGTGTATCCCACCAGGGTCCAGTGACTAATCCACCTTGAATTCTGAGATTGTTTACAGAACCAATTGTTCTTTAATACATCTATATTCTCATTTTCATTGTCATTTGCAAAAACCAATGCAAAATATTTATTCAATTTCTTCATCTTCCACAATTAGATTCCTTTCTCTCTTTATCCCTGAGCAATCCTAATCACTAATTTAGCTAATCTTTTACTTTGTATATAGTTATAAAAAAATGCTTATTATTTCCTTTTGTATTATCTGTTAGCTTTTTTATATTCCCATTTAGCCTTTCTGATCTCCCTTTTCACCTCACCTCCACATTTTTTTATCTTCTTCATGATTATCTTTAGTATTGTTCAGCCTCCTTTTAAGTTGCAGTTTAGTATTTATCCATGGAGCTCTACACTTTGAAGCATTCCCCTCTAACAGTAAGCCATTTGGCACTATTAAAAAATGGTCAACATACTCACATCATCAATGAAAGAAAGACAAAACTTACATTAGAAGCATCTTGGGACGTTTTACTACATTAAAGGTGCAATATAAATGCAAATTGTTGTTGTTATAGCATCTGCCATCCTCAGGATGTTTCATAGTCCTTCATAACCAATTAATTACTTTTGACTTGTAGTTACTCTTGTTATCTAGGCAATGACAGCAGCCAATTTACAAAAGCAAGGTCCCACAAACAGAAAATAAGATGAGTAATCAGACAAAAATTGACACCGAGCCAAAAAGGAGACATTAGGACAGGTGCTTGGTCACAGAGGTAGGTTTTAAGGAGCATTTTAAAGGAGGAGGGAGAGGTAGAGAAGTGGAGAGGTTTAAGGAGGAAATTCCAGAGCTCAGGGCCTAGTTGGCTGAAGGTACGGCCACCAATGGTAGGGCGAAAGAGGTGGGGGATGCACAAGAGGTCAGAGTTGGAGGAACCCAGAATTCGTGGAGAGTTGTAGGGGTGCAGGAGGTTATAAAGATAGAGAAGATCAAGACCATGGAAGGATTTGTACATGAGGATGAGAATTTGCTGGGCCAGGAGCCAATGTAGGTCAGGGAGCACAGGGGTGATGGGTGAATGGGGCTGAGTGCAATTTAGGATACAGGCAGCAGAGTTTTATGAGTTTATGTCTATGGAGTTTGGAAGCTGGGAGACCGGCCAGGAGAGCATTGGAATAGTTGAGTCTGGAGGTAACAAAAGCATGGATGAGGGTTTCAGCAGCAGATGGGCTGAGGCAGTGGCAGAGACTGGCGATGTTACGGAGGTGGAAGCAGCCGGTCTTCGCTATGGAGTGGATATGTGGTTGGAAGCTCAGCTCAGGGTCAAGTAGGATGCTGAGGTTGTGATTAAATATATTCAAGAATGAGTTAGATATATTTCTTAAAGCTAAAGGTATCAAGGGATATGGGGAGAAGGCAGGTACAGGGTACTGAGTTTGAATGATCAGCCATGATCTCATCGAATTGCGGAGCAGGCTCGAGGGGCCGAATGGCCTACTCCTGCTCCTATCTTCTATGCTTCTATGTTTCTATGTGAGCAATCTGGTTCAGCCTGAGACAGTGGCCAGGGAGGGGGATGGAATCGATGGCTAGGGAATAAAGTTTGTGGTGGAGACTGAAGAAAATGGCTTCAGTCTTCTCAATGCTTGAGGAAATTTTGGCTCATCCAGGTCTGGGTGCCAGACAAGCAGTTTGACAACACAGAGGCAGTGGAGGGGTCGAGAGAGGTGGTGGTGAGGTAGAGCTGGGTGTTCTGAGTGTAAGTAATTGCTTTGCTTGCCTCTTCGATAAGTAACAGGATTTCACTGTATTTTAATAATGAGGATTGGTTTTAAATTATTTATTGTGCTCATTATAATGAGGGGTGTTGGTGCTGGGGACCTACTGTCAACATCAAGTGCTCCAAGACCAGTGAAACTTCCTTTGCACTACCTCAACAACATGCATTAACCCCATTTTAGAAGAGCACCCTCTACTACCCCCGTGTGATGTTTCCATTTCCTTTACCAATCGTCTTACAGTCTTTTGAGTGAGATTGTCAGATAAGAAGAAATTCAGCATTCTTGTGCTCCCAGCATTAAGCCAACACAAAGTGAATGCAGTTTGGAGAACTAGGGCAAGTGTTGTAGCCCTATCTCTGAATAGTACTTCTGTTGACTACGATTCATTGCGGGGAGGACAGGATTGAGGAATTTACCTGATCGTGACAAATTAAGAGGCAGATTGGTGCTATGGAACCATGTCCACCAAGAAGTGGATTGAAACTACCCAAATGCAAAGCCCCAGTTAGACCACACCTGGAGTACTGTGTTCAGTTCTGGGCACCACACCTTAGGAAGGATATAATGGTCTTGGACGGAATGCAGTGAAGATTTACGAGTATGATACCTGGACTCCAAGGGTTAAATTACAATGAAAGATTACACAAACTAGGGTTGTATTCCCTGGAATTTAAACAGTTAAGGGGTGATTTGATAGAAGTTCTCAAGATATTAAGGGGAACTGTTAGGATAGATAGTGAGAAACTATTTCTGCTGGTTGGGGAGTCTAGGACTAGGGGGCATAGTCTAAAAATTAGAGCCAGACCATTCAGGAGTGAAGTTAGGAAACACTTCTACACGTAGAAGTTTGGAACTCTCTTCCGCAAACGAATGTTGATGCTAGATCAATTGTTAATTTTAAATCTGAGATTGATAGCTTTTTGTTAACCAGGATATGGAGCAAAGGCGGGTATATGGAGTTAGGTCACAGATCAGCCGTGATCTCATTGAATGGCGGAGCAGGTTCGAGGGGCTGAATGGCCCACTCCTGTTTCTGTGCTCCTATGCATGGGTTTCTTACTCCCAGCAGAAAGAGACCTTTGTCCCATCAATCTAGGCTGGATTTAAACCCAAGTGTTGGGGCGAAAGAAAATTGTGCCCAGTCATACAACTTGCTGTACCTTTCTGCGGAATTTCTGTTCTTCAAGTAATCAGTCTTTCATAACCATTCCTCAAACTTCAATTTTTTTCTTCTACAGTTTCTCTCAAGTCCTGCTTTCCAGGGAGGAACATTCAAGTTCACTGGGTTCCAACTTTATCGACTGTAAAATTCAAGTGTTCACAAAGATTGAATTGCAAGCAAAACAATCAGATCATACACTACCCTGCTAGAAAATACAGATACTGGTTCAGCGCTGGAGATTAAAACCCACCACTAGTCCACCAACACAATCAACAATAAACTGACAGATATCCACTGGCTGTCATGACAGTGCAACATTTTGACAAGATAGATAAAACACTGATGTACATGTGCGAAGGGGCATTTTGTTTTTATTATTAACATTAAGTGATTATTAACGTTGCAACAATTTAATTTTTTTTTTAATTCCAATTTTCTCCCATGCCATCTCAAAGGCACTGACTCCTGCTCCTTCCACAGGTGCTGGTAACCCTTTGATGTGGCTTTCCTTCCGTGTGAGCCATGATAAATCGTCAGTGGGGTATTTCATTATGGGATCATCACACCAGGACGTGATCCTGTATTCACCTGATATCCACAATTTTTGTACATTCTGGCAGGTGCCGCTGGATAGAGATAAGGGGCTAAAAATTTGTTTGCCCCCCGAAAACGGGCGCAGGGATCAGGATGCGTGATCACCCTGTGCCCGTTCAAAGGAATGCAGGCAGCACGCTAACTTTGTGCTGCCTGCTGATTAGCATGATTGTGGTGTTCGGCCCAGCGCTGAACACGCTGCTGAGTGGCTGAATGCTCAGCAAGCGGCCCAAGTTCATGCGAGGCTAGCACCAATTAAAGCTAGCCTGCACTTCTTAAAGGCAGTCTGCACCTCTTAAAGGGGAAGTGCATTCTGCCTGCAGCAACTCATTCAACTGGCTCGGGAAGAGAGTGAGAGGAGGAAAAAACACCAATGATGTCACAACAGGAGAGAGAGCATTCACCAAGGTTCTCCAATACAGCACTAGAGGCCTTGGTGCAGGAGATCAATATGAGGAGAGAGGTCCTGTTTCCACAGGGGGCTAGGAGGCCCTCCAGGCAAATGCGTAAAATCCAATGGGAGCAGATAGCTGCTATGGTGAATGCCAGCAGTTTAGCCTCGAGGACCTGGACACAGTGCAGGAAGAGGTTTAATGACCTCACACGAGTGGTCAAGGTCAGTGAATTCATCTTCAAATGCAATATCACACCATCTGCACCACTAGCCTCAAACACTGCTCAATGCACCACAAACCCCATCACTCACTTACCTACAATCTCTACCAAACACGACTCATACCTCACAGTCATAGCTTCACTTCACCCTCACACACTTACCACTGCTACAAGCCTCACACCCACATCTTACAGCTTGCAAACTGTCAGTTATTCAACAATGACAGGCACATTACACCACACTCACTGACACACTTCCCTTTCTCTTGCTGGAAAAGGTGACTCACAACTGGCATCAGCATGACCTAATCAGTGGGGGACAGGCGCGCCTGCATAACCTGACCCCCATGGAAGAGACCAGGTGATGGCCATTATTGGAAGGGTCACCGCTGAGCCCGTAGCCAGCGGCAGGGCTGAAAGAATGCAAGATCCCAGTATCCTCATACATAATCCTCCTTCTCAAATCCCACTTCCCCCTCATTCTCTTCTGATTTCCAAGCTGCACATGGTGTAAGCATGCATGTCTTGCTTCCCCCCATCCTCCCTTTACCACAACCTTTATCCTTGCGCCTTTCTCCTTTCAGATAGCAAAGTACTAACACCTGGCCAGGCACAGATAGAGGAGCACGAAATATAAGAACACCAAGGCACTGATGATGAAGATACAGCACCGTCACTTGATTCCATATTCGCAGCCACCAACTCAGATACTGACACTCCGTGTTGTTTAGGGGATAGGTTAGAAGCGGGACCTGCACGTGGTGAGACACTGGGCATGAGTGACCTGCAGCCAGGCCAGGGGGAAAGGGGAGCACAGGTGCCAACTCCCCAAGGGTGAGGTCACACACGAGTTCTGCTGCAGTGGACTTTGATGGGGCGGCCTACAGAAGAACGCTGATGGGTATGCACGATGAAATACTTGGTGCATTGGCAGGCCTGCCAGAAAGCCTGTGTGCAATGTCAAGGAGCATGGAGGAGTCCGGCACCAACCTTGCACAGGGCTTTGTGCAGACCTTGGAGCCCATGATTTCCAGTATTGAAGTGATGGGCACCTCCATTAGCGCACTTGTGGACCCAATCATTATGCAGCATCTGATGCCTGATGTCTCAGCTTCCATTGTAGTACAAGTAGAAGCCACCCAACGTCTGAGTGCTGCAGTGGAAGCTCAGACTTCTGTCATGCAAGCTCAGACTGCTCTCATACAGACTCAGCTTGCTGCCACGCACGCTCAGACTGCTGCCATTGTGGCTGTGTTTACCAGTGTGGAAAGGGGCTTGCAGGGTGTCACAGCAGTTCATCAATTTGCCCCCCAACACATTACTAGGAATACTGAGGCACAGCCCCGGGGGAGTGGCAGTGATTCCGTGGATCACAAACCTGCTGTCCGCTCTCAGGATGACAGCATTTGTCCTCCCACCACTGCCACTCCGCCAGTGCCCTTGCTGTTGCCTGTCAGCCAGCCCAGACTGCTGCCGCCCATGCCGAGGTGGTGCAGTCCACAGCCGGGCATTCTAGGCCCAGAGCATCTCGAGGTCGTCCTGCAAGGCCATCTGAAGTCTCCCCTACTGAAAGTCAGCAGCCTTCCACCAGCCATGCTGCAGCCATTGGGGTAGCACTTCATAAGAACATGAGAACATAAGAAATAGGAGCAGGAGTAGGCCATTCGGCCCTTCGAGCCTGCTCCGTCATTCAATGAGATCATGGCTGATCTTCTGCCTCAACTCCATTCACCGGCCCTATCGCCATATCCCTTGATGCATTTACTAGTCAGAAATCTATCGACTTCTGTTTAGAATATACCCAATGGCTGAGCCTCCACACCCCTCTGGGGTAGAGAATTCCAAAGATTCACCACCCTCTGTGTGAAGAAATTTCTTCCCATCTCAGTCCTGAATGGCCTACCCTTTATCCTGAGGCTGTGGCCCCTGGTTCTAGACTCCCCAACCAAGGGAAATATTCTCCCAGCATCCACCCTATCAAGCCCTGTAATAATTTTGTATGCTTCAATGAGATACCCTCTCATTCTTCTGAATTCAAGAGAATACAGGCCTAGTTTACTTAATCTCTTCTCATACGATAGTCCTGCCATCACAGGAATCATTCTCGTGAACCTTCGTTGCACTCCCTCTATGGCAAGTATATCCTTCCTTAGGTAAGGAGACCAAAATTGTACACAGTACTCCAGGTGTGGTCTCACCAAGGCCCTATATAATTGGAGTAAGACTTCTTTACTCCTGTACTCAAATCCTCTTGTAATGAAGGCCAGCATACCATTTGCCTTCCTAATGGCTTGCTGCACCTGCACATTCACTTTCAGTGACTCATGCACAAGGACACCCAGGTCCCTTTGAGCATCTGCATTCCCCAATCTTTCACCATTTAGGAAATACTCTGCCTTTCTGTTTTTTCTACCAAAGTGGATAACTTCACATTTATCCACATTATATTCCATCTGCCATGTTCTCGCTCACTCACTGAGCCTGTCGAGATCCCCTTGAAGCCTCTTCACATCCTCTTCACAACTGACACTGCCAACTAGCTTTGTATCATCAGCAAATTTGGAAATGTCACATTTAGTGCCCTCATCCAAATCATTGATATAGATTGTGAATAGCTGGGGCCCAAGCACCGATCCTTGCAGTACCCCACTAGTCACAGCCTGCCATCCTGAAAAAGACCCGTTTATCCCTACTTTTTGTTTTCTGTCTGTTAACCAATTCTCAATCCATGCTAGTATATTACCCCCAATTCCACGTGCCCTAATTTTGTTCACCAACCTCTTGTGTGGGACCTTATCGAAGGCCTTCTGAAAATCCAGATACACCACATCTACCGGTTCCCCTTTGTCTACTCCACTAGTTACATCCTCAAAGAACTCCAATAGGTTTGTCAAACAGGACTTCCCTTTCATAAATCCATGTTGACTCTGTCCAATCTTTCTATTAATTTCTAAGTGCCCAGTTATTGCATCCTTTATAATAGATTCCATCATTTTCCCAACTACTGATGTGAGGCTAACAGGTCTGTAGTTCCCCGTTTTCTCTCTCCCTCCTTTCTTAAATAGCGGGGTTACATTAGCTATCCTCCAATCTGCAGGAACCATTCCAGAATCTAGAGAATTTTGGACGATGACAACCACTATCCCAATGGCCACCTCTTTCAAAACCCTATGATGTCAATCATCCTGTCCTTGAGATTTATCGACTTTTAGTCCCATTAATTTTGCTAGTACTGTTTTTTTTACTAATAATAATTTCTTTAAGTTCCTAATTTTTGCCACACCCTTGGTTTTCTAGTATTTCTGGGAGGTATGTGTAGAGCAAATCGGGTGCAAGATTGTGTGAATGCTGATGGCTTAGTACAGTCTGCTTGACCATTCAAGTAGTGATCCAGCAAAGCCCGCGGGTAAATCGCAACTAGATTTCACCTCGTTTCCTCCCCGTCAGCTGCATATGAAATAATGATTGTACTCCAATCTGTTTTAATGCTGTTGGAGCCTGGTTTCATTAGTAATTTCTTTTTGCCAACTAGCCCCCCACAGCTGGAAGTTTGGGATCAGCGAGTGCGTGGCTTCCACCGGCGCTCTGCAGCTTCTCGTACATTGTTCTTACGGGAGACCAGACTGCAAACCTCGGCGGGCATGCTCGGCCGTGCAAGATGTCGCAGCAGAGCTCGATCCCTTCCTCATCTGATGACCTTGTGCGCACTGTCCGTCTGCCGCCACTGGTGGCAATCGCGGGGCGGGGGAGGGGAAGGTGCTGAGGCAAATTTGAAGTGCCCCAGTTGCCACCCTGGATGAAATAGTAACTGTTGACGCCAAGTTTGGAGTGTCTCGTGTGCCAGTAAAAAAGCTTTGTGCATCTGCCCTTGCATGAAGTAAAAATTATATCCCCTGTGCTGTATTTGAATTAAGAGTGGATTACAGCTTCATCCCTTTCCTTTGGTCCAAGGACTGTGTTCCTTATTTGTGACGCTACTTTGGAAATTTCTTTACATTACTGTACAAGTGCAAGTTATTGTTGAGAATGTGTGTGGTTCCTGTCTCGTCTGTTGAAGCACCGTGTGTTCTGAGTTTACTGGTAGTCAGTCCAGTTACACGCACTCTGGTCAAGGCTGTGACTTTGATTAAACGTCCTTTGTGTAACAAGTACAGTAGAGTGTGTGTCTCCTCCTCAGCACTTTGGTAGTGGGGGCGAGGTTGGGGTTTTACTGCACATTGTTATACATTTGTATGAGAACTAGGACAGGCAAAGGCACACTGAAGACAGGCACTAAGGGAATGCAGAAGGGTGATTAGTTAACTTTGTTATGTAATATATGGATTGATGTATAAAGTTGGATTGGAATGTTTCTTTTGTGGCGGCTTTTATTTCAGCATTGTGGCCAAGAGGATGCTGTGATGGTCAGTGACAGAGGGAAGGTAAGGTGTGGGACTGTTGTTGAATGGGGAATTGGGGTTGCGTTCACTGGTACAGCAGTCGGCTGATTCGATCGTGGACAGCCCGGGTAGAAAGGGGCTGTCTGGGTTGCCTCCTCCCTTCTGCTTCCTCCTCTACTGCTTCGTCCTTCTCCTCTTCCTCCTCCTCATCTTCTGCCTCCTCCTCCTTGTCCTCTTCCTCTTCCTCTTCCTCCTCAGCTGGTTGCCATATGCCTGGTGGCAAGGACTGTGACCTCATGATGGCGAGGTTGTGGAGCATGCTGTAGACCACGACGAATCTTGAGATGCATTCTAGTGAGTACTGCAGGGCTCCTCCAGAGTGCTCCAGGCAGTGGAAGCATTGCTTAAGGACACCAATGTTCTGCTCTATCCGATTCTGTGTGGCAGCATGGCTTTCATTATATGCATGCTGCCCACGAGTGCGAGGGTCGCGCAGTGGAATCATGAGCCAGGTGGTCAGCAGATAGCCCTTGTCGCCCAGTAGCCACCCTCTGGTTTGTCTTGGTGGCTCAAAGACTGAGGGAACAGTGGACTGGCGCAGAGTAAAAGCATCATGACTGCTACCAGGATACCAGGCATTCACCATCATGATGTGCTGAGCATGGTCGCACACCAACTGCACATTCAGCGAGCGGTAACCTTTGCGATTGCGGTACATCTCAGCATTTAGATGCGGCACCCACAAAGTCATGTGCGTGCAGTCGATGGGGAAGGCCGTTATTCTGGAAAAGCCACGTGCACGCTCCGCCTGCTTCTCTCTGGTCAGAGAGAAGACAATGAAGTCCCCTCTCCTGGCATAAAGAGCATCTGTCACGTCTCTTGTGCAGCAGTGGACGGCGAACTGGGAGATGTTACAGATGTTGCCTGCCCCAGCCTGGAAGGATCCCGACGCAAACAAATTCAGGGCCACGGTCACCTTCACAGCCACTGGCAGCACTGTCCTTGCCCTGGAGTGAGGCTGCAGGTCTGGTTGCAAGAGGTGACAGAGTTCTGTGAGCACCTCCTTCGTAAAGTGCAGACGCCTCACACTCTGCTCCTGGCTCAAGCTGAGGTAAGGGAATTGCTCTCGGAAGACCCTAGGTGGGTGAGGCCTCCTGCTGAGAGCCCTTCTCCCCCTCCTCCTCCTCTGTGAGCAGCTTGTCCTCTTCTTTGCTCCCTCTGCTCCATCTCCCTGTCATGCTGCAGGCCAAGGGGGATGACAACTAGAGCACCCATGACTGGGAGCAAGTGGCCTGACCAGAACCCTTGAAGTCAGAAGCAAGGCCTTCTCCACCACTCCCTGTCACCTCAGCAACTTTAAACAACTCTAGAAAGCTCCAAACACTTCTACAAACTTACACAGAATCAGTAGAAATTAATCAGCAACTAACCTTTAAATATCGCTGGTGGGGGTCCCTGCTGCTGCTGAACGCATGTTCAGCTGTGCGAGGTTAATACAGGGCGTTAGCTCCAGGGTTGAGGACGAAAAATGCAGCACTGGCATCAAATCAGCGTTGCACGCTGATTGACGTCACGATCTGCCCACTCAACATACTTCCAGCGCACGCTCCGAACGCCCGCCCTACCGCCCTCACCAAGATGGTGTCCTGCGTGGCACGTACCAAATGTGTGCCCGCTTGGTGCAGGTCCCATTCTCGTCACTAAAAATCACTGGTAGCGCTGAAAAATCGATGCTACGGGAGCCAAATTTCTAGCCCAAGATATTTCAGGCATTATCCCTGAAGTTTTCCATCTCTAGCACAACGCTACTGAGAAGAATTTTAATGTCTGTTAATGGACTACCCATAATGGCACTGGTGAAAATATTTAAGTAGTGTCTCAGCCTTTACATTGATATGCACAGTGAGGTGCACTTCGGAAATGTTCTCAGCACGAAACACAGTGTTCTTCTTCAACACAGCGCTGTACTCTCCAAGCTTTATGTTACCATTATGAACCCTTCTGCCTGTGACATGTTGTATGCATCGTTTAGTTAGACCATAAAGTTACTGTCGCTCTGTTATAATTATTCAATGAACAAGTTATATTACCTTTGCCTGAAGTATAATCACAATGGATGTTAGATAGATGCCTCCAGAAACTAGGTAAAGTCCTATGAGATATCATAGACAAGTTCAAATTTTCCCATCCACACATGTGTAATATTCATGTGGGAATGTAGATTCTTTACCAGTGGGTTTAAATCATTTATTTCCCATTAAGTTTTTATAATTTGAATTTTTTGACATCCGAATAATGATTCCTATTAACAGAGTTCAAGTAATGTTATCAATCAAGACCGTCCAGGAAACAAAGCCACTGTTGACATCTTGTCCCTCTGGTAATGTACATAATTATCAACTGACAATCAGTGCACTTGCTTGCTCTATCTGTCTTCGAAGACAAATGAAAGTTATTGTGAATTTAATTGCAGCTCAGCTTACTCCAGTATGGGAATTATGAAATTACAAAGCTGTGTCTCCTCCACTCAGTAAGTGGAAGACATTTTTGTTTCTCTTTTCTGACTTGCTTGCCTGCACTTTATCCACTCTGATCAGATGAATTCTCCATGGCTTCCAGCAGTATTGAGAGGTCGCACAACACCAGGTTATAGTCCAACAGTTTTATTTGAAATCACAAGCTTTCGGAGCTATCGCTCCTTCCTCAGGTGCAGTAACACAGTTATGAGAGTCAACCAACAAACAGGAGATGTATTTTTAAGAAAAGAGTGTTTTTCTCTCTTATGGTGCCTGCAATTGGAAGAGGCAAGTTAAAATAGGCAAAATTCTGTAGTCATATATTTAGTGGCAAAACTTGCAGTGATGGGATTCCCATCTTCCACCCTCCATAAACTTAAGCTCATCGAAAACTCTGCTGCCCGTATCCTAACTCACACCAAACCCCGTTCACACATCGCCCCTGTGCTCGCTGACCGACAATGGCTCCCACTTAAGCAACACCTCAATTTTTAAAATCATCCCTGTTTTCAAATCCCTGCATGGCCACCCCCCTCCCTATCTCTGTAACCTCCTCCAACCCCACAACCCTCCGAGATCTCTGCGCTCCTCCAATTCAGACCTCTTGCGCATCCCCGATTTTAATCGCTCCACCATTGGCCATTTAAGCTCTGGAATTCAATCACTAAATCTCTCCGCCTCTCTACCTCTGTTTCCTCCTTTAAGACACACCTTAAAACCTACCTCTTTGACCATCTGCCCAATATCTCCTTATGTGGCTCGGTGTCAAATTTTGTATGATAATCGCTCCTGTGAAGTCCCTTGGGACGTTTTACTATGTTAAAGGCGCTATATAAATACAAGTTGTTGTTGATGATTGAAATGACCCTCCAGATTCACTGTTAGTAAAGATTGTAGCACCAAACTATTAACACTATAATTTATCATGTGATCAAGTTTACCCTCTGTAACTTTGAGCTCATCGAAAACTCTGCTGCCTGTATCCTAACTCGCACCAAGTCCCGTTCACCCATCGCCCCTGTGCTCGTTGACCTACATTGGCTCCTGGTCCAGCAACACCTCGCTTTTAAAATTCTCATCCTTGTTTTCAAATCCCTCCCGGGTCTCGCCTCTCCCTATCTCTGTAACCTCCTCTAGCCTTACAACTCTCTGAGATCTCTGCGCTCCTCCAATTCTGGCCTAATGCGTATCCCCGATTTTCATCACTCCACCATTGATGCCCCTGCTTTCAGTTTCCGAGGTCCTCAGCTCTGGAATTCCCTCCCTCAACTTCTCTCTCCTCCTTTAAGATGCTCCTTAAAACCTACCTCTTTTAATCAAGCTTTTGGTTACCTGTCCTACTATCTCATTATGTGGCTTGGTGTCAAATTTTGTTTGATAATCGCTCCTGTGAAGCGCCTTGGGACGTTTTACTACGTTGAAGGTGCTATAAGTTGTTGTTGTTGATAGCAACATCAATCTTCGGATCTCCAGCATTTTCCATTGAAAAATTTGGCAGAGTCATGTCTATTAAGAGAATAATCTAGTAATAGCAATCATGCTTCTGAATCATTCCAAATACTCAAAGAACATAGGGTAATTTTAAATTAATGACAGTCATTTTTAATTGATAAATAGATAATTAAAAGTGGAATATTTTAGTATCTAGAGATTTTGTGTGTTTAAAATCAGTGAGAAAAGTAAATAAATGCATTGCTACATTCAACAAGCTACACAAAGAATGCAATACTCAAAAGGTTAAAAAAAATGTCACTATAGAATATATGGCAATTGACATTTTTATATGATTATGTCTTGTGGAAAAATGAAATTTAAATTAAAAATGAATCAATTGCCATTTTAGAAAATACTACTCCTTGATCAAAGACATCCCAATAATCCAGTGCAGGAGTTGACAAACTATTACAATTGCATGACAGCACAATTTAGAAATCAATACAGCATGAATTGGTAGCAGTAGCTTAAACATTAGACAGAAATCCTGAGAGGAATTTGTAAGTATCTCTTTTGTCTGCCTTGTAATATTTCTGTCATTGTGGAAAGGTGCAAGGACACATTTTAATACTCCAGACTTTTTCAAGCCCTTTGATTGAGTTAAAAGTTATGATATAAGATACGGCATTTGCTATTAAGAGTTTCAATTGGAATGGCAGCTAATTATCACATGCTCTTTGAAAAATATACACTGGAACACAAATGGATGAAAGTATACTGTAGCTGACAACCTGTATATCTTCATTGTGTTCCTATGCTCTTTTCTAAATCCCTTCATCTTGCTACACAGCTCACCACCTTAAAAAGCCTCCTCAAATCTACCTCTCTGACCACACCTTCAGTCAGCCTCCCTAGTTCTTGTTCCAAATTCCTGCTGAGTGCCCAGTCCCCTTTGCGAAGTGTCTTCGGATGTTTTGCTACATTAAATGGGCTATATAGGAGCAAGTCGGCACTCAGAAAAAGAGAGACTTGCATTTGCATAGTGTCTTTCATCAGCTCAGGAATTCCCAAGTGCTTTACAGGCAATTAAGTACTTCTGAAGAGCAGTCACTCTTGTAATGTAGGAAACGCAGCTGCCAAATTATGCACAGCAAGGTCCCACAAACAGCAAGGTCCCACAAACAACAGTGATAACGACCAGATAATAAGGGAAAAGTTCAGTTGGTTAGCGCCTCCCGTTAGCACCTCCGGTGCTAACTAGGATTTTAGCGCCGCTCGCGAAATTGACCAGTCATTTTGCGCTGGTGCTAAACACTACCAACACGATCTCCTGCGCCCACATATCGTGACGTCAGTCGAGCGTGCAACGCCCCGGTAGTGTCCCGGACCGGAAATTGATTCGCGCCCCCTGCCTTAGTGCCTGCCGCTAGGAACGACAGGCAGAGGGGAACTTTTTCAAGTCAGGAAGGGGTTGGGGGAGCGATATTTAAAGGTGGACGCTTCTTGCTTTTTCTTGCTGGCAAAATTTTTGGTACATGCCGGTTGAGAGGGAGAGAGACGTCTGGAGAGATTGGACGTTGTCCGAAGGAGTTTTGGGTCCTGAGCACTACTTTTGAGGTTAATATTTACTTGACCTTCATATTCACCATATTTGGAAGCTTCTATGGGTGCCGCACTAACTCGGGGTGTCGTCGTCTAGCTTCACCATCGGAGGCAGCAGAGGCGCAGAGAGAGAGAGTAGCAAACATGGGCAGAGGGAGGAGGGCCAACAAGCCTCTGCACAGGAGACCTTACCCTCCCAGGGTATTCCGGGAGCAATTCTCCTACATAGGATAGAATTCTTCATTAAGATGGAGAGTGAAGTAGTTGACTCAGAGACTAGGGTCCTGAATTTAAATAAAGGAAACTACGATGGTATGAGGCGCGAGTTGGCTAGGATGGATTGGAGAGCGTTACTTAAAGGGTTGACGGTGGATAGGCAAGGGCAAACATTTAAAGATCGCATGGATGAACTACAGAATTTGTTCATCCCTGTTTGGCATAAAAATAAAACAAAAAAGGTGACTCAACCGTGGCTAACAAGGGAAATTAGGGATAGCATAAGATCCAAGGAGAGAACATATAAATTGGCCAGAAAAAGCAGCAAACCTGAGGATTAGGAGCAGTTTAGGATTCAGCAAAGGAGGGCAAAGGGATTAATTAAGAGGGGGAAAATAGAATATGAGAGTAAGCTTGCAGGGAACATAAAAACTGGCTATAAAAGCTTCTATAGATATGTGAAGAGAAAAAGATTGGTGAAGTCAAGCGTAGGTCCCTTGCAGTCAGAATCAGGGGAATTTATAATGGGGAACAAAGAAATGGCAGACCAATTAAATACATACTTTGGTTCTGCCTTCACAAAGGAGGACACAAATAAACTCCCAGAGATGTCGGGGAACATAGAGTCTAATGAGAGGGAGGAATTGAATGAAATCACTATTTGTAGGGAAATGGTGTTAGGGAAATTGACGGGATTGAAGGCCGATATATCCCCAGGGCCTGATAATCTACATTGTAAGGTACTTAAGGAAGTGGCCCTAGAAATAGCAGATGCATTGCTGGTCATCTTTCAAAATTCTATAGACTCTGGAACAGTTCTCATGGATTGGAGGGTAGCTAATGTAACTCCACTATTTAAAAAAGGTGGTAGAGAAAAAACGGGGAATTATAGACTGGTAAGCCTGACATCGGTAGTGGGCAAAATGCTGGAGTCCATTATAAAAGATGTAATAGCAGAGCACTTGGAAAACAGTGACAGGATCGGACAAAGTCAACATGGATTTACAAAAGGTAAATCATGCCTGACTAATCTACTGGAATTTTTTGAGGATGTAACTGGTAGAATAGATAAGGGAGAACCAGTGGATGTGGTGTATTTGGACTTTCAGAAGGCTTTCGATAAGGTCCCACATAAGAGATTAGCGTGCAAAGTTAAAGCACATGGGATTGGGGGTAAGGTACTGATTTGGATAGAGAACTGGTTGGCAGATAGGAAGCAAAGAGTTGGAATAAATGGGTCTTTTTCCGAGTGGCAGGCAGTGACTAGTGGGGTACCGCAGGGATTGGTCCTTGGACCCCAGCTATTCACAATATATATTAATGATCTAGACGAGGGAACTAGATGTAATATCTCCAAGTTTGCAGACGACACAAAGCTGGGTGTGCTGTGAGGAGGATGCAGAGAAACTCCAGTATGATTTGGACAGGTTGGGTGATTGGGCAGATGCATGGCAGATGCAGTATAATGTGGATAAATGCGAGGTTATCCACTTTGGTGGCAAAAACAGGAAGACAGATTATTATCTGAAGGGTAATAGATTGGGAAAAGGGGAAGTGCAACGAGATCTGGGAGTCCTTGTGCACCAGTCGCTGAAGGTAAGCATGCAGGTGCAGCAGTCGGTTAAGAAGGCAAATGGTATGTTGGCCTTCATAGCGAGAGGATTCGAGTACAGGAGCAAGGATGTCTTGCTGCAGTTGTACTTGGTGAGACCGCACCTTGAGTATTGTGTGCAGTTTTGGTCGCCTTATCTGAGGAAGGATGTTCTTGCCATGGAGGGAGTGCAGCGAAGATTTACCAGACTGATACCTGGGATGGCAGGAATGACGTATGAAGAGAGATTGGGTCGATTAGGCTTATATTCGCAAGAGTTTAGAAGAATGAGAGGGGATCTCATTGAAACTTATAACATTCTAACAGGACTAGACAGACTAGATGCAGGAAGGATGTTCCCGATGGCGGGGGAGTCCAGAACCAGAGGTCACAGTCTAAGGATAAGGGGTAAGCCATTTAGGACTGAGATGAGGAGGAATTTCTTCACCCAGAGAGTGGTAAACCTGTGGAATTCTCTACCACAGAAGGCAGTTGAGGCCAATTCATTAAATATATTCAAGAAGGAGATATATATATTTCTTAAGGCTAAAGGGATCAAGGGATATGGGGAGAAAGCAGGGACAGGGTACTGAATTTGGATGATCAGCCATGATCTCATTGAATGGCGGAGCAGACTCGAGGGGCCGAATGGCCTACTTCTGCTCCTATCTTCTATTCATTTGCTTGAGGAGCAGTGTTTCCGAAGGCTGCGCTTCAGCAAGTAGGTGGTCACTGAGTTCTGCCACCTCCTGCAACCAGATCTGCAGCCTCAACTGAGGACCAGGACGTCTCTGTCGGTGGCAGTGAAGGTGACAGTAGCTCTGAATTTTTATGCCAGCGGCTCCTTTCAGGCTTCTATTGGGGACATCGCCAATATCTCCCAGTTCGCTGTTCATTGTTGTATCCGGGAGGTGACAAATGCTTTGTATAAAAGGAGACGCCAGTACATCTCTTTCCCCATGACCCAGGACAAATAGCGCGAACGCACATGTGTCTTTGTTAGGATACTGGGCTTCCCCATGGTTCAGGGGGCCATTGACTGCACGCATGTTGCATTGCAGGCACCTCATGAAAATGCAGAGGTGTTCCGAAACCGCAAGGGCTTCCACACTCTGAATGTCCAGTTGCTCTGTGAGCACAGACAGCCCATCCTCGCCGTCAATGCCCGCTATCGTGGCAGTAGCCACGATGCTTTTATCCTGCGCCAGACTGGTGTCGCAGACCTCTTCCAACCACCGTGTCAACCTAGTGGATGGCTCCTCGGGGATAAGGGTTATCCACTCTGCACCTGGCTGATGACACAGCTCCGTAACCCCAACACCCCTTCCGAGCTGCAATATAATGAGAGCCATAACGCCACCAGGAACCTCATAGAGCAGACGGTGGGCATCTTGAAACAACGGTTCCGGTGTCTGGACCACTCAGGAGGAGCCCTGCAGTACTCTCCCGAGTGAGTCTCACTCTTTATTGTTGTGTGCTGCATGCTTCATAACATTGCAATCATGAGGACCCAGCCATTGCCACCAGGGATTGGTGCACCACCTGAGTAGGAGGAGGAAGAGGGAGAGGAGGAGGAGGAGGAGGAGGAGAATGAAGAGGAGG
Source organism: Squalus acanthias (assembly GCA_030390025.1). Lineage (NCBI taxonomy): Eukaryota > Metazoa > Chordata > Chondrichthyes > Squaliformes > Squalidae > Squalus > Squalus acanthias. Next base: position 123,437,048 of record CM059425.1, on the reverse strand, counting down.
ATCAGCAGCACCAATGTGGGAGGGAGGCGCACAATGTTGCCACTGCAAGGGCCGTCCGTGAACGGCTCATAAGACACTGCTTCTAACCCTTTACAGAGAAGATGGCTTCTGGGATGAAGAAGCACATCATCGAAAGCATCCCGCACCCACTATTGCCAGGCAAAGCTGCAATGAGTCAAATGACCAAAGATGTAAAGTTAGAATTAAAAAATGTATTTATATTACAAACTCTGTGTCATTTATTCAGGACAAACAATTAGAAACCAACCCAACAATTCATGAACTAACAAAATTTGTTCTCACAACATTAAGATAAACGGCAAAACAGTAAACAAATATAATAACAACAACCTCGAACTTTCCCACAAACATTCCCCCCCATTTGTTTATAGATTCTACTGTTGGGCCTTCAAGGGTGACCTCCATCCCCTGCGCACTTCCCCCCTTCCCACCCTACTGCTCCTCCGTAATGGGGCCCCAGTGGCTGCAGCAAGGCTGGCGGAAGGCTGCTGATTGTCAGAACCTGAGACTGCAGATGGCTGTGAAGGACGCCCTCGACCAGCTCTGAGCCTGGAGGCCCCGGCTGCAGACTGCACCAACTCTGCATGGGCAGCAGCAGTCTAGGCTGGCTGGGTTGCAGGTCGTGCCAAGTGCAATGGCGGAGTGGCAGTGGTGGGAGCAGGAATGCTGTCATCCTGAGAGAGGACAGCACCTTCCTGCTCGACCGACACACTGCCACTCCCCCGGGGCTGTACCTCAGCATCCGGAGCAACCTGCTCGAGCACAGATTGCTGGCCTGCTGCAGCACCGTGAGATCCCCGGTGGACTGTGGGCGACCCAACGAGGATGGCAGCAGTCAACGCTTGTGTGGCATCAATCTGAGAGTGCATGAGAGCAGTCTGACATTGGGTGGCACCAACCAATGACTCGATTGCAGCACTAAGTCATTGCGTTGGCCTGTGCTGCAATAGATGCTGTCACCTTACCCATTACACACGGCATGGGCTCTGGGTCCCCACGGTCTCTCTGCAATTCAACCATCCTCTGCAATGAGGCAAGGATGGGTTCAAGGGTTTGTGCACAGGTGACAGCTGTGCTGGCGGCGGACTCCTCCACACTCCTAGCCAGTGCATCCATGCTCTCAGGCACCCTTGCCATTGCCATTACACCCATGAGCTCAGTGTGCATGCTCAAGGCCTGGGTATTCATGGCCGCGATGTTGAGGTACTCATCTGAGTCCTGTGCAGCAGAACTTGCGCGCCTACTCACCCTCCGGGGAGATGGCCCCCGAGCTTCCCCTACCCACATGGCGTTGCTGCAGCCCGCTGGGTCCAGGAGCTTTGCCCTCATCAGACCCTACCCCCCTGCTCCCCTCCAGGGAAGGTGTGGCCCCAGTGTCTGATGTGTCACCCTCAGGACACACAGGTGATGAGGCTCCGGCTTCCTCTTCCTCCTCGTCTGAGGCGTCACTGCCACTGGCAGGCTGAGGGACAGGCTGGTTAGCTGGTGGTTCACTATCTGAAAGCAGGAAGGTACAAGAGTGGCTTTAGCGTGAGGGCAGGAAGGGAGCAAGGACTGGAGACAGTTAGTTGGAATGAAACTGTAAAAGGCTGGTGTTGTGAGGGGCAAGTGGTATGAGAGAGCAGAGAAAGCTGATGAACATACCATTGCTGTCCCCAAGGGGGTCGACATCGCCAGCGGCCACGGCACCTATGACCTGGCTGGCAACGATCCTCTGCACTCTGTCCTCCAACTCATTCAGCGGGTGTTGGTCCACCGGTCCTTCTCCCGTGCGTTGCTGCTCCCATTTGTTATGAGAGAGCTTGTCCTGCAAGAAAAAAGACAGCTTCGGAGTGAGTGTGCAGCCATGTGTTTGGCTGATGTGCCTCCCATAGTTGAAGAGCCCTTAATGTGTGCAAGGTCTGGAATGTGCATGTGTGTTTTATGAGATGGCCATAGGTCTTGGATGAGTGTTGGGCATTTGGTTATTTACACCGTCTGGGCACAGAGTGAAGTTGAGATGGTGGGATGTAGAGGTATTGAAAAGTAGGTACTCACCCTGACTACCCGAGTGAGGTCGTTGAACTTCTTCCTACACTGAGTGTGACTCCTCGGCACCAGGCTCCTTGAGGACACGTGCTGAGCCACCTCCCTCCACACTCTTCAGAACTCCCGGGGCAATGACCTCCTGCCACTCTCTGGGTTCAACTGCGCCAACCAGAGCCACCAATGCCTGGTCACTAAAGCGCCGAGCTCTTTCCCTGGGCCTATCCATCAGTACTTTCAGCACAATGGTGGGTTAGGTCTTTCCAGCCCGAGATTCAACACTGCAATGAGCAGGATGTGGCTGGGTAGCAATATGGACCCTCCCCTTTAAGAACTGGACGGCGCCGGTCTGTCTAGGTTCCATAGTAATTGACATCGCCTGAGCTTCGGTAGTGTTCTGAGGTAGCGCCTCACTCACTGACGTTAGCGCCTTAAGAGAGGTGTGCAGCACTTCATTTAGCGCTCAAATCAGCTCCAGGAGTGATAGAGGCAAATTTTGCAGTCGGAGGCGATAATTAGCGCCGGGCACAAAACTTTGCACCCGGCCGATATTAGCGCCCCAAAGTGGGCGATACCCAATTTTTTCCCCACTGACTCCTACGATGCCATTGGCCCAGAGCCTGCTCACCTCCTCCAATCCACACTTACTGACTCCCACCTTGCCAATGACCCATAGCTTGCTCACCTCCTCCAATCACACAAAGCACTCCTACCCGGCCATTGGCTCAGAGCCTGCTCATCTCCTCCAATGCACACACACTGACTGCTCCAGGCTATTGGCCCAGAGACTGCTCTCTTCCTCCAATCCACACATCCTGCATCTCACCCTGCCACTGGCCCAGAGCCTGCTCACCTCCTCCAATCCACACAAAGCACTCCTATCCTGTTATTGGCCCAGAGCCTGATCACTTCCTCCAATCCACATGGACTGACTCCTACCCGTCCATTGGCCCAGAGCCTAATCTTCTCCTCCAATCCACACACACTGACTCCTACCCGGTCATTGGCCCAGAGCCTAATCTTCTCCTCCAATCTACACACACTGACTCCTACCCGGCCATTGGCCCAGAGCCTAATCACCTCCTCCAATCCACACACACTGCGTCCTACCCTGCCATTGGCCCAGAGCCTGCTCACTTCCTGCAATCCACACACACTGACGGCACTGCGTAAGAGCTGACAGCCAATCAGATGAAACTCTCACCCCACTCCGCCCCCAGTGACACTGTGTCCCTCGCTCTCTGCTGGCTCGCACTCTGGCCGTTGGGCCCTGCCCCAGGAATTTGACTGCGCGGGACCTTAAAAATCGCTGCACACCCGTACGCCTTAGCATGGATGCCCTTTATGCTCTCTCACCTTGGTCCTCAGATTCCCACCACAATCAGCCCCCACACCAGCAGCACCAACAACAACACCACCAACCTTCTCCGCAATCACCTGATGCTGCACAGGACACAGGGCATCAGCACCCGAGCACATTGCTGTCCGGGAGACCAGGGATTGCCTCACCATGGCCAGGTTTATTTCACTTGATGCTGTACACCATGGTTGCCACATGATGTGCCAGGTTGGCACCACCCCACACCAACACCATAAAACATCTCTACAATGTCCAAGCCATTCCTTTCACACTCATCACCATTGCGGGGGGTACCGTTATGTTTCACTATTCACTGCAACTCACTAAGCCACTTCCAAAGGTGCACACAAATCTGTCCAAGAACGCAAAGTGTTGAAAATAAAGGCTTCAATGTTTGACACCACATTAACAGAAACTTTACATGAACATTGCATAAAACACCCAAGTGCCTTCCCTTGTGTGTTGTTAGTTGGAATGATTGCACTAGGATGAGGGTGAGTGTGAGGGGTGGCTAGTGAGATGGGGATGTGATAATGTAGATAGAGAGGGATGGTGGAGGTGCAAGGTAAGTTAGTGTGAGTAAGGATGTGCAGGAGTAGGGTAGGGAAGGCAGAGTGATGGGGATGTGATGAGAGGCACAGCAGGATGAGGTTGAGTGTAGCTTTGTACTAACATTTTGTGATCTACTGAAATCATTGAAATGTTTGTGCCACTGCACCCAGGTCCTCCTGACCACATCCTCTGCAATGTGCAACCAGGCTGTGTTGATCTCCAGGGGAGGGCTCTTCCACCCATGGGAAGGGAAGAGGACCTCCCTGCATGCTCTGGAAGGAGTCATGAGAAAGCCTGGGTGTAGCCCTGCACCTCTGAGCAGTGCTGGTCAGTGTTTGCAGCACCTCAATGCTGTAGAACACTGACAGCCCAAATGTCAAAATAAATTTGGACATGGTCCCTTTAAGGAAACCGGCTGATAACGTGTCATCAAATGACATCACCAGACCTGCTTCCTCTAATTGGCCGGGAAATGCGCTTAGCGGGCTTAGTAAGCCCAATCAGGGGAAATTCATTTCAGAGGCCGGGATGGAGACAGCAGCGGGGTCAGGACCCGCCACTGACGTCGCTCGCCTGTAAGTTTGTACTGTCATTAATCTGTGTTTATGACATGTATTTCGTAATCTTGAATAATATGCAATAAAGATTTTCCATTTCGCACTGTTCAACCGGGTCTACCTGAGTTTTCTCTGCATTATTGCTCTCGCACCTAAGTCCAGTGTCAGAACCGTAAGGGCGAGTGGGTCGAACCACTCACAGGTGTCTAGTGTCACCATGTCTGTAAGGGGTTTTCGCCGTGGCTCTGTGCTTAGCCTGGGTGCTAGTGCGGGGTTAGGCCTTGTTGCCTGTTCTGGTCTCCAGCCAGCCTGGTGACACTAGACACCTGTGAGTGGTTCGACCCACTCGCCCTTACGGTTCTGACACTGGACTTAGGTGCGAGAGCAATAATGCAGAGAAAACTCAGGTAGACCCGGTTGAACAGTGCGAAATGGAAAATCTTTATTGCATATTATTCAAGATTACGAAATACATGTCATAAGCACAGATTAATGACAGTACAAACTTACATACATTTATGCAACTAGGTTTAGGGAAACGAGGAGCGCACGACACATCGTAAAAGGGGACACACATTATAATTATCCTTAAAACATAAACCCTCCACTATCAATACCTGTCCTAATCTAGATCTGTAGGATCGAGACTCATGCTCACCACTCGTGATAACTCGGAGAATTCCGAAATGCTGCTCGGATGTTTTCACCACAACACCTGACTATTCACGTGTTGATCAGGGGTCCCTGTACCCCACTTGTTTACTCGCTTTGCTCCGGCTAGCAGGCTGGACCATCTGCTGTCATGAAGATCTGTGTTGACCTCGGAATTCTGATACTACTCGAAAAAGAGTCTTCCTGTGCCCTACACCGGTTGTCGGTAGAACTCAAAGAAAAGTCTTCCAGGGCCAGTTGTGGAGTATCCGATAGAATTCGAAGAAGTGGTTAATCGATTTTTCGGGCGCGGTCGGGGTTTACTGACCGCGGCGGCACGTGTAGTCGTCTTCTTCTCTTCTCATCTCATCTCATCTCATCTCCTCTCGGGCCTTCGGTTCCAACACCGTTTACCGACTTCTCGGGATGGTGCGCCCGCTTACCGGCCTTCGCAGACCAGCTCTCCACAGATCTTCGCGGCAAGCCACGAGGTTGACTCCCGGAAAATCATCGGATCAGAGAATAAGAGTCAAGAGTTCTCTAGCGAGTCAACGGAATAAGAGAAAGATGGACGTAAGGAATTATTTTCTGTAAGGGGTAACGGTTCAGGGTGCTTGTGCGAGGTTTGGCCTTCTTGCTTGCTCTGGTCTCCAGCCAGCCTTGTTGCAATAAGCACCTGTGAGTGGTTCGACCCACTCGCCCTTACGGTTCTAACACTGGACTTAGGTGCGAGAGCAGTAATGCAGAGAAAACTCAAATAGACCCGGTTGAATAGTACGAAATGGAAATCTTTATTGCATAACGTCCAAAATCATGAAGTACATGTCATAGGCACAAATTAATGACAGTACAAGTATACATACATTCATAAAACTTGGTCTAGGGTAATGAGGATCGCACGGCACATTGTAAAAAGGGGAACACATTATATTTATCCTTAATAAAACCACCCTCCCCTATTAATACCTACACTAATCTAGATTTGTAGGATCGAGGAAACATGCTCACCACTCGTGATACTTCGGAGAATTTTAAACGAGGCACTCGGCTTGTTTCGCTGCAACACCTGACTGTCACGTGTTGGAAGGGGTCTCTGTACCCCACTTGTTTATCTTCTCTGCTGCTGCAAGCAGGCTGGGCTCCCCGTTGTCATGAAGAACTCGACAGTGCTCGGACACGGTTGTAGAAGTCCAGAGAGACAATCAAAAGCTCACCAGTCAAGCGAGTCCATGAAGCGGCAAGCGAATAAGAGTTCAGCAGTCATCAGCCAGATAAGAGACATAAGCAAGAGTTCAGCCCGAGTCAAGAGTCGAATCAAGAGACCGATGGACATTTGTTCACTATAGTTATAGTGCTGTGTTCCCTTATCTCCCGCTCAAATCTTGATGTTTGTCCTTTGTGTAATACTGGTGCACAAAACTCCTTCTTTCCTTTAATGGGTTTCGGTAGCACCTTAAACTGGCCAACTACCCGTTAATGTTTTCCCCATTGTCGAACCGGCTAGGAGTCTCCCTGACTGGTTTTGGGGCCTCCTCGAATACTGATATGTGTATTGCTGTGTCTGGATGGGCCTTCGATTGCCCAGTACAATGGTCCTTACTTGTGCATGGAAAATGATTCCAGCACTTATATCTTTGCTATTGTCACAAATGCAAACAGGTTGCATCCTGTCTTTATCAGTGTTTGCTGAGTATTATCCAATCTTATACTGAAATGTTTATTCGAACGCCATCTTGTCTGCCCACTGTATTCTGGAAGCTTCTGCCATGATGCTCGGCGGCCATTTTACAGGCTTCTGTGTCCTGTTTAATCATGATGTGGAGATGCCGGCGTTGGACTGGGGTGGACAAAAATGAGAAGTCTCACAACACCAGGTTATAGTGCAACAGATTTATTTAATTTTACAAGCTTTCGGAGCTGTCGCTCCTTCTTCAGGTAGGGTAGCTGTGAGAGAATCTCCCAGAATTCACAATATAAACACAGAAAAAATGTATTCAAATCTTTCCCTACATCAAAGACACACTAAGAGCACAGCCAAGACAATGAGATGTGTCCCAGCCAGCAGGTGTTTTGACACGTTGGACCCCCTGGGACACATCTCATTGTCTTGGCTGTGCTCTTAGTGTGTCTTTGATGTAGGGAAAGATTTGAATACATTTTTTCTGTGTTTATATTGTGAATTCTGGGAGATTCTCTCACAGCTACCCTACCTGAAGAAGGAACGACAGCTCCGAAAGCTTGTAAAATTAAATAAATCTGTTGGACTATAACCTGGTGTTGTGCGACTTCTCATTTCTGTTTAATCATGACAGCATTTCGTTGAAATAAAACTGATGAAACGAATCTGCTTTATCTCGTTATTTCGAATCGCGATAATTGCGAATTTTACAGTCCCTCCTGTTGATGCGAATAACTCCGCTTATCGTATCAATTAAAAGTGGTGGTGAGCAAAATTATCCCGATTCTCCACATCCAAACACTCCCTTAACTTAAACTATCTAGGGTCTCCATGCCGTCCTCATTTCCCAGGGAAAATTAGATTCTCTAACTTGGACAAAACCGTAGGCCGTATTGCCTTTTAAACTTACATCGCGTATACGTCTTCCAGGTGCAACAGGCCGATGCCTCTCGTACCACCTGTATATGTATTTTATTATACAAGGAAAAAAAAACTGATCAAACAACCATTTTAACAATACAAAAGTTAAAAATAATCAAACAACTCTTTTAAAATACAAAGTTCCAAACTTGGTTACATATCTTCATAACTAACAATCAATTACAAGAACACACATGGAAAAAATGGAGCGGCGTCATCCTGGCCGTTTACGCGGCGCTTTCCTCGTGCACGCGCACATAACGTTCTCTCCACTCTCCTGTGTTCTCCTGCTTTGTGAGGCGCTTGCCTCTCCTGCAGTGCACGACCAATAGGTACACTACAATTATTACTTGGCACACAACTAAAATGTGGGAGGCTATCCTGATCCATGAAGGCACTTCAATATTGGTGAACAGATCCCACCAAGGTGGGATTACTATGTCTAGAATTTCTGTCCCTATCTCGACAGTCTTTTGTTCTAGGGTGTAAAAATGTTTTTGCGATACCGCGACGGCTTTCAAAAGCTTGGTGAGGTGTTCAGTGGTGAACAGATCCCACCACGGTGGGATTACTATGTCTAGAATTTCTGTCCCTATCTCGACAGTCTTTTGTTCTAGGGTGTAAAAATGTTTTTGCGATACCGCGACGGCTTTCAAAAGCTTGGTGAGGTGTTCAGGGAGAGGGGGAATGATGTATCCGAAATGCGCGCCGAATCGCTGCAAGTCGGTGAAATTCTCTTTTACTGTAAGATGAACAGTGGATGGTTCAGGGATCGGGACAATTCGCTGCTGTGCCACTTGAAGTTCAGCCCTGGGTTTAAAACAGAAACTGCTGTCACTCACCAGACACCGGCTGCAGTTTCCATGCTGGTAGTGTTACGCAATATGTTCCACCCCCTATGTATGCCACCTGCGGAGGCACATGATCTTGTGTCATTGCTTCCATGGTGCAATTCATGGGCTTGGCGCCAGCCGTTCTGAACCCGCATTGTGGTGTTAAAAAGGCATTCAAGTGCTGGGGACACAGGATTATGTGTGCTCCCCGGCCACGACAACCCGAGAGATCGGTACCTGTCATCGTTTGCTCCCAACGGATGATGTAAGGTGGGATTGCTGCGTAGCGAATGTGGGCTCCCCCCTGAATGACACCAATGTTCTCTACCCGATACACCGGGGCGGGCTTTGCTGTGTCGCCCAAAACCGGCATACGTAATACTATACCCATGATGATATGGTTTGACCGTCCGCAGTCCACGGGGACTGGGTACGCCTTTGAGGCTAGCCTGAGCTGGCACGGGCTTAATGCGTTCTGAAAAGGGTGGAGCGCCTGCAGGTGTTTGTTACTTATCCAGGATGGGACCAAACCTTGTTTTAAATCCTCCAAATTACTGCGGCCCTCGCCCAGTAACCACGCCCCATATAGTACGCACACCTCGTTCTGCGCAGCTTGATCGGATGCATTCCGATCTTCCCTAATCAGGGCATTTACCGTTCTCGCATGCTTCTCCAGTTCTGCTATAATTTCCTTTAAGTGTAGCGTCATGGCCTGGTCCTCATGTAACTCAGACCCTACTACCTTGTTTTTGCTTGTGAGGATGCTTTTTAATTGTGTTTTTAAACCATTGATCTGGGTCTGCAGCTCCACGTTGTCTAGAGCGTTGACCACAGATGTTCCTGTATTAAAGGCGGTGAACATATCGTTCACAATACCCCTCCTTTGTCTCCCCACCTGACCCAAAACTTCGTGTGGTGTGGTGTACAAGCTTGTCTTGTCAATCTCTGCAAAATCAAACTCGTAGAATTGTTTAAACATGTTTGTCAACAGGACCTGGTACAATTGTTCCATTTCTTTGGGGCACCACTCTGGCAACTGCACCTCGGTGAGATTTAAAATCACCGAGGCCACTGCATAATGTACCCCCTGAAATAGTATCTGGTCCGTTGGGACCAGTACCAAACCATTCCCGGGCCCCTTAGTGGTTTTAGGGCACCCTTCCTCCTGAGCCAAAACCACCGGAATCGTGGGCGGGGCCTTGCGATGAGTTCAGTGGCATTTACCGGGATCGGGGAGTATGGAGCTCCGCACCCCCTTGTGCTGACATCCCACCTCATCCCTTTCCCGTTATCCTGCCACTGGTGCACGAAAAATATGGATATACCCTTGGGGCAAACGTACTTCGATCCCCACATACAAACATAAATTCCCTCATCCGGTTCCCACCATTTGTCCCAACAGACTTTCAATTGTCCGTTAGTCCCCGTAATTGTCCGATGGGTATTATTACCCAATCGCTCCCACTCAACCGAGGAATTTCTCATATTCTTGTTCAATTTCCGTAGCCACCACCATCGGCTCAATGGGACATTCCCATTACAAGTCAAACAAATCCTTTTGCCGACGGTGACGCTGATTCTGGGTGCAATGATCCTCACTCTGGGGCACAGTAAAGAAGTCTCTTTGTAGGCAAATCCCGATGCACTGGAGTATTCCGTTGAATTCGTTCCCAGCCATCCCGGCCACCTTCCCTTGTGGAAATAAGTGGCGGTCTCCTCAGCCTTTCGCTTCCCGGTCCCATCCGTCACGATGGGGGCCGTGTCCCCGGAGCAACCAAACACCACGACATCCTTGGTGCGGCCTCGATAGGCCAATCCACATCCAATCGCTGCAAGCACTATCAGAATCCGTTCCATCTTTCCTGGTTCCTGTGATCAAATAAAATGCTGTAGCCAGCCTCCCAAGAGTCTCTGGCTTTTGTGAAGGGTGAGCGGGTCCCTTGACCTCGTCTCACGTTAAAAGACATGTATGCTGGATAGACTTTAACTATTCCTATCTCTTACTCCCATCATTTTACCATTCTCTGTTAAAAAAATTAAACTACAAACTTAACCTGATATAAAACCTATAGGGGTAAAAATTCACTTGGTTGCGCCTCCCGTTAGCGCCTTAAGAGGGCGCTAATGGGGCGTTAAGCCGCTAACGCCCGGGCGCAGCGCTGTTTGCGCCGCTCGAGAACTTAACTTGAGATTATGCGGCGGCGCTAAAACTTACCGCTGCGACCACCTGCGCGCGCAGATTGTGACGTCATTCCATGGTGCAACGCCCTTGGGGCGCCCCGGAGCGGAAATTGAGTGGCGCCCCCTGCCTTACCGCCTGGCGCATCCAACGACCGGAAGACTGGAACATTATCAATCGGTGTGGGGCTGGGGGGGGCGCTATTTAAAGGGGGCCTCTTCCTGTCTTTTTCTGTGGTCGACATTTATGCACCACTCGTTCTGAGAGAGAGAGAGAGATTCGGAGAGAGAGAGAGAGAGACTTCTACATTGACTCAACGCTTTGTGAGGTAGTTTTGCCTAGTTCATCCTAACTTTGTTGCTACTTTAGTTGCTGTACCTCATTACTTTTCTGGCAAAGAGAATATGGGGGCTGCAATGATTGGGGGCGTCGTCCTGCTCCAGCTGAATCGGAGGATACTGAGACGCAGACAGAGAGTGGCAATGATGGCCAGACGGAGGAGGGCCATCAGGCGCATGTACAGGAGAGCTTACCCTCCCAGGGTATATCGTGAACAGCTCTCCTACATCCATATGTCCGAGGAGCTGTGTTTGCGAAGGCTGCGATTCAGCAAGGAGGTGGTCACTGAGCTCTGCCACCTGCTGCAGCCAGATCTGCAGCCTCAGCTGAGGTCCAGGACGTCTCTGTCGGTGGCAGTGAAGGTCACAGTGGCTTTGAACTTCTACGCCACTGGCTCATTCCAAGCTGCTGTTGGGGACCTCGCCAATATCTCCCAGTTTGCGGTGCATCGCTGCATCCGGCAGGTCACCAATGCCCTCTTCAGAAGGAGACGAGACTTCATCTCTTTCCCGATGACCCCAGACAAGCAGCGTGACCGTGCTCTGGGCTTTGCGAGGGTAGCGGGCTTCCCCATGGTGCAGGGCACCATTGACTGCACGCATGTGGCTTTGCGTGCTCCGCGAGAGAATGCAGAGGAATTCAGGAACAGAAAGGGGTTCCATTCCTTGAATGTGCAGTTGGTCTGTGACCACAGACAGGTGATACTCGCTGTCAATGCCCACTATCCAGGCAGCTGCTACGATGCTTTCATCCTGCGCCAGACTACTGTGGCAGAAGTTTTCGAGGCACCGCATCAGCCAGTTGGTTGGCTTCTGGGGGACAAGGGGTACGCATTGAGCACCTGGCTGATGACACCGCTCCGTACGCCAAACACCCCTGCTGAGCTGCGGTACAATGAAAGCCATCAAGCAACCAGGAACATTATTGAGTGCACAATCGGCGTGCTGAAACAACGGTTCCGCTGTCTGGACCATTCCGGAGGAGCCCTGCAGTACTCGCCTGAGCAAGTTTCGAACTTCGTAGTTGTGTGCTGCATGTTGCACAACATGGCAATCCTCAGGACCCAGCCAATGCCACCAGGCCTTGTAGCACCACCAGAGGAGGAGGAGGAAGAGGAGGAACAGGACGAGGACGATGATCATCAGCAGCACCAAGGCAGGAGGGCGGCCCACAATGGTCAAACTGCAAGGGCCGTCCGTCAACGACTAATAGCAAGCCGCTTCTAGGGCCCCTGCCATTGCTACAAACACTAATCAACCCAGCACGCAACCCCTAAGCCGGCCAAGGCACCAATAATTCCAACCACCAGCCATGTATATTTTGAATACAGAAACTTATTTATTTTACAAACTCTGTGTGTGTCAATTCCTCATGACAAACTCATAGAAATAAACACAAAAAAACAGTCAATAACATAACTGGTTCTCACAACCTGGAGATAATGTCCAAAACACTAAACAAAAGTTGGACCATGAACCTCGGCCTTTAATTAAAAAATGACCAGCATTTTGGCACACCTCCTACTTTTTGCCCTTCGAGGGTGATCTCCTTCCCTTGCGCACTTCCCCCCTTCTAACCCTACTGCTCCTCCGTAATGGGACCTCAGTGGCTGCAGCAAGGCTGGTGGAAGGCTGCTGCTCGTCAGACCCTGACACTGCAGATGCCCCTGAAGGACGGCCTCGACCACTTCTGGGCCTGGAGGGCTCGGCTGCAGATTGCACCAACTCTGCATGGGCGGCAGCAGTCTGTCCTACAGGCGGTGGCAAGTGCAGTGGAGAAGTGACAGTGTTGGCAGCAGGAATGCTGTCATCGTGAGAGAGGCCAGCAACTCCCTGCTCGCCCGACACACTGGCACTCCCACGGGGCAGCACTTCAGCATCCGGAGCAATTTGCCGGAGAACAGATTGCTGGCCTGCTGCGGCGCGGTGACAGCCCCGGGGACATGTGCACGAACCATCGAGGTTGGCAGCAGTCTGTGCTCGCGTGGCCTCCATCTGAGTCTGTATGAGAGCAGTCAGAGGTGGGATCACGGCAGCCATTGACTGAATTGCAGCACTAAGCGTTAGTGTGGCATCCGCCTGTGCTACAGCGAAGTGCTCCACACTCCTTGCCAGTGACTCAATGCAATCGGGCACCCTTCCCACTGCACCCATGAGCTCAGTGTGCATGCCCACTGCCTGGGTGTTCATTTCTGCAATCAGCCGCTCCTCCTCTGCGTCCATTGCAGTAGGAGTGTCTGGCATACTCTCCCTCTGGGGAGAAGGCCCCCTGTTCTTCCCTACCCCCCCCATGGCGTTGCTGCAGCCCGCTGGGTCCTGGAGCTTCACCATCATCAGCCCCTTCCCCCCTGCTCCCCTCCGGGGAAGGCGTGTTCCCAGTGTGGGCATGGGCTTCCTCGGGAGAGGGTGGCACTGATGCTCCGGCTTCCTCTTCCTCCTCAGCAGCAGCATCACTCCCAGTGGCAGCTTCAGGGTCCATCTCCTCAGCTGGTGAATCACCATCTGAAAGCAGGGAGGTACAAGAGTGGCTTTAGCGTGAGGACAGGGTGGCAGTAAGGGAGGAATAAGTGCAGCGAGTTAGCAAGTTGGATTGAAAGTGTCAAAGGCTGGTATTGTGAGGGACAAGTGGAAGGACAGAGGACAAAAAGGTGATGACCTTACCATTGCTGTCCACAACGGGGTCGGCGTCTCCAGTGGCGACGGGACCGATCACCCGGCTTGCCACAATCCTGTGGACGCGCTCCTCCAGATCGCTGAGGGGTTGCAGCTGAAGCCGCCCTCCACCCGTCCGTTGCTGCTGTCTCCGATTATGAGCCAGCTTAGCCTGCAAGAAAAAGGACAGCATCTGAGTAAATATACAGCCATGGTCTTGCCTGATGTGCCTCCCATAGGTGAATAGCCCTTACTGTATGCAGCCATGGTCTTGCCTGATGTGCCTCCCATAGGTGAATAGCCCTTACTGTATGCAGCCATGGTCTTGCCTGATGTGCCTCCCATAGGTGAATAGCCCTTACTGTATGCAAAGTGTGGAATGTGTGTGTGTGTTTGATGAAAGGGCCATAGGTGTTGGATGAGTGTTGTGCATTGGGGTTTTAAGACCCTCTGGCCATAGAGTGAGGTTGAGATGGAGGGATGGAGAGGTATTGAGAAAAAGCCACTCACCCTGACGACCCGAGTGAGGTCGTTGAACTTTTTGCGGCATTGAACATGGGTCCTGGGCACCATGCTCCTGGAGGAGACGCTCTGAGCCACCTCCCTCCACACTCTTCTGAACTCGCGTGGCAAAGGCCTCCTGCCACTCTCCGGGAACAGCATGCATCATCTGCGCTCCACTGCGTCAACCAGAGCATCCAAGGCCCGCTCGGTGAAGCGATGAGCGCGTTCTCTCACCCTCTCCATGCTTGGCAGCAAAATGGATTACAGGTCTCTCCAGGCTGAGATTCAAGGCTGCAATGAGCAGGGTGTGGCTGGGGAGCAAGTGGCACCCCCGCTTTAAGAAGTGTCCGGCGCCATTGTGTCTGTGTTCCCTCGCTAACTGGCAGCAGCTGCGCTGCGCTCGTGCGCTGAGTTAGCGCCTCACTCCTTGGCCTTTGCGCCTTAAGAGAGGTGTGCAGCGCCTACTTTAGCGCTCCACTCACCTCCCGGGGCGGTAAAAGTGAAGTTTCCTGTCAGTGCCGATAATTAGCGCCAGGCGCTAATATTTGCGTCCGGACGATATTTGCGCCCCAAATGGGGCGCGACCTAATTTCTACCCCATAAACTTTAACTTATAAACTTATAAACTCATCCTATTAAAAAAATTAAACTACAAACTTAACCTGATATAAAACCTATACTTTAACTTATAAACTTATAAACTCATCCTAAACTTATAAACTGTACAGCGCCGCCCGTTCCCAGGGCGGCCTACCTAAATTCTGCGAAGGCTGCCACGAGCTTTGCCCAACGGTGGGAGGGCACCGACCCCTTCCTTTGATCTGCCGCAGCCTGTCGCTGCTGCGCTGGGACTGGGATCTCCCTGGGCTGCCTTGACCTTGAACTTACGCCTGGGGGCGTACGGGGGACTTGACCACGCCTTCCTGGGCTGGGGTGTCCGACCTGACCTACGGAGGGCTACATTGGACAAGGTTTCCAGGGCCGACGGACCGGGTACCGAGACTTCCACCGTCACGACCGGTGGTCCTACCACAGCCGCTGGCTCCGTCTCCCCTGGCTCCGCCTCCCTGAACTCGGGATTTGCAGTTTCTGGTACCACCCTACTTGGCCCAGTATGTGGTCCTCCACTCGCAATCCCTACCTCCCCCAAGGGCAAGACTTCCAAGGCTGACGGACCGGGTTCCGAGACTTCCACCGTCACGACCTGTGGTCCTACCACAACCGCTGGCTCCGTCTCCCCTAGCTCCGCCCCCCTGGGCTCCGGACCTGCAGTTTCTGATTCCACCCTGTGTGGATCTCCACTCGCAATCCCTATCTCCCCTAAGCTTGAGTCGAGGACGAACCTTCAGTCCTCCGATCTCAGCACCTCTCCGATCGGGTCACTATCTTGGTCGAGCTCCTCGAGCTCTTCCTCATCGGAATCCCAACACCAAGAAAAGATCCTACACTTTTCTAGAATGTCCTCTCCCCTCAAGCAGGCTGCTTTACCGGTCTGTGTGCCCTGCTGTCCTGCTTGGGGCTGAGAGTCCCCACTCGCAGGTCTGGCCCCTCCCCTAAGACAGGCCACCGCCCCTGCTTGTTTCTGTGAAATCTCACCTGCTGGAGGCTGCAGATTTCTATTCTGTTTTAAAACCTCATACTCCCTGCTCCTGGCTACCCTGTAGGCTGCTTTTATGTCTCTAAGCTGCCCTTCTAGCCCGTCTACTTTCCCCATTAAACGGGCGTTCTCCTCCCGTAAGGCCTGCTCTTTTAACCTGGCCTCCTTACAGGAGACCCCCTCCTGTGCATGTCTTTCAAGGGGACACAGGTAGGCAGGCTGCACCGGTTCCAGTCAGAAGTCCGGGTTGCATGGGGCTGTTGCTACCTTCCCGTGCGAAATCATGAGAGACCGCATGGCTCCTAACATTGATTCTATCGCATCGGGATGGATAGGCACACCAGCTCTTTTCTCAGAGACAGGCGCTTGGGTTCGGACTGCAGGAGCTTTTTCCCTGGAATCCTTCCATGGATTTCTGCAGTTTTTACGCCAGTGACCTGTCTTTCCGCACCCGTAACAAGCACCACTGGCCTGTGGGGCGCGGTTTCCCTCCTGATGCCACTCCTTTTGAGCCGGGGCTGTGGGCCGTGCCTCATGCACCTTTCCCTGAAGGGGACGGGCCCCCGTGCTCCTTGTGTTACGGTACCCTACCGTGAGTCGATTTAGGACCGACTCCTCTGTTGTGGCGGGGTTAGTGGGATCAAACCACGCTTTGGCCTGCTCCCTGACGGCTGGCAAACTGTTGGCTACTAAACACCTGAGCCAATGAGTTAAACCGACACCGTCCAGATAATCGCGCCCTGGCGCACCTGGGCAGCTACGCTGGTATACTGGCCACAGCCTGTCGGCGAAAACCTTCGGGGGTTCTCCCTCCATCTCAACTGTCTGACCCAATCTAACGAACGGACCTTCGTCGTCCGCCCCCAACACTTCAAGGACCTCGTCCCTTAACTTCTCATAGGTATTATTTCCCCTCTTGCTCTCGTCTGAGAGACACTGAAGGATCGAGCTATCTAACGAGAACAGCAACATTTTAGTCTTTTCCGCGTCATCGCAGCCATTAATTGCTGCGGTCTGTTCTACCTCCCTCAAGTGTACGGAAGGGTCGTCTGACTCAGACAGCTTCCGTACATGACTAATCATCACTCTCAGCTGGTGTGAGCTGTGAGGCAACACAAGCTGGTTCAGGACATCCCCGTGCTCCCCATTTTCTCCGTTCGGGCCCCTCTTGTGACCTGTAAGCGGACACAACGGTCCCGGCTTCGACACTACCTCTGGGGATTGTCCTACCTCGGGGACCTCCTCTTCTATTTCCACCACTTCCTTCCTTACCCAGGTTGCCGAATAGCTGGGTGGCGCGGAGGGCGCAGTGGCAAATACCTCCTCTGCTTTGTCTGGTAGGGATTTTGGGAATTCCCTACCCACCTGTGGCTGGTGTGCTGACGGGCTGATGAGGCACACCAAGCCGTTTGCCTTATTCAGGGCCTCTCTTAGGTTCCCTATCTCCTTCTGGCAAACACTGTGGTCGGCTCCCTCATGCCTATCCTCGAGGGCCATCTTATATGCCGCCCTAACTCCCAGCAAGCTTTCTTCTTGGGCTTTTATCTGGTTAGCTAGGCGGATACACCGTTCTCTAATCCTACCCTCGTTTAACTTTGATTCCGTGACCTGACACTCTAGGTAATCAATTTTAGCCTCATGGTGGTTGGCTACTATCTGGCGTTCCTGATGTAACGCATTCAAGGATGCAATGAGTTTTTGTCCTCCCGTGACCTTTTCCTCCATCTCAACTTCCAATTCCCTGATCTGAGCTGCCTGTGCCACAATGACCTGGTCCGAAAGTTGGACTTGCTTCTTGTAGCACATCAGCCAGACCGCTTTCTCCACCGACTTCTTATGCTCTTTACTGCCTGTCCATTTGATGGCTGCGTCTAGCGGACGCTTATCCATCAGCAGGTCACTTATCCACCTTTTGGTTAAGTTAACCTTCCCAAACACATAGTCGGCTACCCTCTCATCCATCACATTTCGCCTATTCACACCAGGGTCTAAAACATTACTCTCTCGCTGCCAGCCTCGTGCCGCGATCGCCATTTTCTGTAAGGGGTTACGGTTCAGGGTGCTTGTGCGAGGTTTGGCCTTCTTGCTTGCTCTGGTCTCCAGCCAGCCTTGTTGCAATAAGCACCTGTGAGTGGTTCGACCCACTCGCCCTTACGGTTCTAACACTGGACTTAGGTGCGAGAGCAGTAATGCAGAGAAAACTCAAATAGACCCGGTTGAATAGTACGAAATGGAAATCTTTATTGCATAACGTCCAAAATCATGAAGTACATGTCATAGGCACAAATTAATGACAGTACAAGTATACATACATTCATAAAACTTGGTCTAGGCTAATGAGGATCGCACGGCACATTGTAAAAAGGGGAACACATTATATTTATCCTTAATAAAACCACCCTCCCCTATTAATACCTACACTAATCTAGATTTGTAGGATCGAGGAAACATGCTCACCACTCGTGATACTTCGGAGAATTTTAAACGAGGCACTCGGCTTGTTTCGCTGCAACACCTGACTGTCACGTGTTGGAAGGGGTCTCTGTACCCCACTTGTTTATCTTCTCTGCTGCTGCAAGCAGGCTGGGCTCCCCGTTGTCATGAAGAACTCGACAGTGCTCGGACACGGTTGTAGAAGTCCAGAGAGACAATCAAAAGCTCACCAGTCAAGCGAGTCCATGAAGCGGCAAGCGAATAAGAGTTCAGCAGTCATCAGCCAGATAAGAGACATAAGCAAGAGTTCAGCCCGAGTCAAGAGTCGAATCAAGAGACCGATGGACATTTGTTCACTATAGTTATAGTGCTGTGTTCCCTTATCTCCCGCTCAAATCTTGATGTTTGTCCTTTGTGTAATACTGGTGCACAAAACTCCCAGCATGGGGCGATTCTTTCCTTTAATGGGTTTCGGTAGCACCTTAAACTGGCCAACTACCCGTTAATGTTTTCCCCTTTGTCGAACCGGCTAGGAGTCTCCCTGACTGGTTTTGGGGCCTCCTCGAATACTGATATGTGTATTGCTGTGTCTGGATGGGCCTTCGATTGCCCAGTACAATGGTCCTTACTTGTGCATGGAAAATGATTCCAGCACTTATATCTTTGCTATTGTCACAAATGCAAACAGGTTGCATCTTGTCTTTATCAGTGTTTGCTGAGTATTATCCAATCTTATACTGAAATGTTTATTCGAACGCCATCTTGTCTGCCCACTGTATTCTGGAAGCTTCTGCCATGATGCTCGGCGGCCATTTTACAGGCTTCTGTGTCCTGTTTAATCATGACAGCATTTCGTTGAAATAAAACTGATGAAACGAATCTGCTTTATCTCGTTATTTCGAATCGCGATAATTGCGAATTTTACAGCCATGAACCTGCCAAGGTTAGTAAAAGCGCGGCCAATGTCCGTTCCCTAGCCATTGACTCCATCCCTCTACTTAGCATCTGCCTGAGGCTGTACCAGACTCTTCGCAACCTTGGTGTCATATTTGAGCCAGAAATGAGCTTTCGGCCACATATCCATGGCATAACTAAGACCGCCTATTTCCACCTCCGTACCATTGCCCAACTCTGCCCCTGCCTCAGCTCATCTGCTGCTGAAACCCTCATCCATGACTTTGTTACCTCTTTACTTGACTATTCTAATGCACTCCTGGCTAGCCTCCAACGTTCTGCCCTATGCAAACTCGAGGTCATCCAATACTCGGCTGCCCGTGTCCTAACTCGCACCAAGTCCCATTCATCCATCACCCCATGCTCGCTGACCTACATTGGCTCCTGGTTAAGCAACGCTTCGATATTAAAATTCTCATCCTTGTTTTCAAATCCCTCCATGGCCTCGCACCTCCCCATCTCTGTAATCTCCTCCAGCCCTACAACCCCCTGAGATATCTGCGCTCCTCTAATTCTGGCTTCTAGAGCAACCCTGATTTTAATTGCTCAACCATTGGTGGCTGTGCCTTCAGCTGCCAAGTCCCTAAGCTCTGGAATTCCCTCCCTAAATCTCTCCACCTCTCTACCTCTCTTTCCTCCTTTAAGATGCTCCTTAAAACCTACCTCTTTGACCAAGCTTTTGGTCATCTGACCTAATTTCTCCCTGTGTGGCTCGGTGTCAAATTTAGTTTTATAAAACTCCTGTGAAGCACCTTGTGACGTTTTACTGCTTTAAAGACGCTATGTTAATATAAGTTGTTGTGGTTGTTGCTGAGTGAGTGGAGAGCTAAAGACCTCTATCTGAATAGGTGCTGCATAATGGTGCGACCTCAATCGTTGATCAGTGAAATCAGACTGATGGATTTTTGTTGGGTAAGGTTATGAAGGCATATGGAGCAATGGTGGGTGATGGAGTTGAGGCACAGATCAGCCAGGATCTCATTGAATGGCGGAGCACACCCGAGGGGCTGAATGGCCTCCTTCTGTTCCTATGTTTCTGTAAGAGTTTTTTGCAGGGGTGGACGCAGATAGAAATAAGGTTGGAAGGTGGTAGGGGGTTACGGGTGATAACATGAATGGTCAGAGGTGGCCTTGTCAGTGATTGAGACCATGAAAGGAGTGAGGCCAGGAGAGACGGCAAAGTAGAGGGGTGGACGTGATGGGTAGGGGTGTTTAAGGGACAACAGGAGGGCAGTAAAATCAGAGGGGAAAGGACAAGGGGAGTTGAGATGGAGATTGAAATGACCGAGGATGAGGAGTCACTGAGTGAAGAGGCTGAAGGAGGAAAGCAGGGAGGATATGTGGGTGAAAAATCTAGGGTGGCGGGCAATAGACAACAAGGATTTTAAAGGAGAGAAGAGTGGAACAAATGTCACAACGGGCTGCTGTGATGTCACAACGGACCGCTCTGATGTCACAACGGGCTGCTGTGATGTCACAACGGGCTGCTGTGATGTCATAACGGGCCGCTCTGATGTCAGAACAACTTCCTGATGACATCATTAAGCAGCTTCAATCCCTGACACATGAAGATCCCAATTTGGGACAATTCTGCTAGAAATGTCTGTCCTACATTCCCATTTCCACATCTTTTGTCACAAGTACTTTGAGTGTCTGTGGTGTGGTGGGTTCTTTATCAGGAACAAACAGCTGCTCAATCCAATATGGATGCCAAGGGTTGGGAATGTTGCCTTGTCTGTATGATCTGTATCTCAGGGGCCTTAACCCCCAGCACCCACCTTAAACTGCCACAAAGGGCTGGCAGGACTTATATGGGCACATGACCCAAGGCCACATCATAACTGAGGGCTTATGTAACCTGGCCTCACAATAAAAACCATGACAACACAGAAACCCAGGGCTGGACAAAATACAGCTAAGTGCTACAAACTGCATTTCTGCATGAGATGGATGTTGTAACAGATAAAGGGGGAAAAATTCACCTGCTTGCGCCTCCCGTTAGCGCCTTAAGAGGGCGCTAATGGGGCGTAAAGCAGCTAACGCCCGGGCGCAGCGCCGCCCACGCCTCCCGAAAAATTTAGTGGGAGGTTAGCGGCGGCGGCAGCCGGTAGCGCCCTGTGGCGCTGCGCCGCCGGCGATGACGTCATCGCCGTGCGCAGCGCCCCGCTCACGCCCCGGCCGTGATCTTCAGTCGCGCCCCCTGATTTACCGCCAGACGCTATGTCCGACGGGTTCAGGGGGGCGTACGTGCGGCCGGGGCGGCGATATTTAAAGGGGAGGTGGCAGGCGGCCATTTTTGTTGCTGGCCGCCTGCCAGCACCTGCCCCCGTTGCTGTCCCCGGCCCCCGTGAAGCCCCCCCACCGTGAAGTGCCGGCTGCGCTCCAAGAGCCCGGCACTTCTCTTGAGTGCCGGGCTCTTTTGCCGGCACTCCCGATCCCTGGAGGCCCAGCTGGGCCCCGGTTCGCGCTGCGCAAGGCCCCTCCCCTTTAAGAAGGGGAGGAAGGCCTGCAATACCGCGGCGCGACGTGCCGCAGCGCATGGCGCTGCGGCACGTAGCGCCAGGATATTCACTCGCAGCGCCCCAAGAGGGATGCGGGGTGCTTCCAGTTGCGCCCCGCTTCCCTCTTGGGGCGCAACCACTGAAGTTCCGGCGCGGGGCCGCTAATTTTTTCGGGGCGCTAAAAGTCGCGCCCCGGCGAGGTTAGCGCCCCAAACGGGGCGCGACTCAATTTTTACCCCAAAGTGTCTCGGGCTAAAATCACAAATGGACAACCTGTTTAACAAGGTCCACCAGCAGATTTGTGTTTCGCTGGAGTCTACTGATGATCTTGCAGTGAAGAACCAGACTGAGATCCTTCTCTGTTTCAGGGTTCTGGCCCCAGCTTATGCAGACAAAATGTGGAATTTCTCCAATCTCAGTTAGAGAACGCTGACCAACAAATGAGAGTAGGAACACTGACTGTACTAAAGCACCTCATCACATCGGTCTCATCGCACTTGGAGAGGAAGAAGGCTCAGATTGTGGCTGCAATAAAACCAGTCCTTCTAGACAAGAGCAGCAATCAGGAGAAGAAGCTCATTGCCCAGGTAATATGTGTCATGGCCCAGCAAGGTTACCTTGAGCCCGAGGGAGGAAAGGCAATGGTGCAATTCCTCATCCAACAGTGTGCTGCACCCGTTGGTTCAGGGACCCTGGTACCACCCAATCATCAGCCAGACCTAGTAACAGATGAAGAATTAGTCACACTGTGCGAAAGAGTGATGTGTTTGATCACAACTGCAGTGAAGATGGAGGATGTCCTTTGGCAATCCTTACTGGAGTTTGTCACTATGACCCAGTACACCAAGGCTTTAACAATTATCGGCAGTTGTTCTGCACATATTGGGTAAAAAAAACTGTGAGCCGGTAGTGAAAGCTTTTCCCTTATTTACAATGAAGATGTCAATCTCCCTAAAGCCCGGGCACTGCTGACCCAGCTCCTCGTTGTGTCTTGTTGCCCATATCAGGGAGAAGGCCGAGGAGCTGTGGCACTGAGTCTACTGAAAGTCCTGAGTCTCAATGTGCACTCAGAATCATTGAGGTGGTGGAAAGATGAGTTGGCCCCATTAGTTGACCATTTACTGGAAAATTCAGAAGAGACTCTGTCCCAATCGGAATCGGATAATAAATTATTGGTGGTCTTGTGCCTAGCTTTAAATACGATTGATGACGAGGAATGGACATGTCAGCTCACTGATGAAATATCAAAACAACTCAACACCAACCATCATTCCACACAAGAGAAGGGCTTTCTATATAAATCTCTTACGTCAGTGCTCCACCAGACACGCACAAGGAATGTAAGGGAGGAGCTTCACCAAATGCTACTGAGTGTGCAGCACAGTGAGAGTGTGGAGCGAGAGGAAGCAGCCCTCGCCATTGGTTTCAGTGCAATGGCAAATTTTGATGATACGCTCAGTAGCCTGGAGGAGTTTGCTAACTCCCACAGATTTAGGGTCAAGGCTGATGAGGAATCAGATAAAGTCAAGAGCACACTGGTTCTGTGCTATGGGAACATGGCAGTCTGCGCACCTGAGGAACTGCTGTTCACAATCGAGAGTCACATTCTGCCAGCTCTTAGTCATTTAATTACAAGTGGGCAGGGGATAAAGGCTGAATCCAGGGATCTCACACTAATGCTCAGCTTAATACAGACCGTGACTCAGATAGCCAGATCCCTATATATAAATCGCTGGAGACTTCCCATCAACTTTATTAGAAACAGGGTGCTGTTGACATACATGCAGGATCTTATTGAGGCCGAGCCACCCGAGCTGCTGCAGAGCCCTGTTCGACAGTTAGCCGTGGACACCTGCACGCATCTCGTGAAACTACACAGTGAATCAAACCAAGCTGACACCTGCCAATTGATTCAAAGCTGCCTGATCAGTACTTTCGGCTTGGTACCTCCAGAACTGAACAATGACGAGGACACAAATGATAATACAAAGGAGACGGCCACGCTTTATACCCAAACCACAGATTCTCTGCAAAATCTTCTGAAGCAACAAGTATTACTTCAGGACCTGTCCCCTCAAGGACTTGAGGCCATTTTCAAACATGTAGAAGCCTGGATCAGTTCAACAAAAGACCATGAATGAGAGAGAGCCATGGAAATGACCTTGGAGCTTCTGAATCTTTACTGGAGGAAGCTCAATGTTAGTAATATAGTGCCTGGAAATAACACAGGGACTCTGATTGGGTGACTGATGCCACGTTGTGCAGACCCATCGCTTCCCGTTCGACAGATGGCCCTGGACTCTTTGTATATAATCCTGGCCATTCATTTGTCGTGTGAAGGCACCGGTGGGGGAGGGTATGAAACAGGAAATCAGAGGTGCGTGCAAAAAAGGCACGGCAGTTATCATGGGTGACTTTAATATGCATATAGATTGGGCTACTCAAACTGGAAGCAATACGGTGGAGGAGGATTTCCTGGAGTGTTTAAGGGATGGTTTCCTAAACCAATATGTTGAGGAACCAACTCGAGGGGAGGCCATCCTGGACTGGGTGTTGTGTAATGAGGAAGGACTAATCAGCAATCTTGTGGTACGAGGCCCCCTAGGGAAGAGTGACCATAGTATGGTGGAGTTCTACATTAGGATGGAGAAGGAAACAGTTAAGTCAGAGACCATGGTCCAGAACTTAAATAAGGGCAACTTTGATGGTATGAGGCGTGAATTGGCGAGGTTAAATTGGCAAGCGATATTTAAGGGGCTATCAGTGGAAGGGCAATGGCAGACATTTAGAGATCGCATGGATGAACTACAACAATTGTACATCCCGGTCTGGCGTAAAAATAAAAAAGGGAAGGTGGCTCAACCATGGCTAACAAGGGAAATCAGGGATAGTATTAAAACCAAGGAAGTTGCATACAAATTGGCCAGAAGTAGCAGCAAACCCGGGGACTGGGAGAACTTCAAAACTCAGCAAAGGAGGACGAAGGGTTTGATTAGGGCAGGGAAAATAAAATATGAAAGGAAGCTTGCAGAGAACATTAAAATGGACTGCAAAAGCTTCTATAAATATGTAAAAAGAAAGAGGTTAGTAAAAACAAACGTAGGTCCCCTGCAGTCGGAAACAGGGCAAGTCGTAATGGGGAACAAGGAAATGGCAGATCAATTGAACAAGTACTTTGGTTCGGTGTTTACTGTGGAGGACACACACAACCTGCCGGAAATAAAAGGGGTCAGAGGATCTGGTAAGAGGGAGGAGCTGAGGGAAATCCTTATTAGTCGGGAAAAGGTATTGGGGACTGAAGGCTGAAAAATCCCCGGGGCCTGATGGTCTGCATCCCAGAGTACTTAAGGAGGTGGCCTTGGAAATAGTGGATGCATTGACGATCATTTTCCAACATTCCTTAGACTCTGGATCAGTTCCGATGGAGTGGAGGGTGGCCAATGTAACCCCTCTTTTTAAAAAAGGAGGGAGGGAGAAAGCAGGGAATTATAGACCGGTCAGCCTGACATCGGTCGTGGGTAAAATGATGGAAGCAATTATTAAAGATGTCATAACAGACCATTTGGAAAGTGGCGACATGATAGGTCCAAGTCAGCATGGATTTGTGAAAGGGAAATCATGCTTGACAAATCTTCTGGAATTTTTTGAGGATGTTTCCAATAGGGTGGACAGGGGGGAACCAGTAGATGTGGTGTATTTGGACTTTCAGAAGGCCTTCGACAAGGTCCCACACAAGAGATTGGTGAGCAAAGTTAAAGCACATGGGATTGGGGGTAATGTGTTGACGTGGATTGAGAACTGGTTGGCACACAGGAAACAAAGAGTAGGAGTAAATGGGTACTTTTCAGAATGGCAGGCAGTGACCAGCGGGGTACCGCAGGGTTCGGTGCTGGGACCCCAGCTGTTTACATTATATATTAATGATTTGGACGAAGGGATTAAATGTAATATCTCCAAATTTGCGGATGACACTAAATTGGGAGGCAGTGTGAACAATGAGGAGGATGCTAGGAGGCTACAGAGTGACTTGGACAGATTGGGTGAATGGGCAAATGTATGGCAGATGAAGTACAATGTGGATAAATGTGAGGTTATCCACTTTGGTGGTAAAAATAGAGAGGCGGACTATTACCTGAATGGTGGCAGATTAGGGAAAGGGGAGGTGCAACGAGACCTGGGCGTCATGGTACATCAGTCACTGAAGGTGGGAATGCAAGTGCAGCAGGCAGTCAAGAAAGCAAACGGAATGATGGCCTTCATAGTAAGGGGATTTGAGTACAGGAGTAGGGAGGTGATGCTGCAGTTGTACAGGGCCTTGGTGAGGCCACACCTGGAGTATTGTGCGCAGTTTTGGTCTCCTAACTTAAGGAAGGACATTCTTGCTATTGAGGGAGTGCAGCGAAGGTTCACTAGATTGATTCCTGGGATGGCCGGACTGACATATCAAGAAAGATTGGGTCAACTGAACTTGTATCCTCTGGAGTTCAGAAGAATGAGGGGGGATCTTATAGAGACATTTAAAATCCTGACTGGTTTAGACAAATTAGATGCGGGCAGAATGTTCCCAATGTTAGGGAAAACTAGAACCAGGGGTCACAGTCTAAGGATTAAGGGGAAGCCATTTAAGACTGAGCTGAGGAGGAACTTCTTCACCCAGAGAGTGGTGAATCTATGGAATTCTCTTCCACAGAAGGTTGTTGAGGCCAGTTCGCTAAATATATTCAAAAGGGAGTTAGATATAACACTCACAACTAGGGGGATCAAGGGGTATGGCGAGAAAGCAGGAATGGGGTACTGAGGTAGCATGTTCAGCCATGAACGCATTGAATGGCGGTGCAGGCTCGAAGGACCGAATGGTCTACTCCTGTACCTATTTTCTATGTTTCTATGTTTCTAATCTGGCTCAGCAAACGGAGCAGTTACAGGGACTGAAAAGAGTCAGGGAACAGTTGGTTAACCCTGGCAATTCAGTCCTCTTTAACTCATGCTCTCAAATCACAGAGGTCATTTCCAAATGTTTGCCCCATGACCAGCTGGGCAACTTACACTTCATGGTCTTCAAAGGACTGTTCGACCAACACCCCAGCTGTTCCAGTGCAGCCGCTGTTCTCATGCAAACCACAATTAAACTACGAGACACTGAACTTGGGGACCAGGTCTCAGAGATAATTGACGAGCTGAGACTTCAATTGCAATCAATTCCTTATGAGCAGGTGAAACTTTCAGTTCTGTGTAGTGTAGCCATTCTGGCCTCACACAACACAGCAACAGTTGTGTTCTGTCTCCTCACCTACCCCGTCCCTTTGGACAAGTACGTCAGTGATGTGGCAATCACTGGCTGAGGACACAGAATGTGCCATGAGAACAATGGGAGAGCTGCTGGACACACTGAAAAAGCAGTTGTCCATTGGGATGAGCAGACCCTGTTCCGTCAGTGAGAACACGTCAGAGTATTCAACCCTTGAATCCCTGGCTGCCGTCTGTGGGCTGCAACAGATGATCACTAAGCCCGAGTCGGTAAAAGCGGTGACTGCATTATTCCCGCAGTTATTCAGCGCCCTGCTCATTCATTGCAACTCTTCCATTCATGTTTCTCTGCTCAATAGTTTTGCTCCTGGTGATAAATTCAACCAGAGACAATTCTCAGTTGCATTTGAAACACCTAAATGTAGAGATGTGTGTGTGAACTGTGTGAGGACACTAAAGGACCTGCTAGCTCGGACAAACAATACAGAAGTAGCTACTTACATGGTGAACAGTGGAGGATGGGACCAGATGAAGAACCTCCGCATATTTGACAAGGGGGTTGTCTTGCTGGCCAGAGCAATGGTGCAATTTGCTGGCATCAGCCTGCCTGGCATTGTGGAAGAGCTGGCAGCTCAGATCCATACCATCCAAGACTGTCAGGCAGTCACCGTGGCTTCCTTCTTTGGAGAGCTATTAAAATCTCCACTGGTTTCACAGCTGCAGCTCACAGACACTCTGGTCAGCACATTGCTAAGTTGTTTGTGTGATGCTTGTCCAGTTGCCCAGTTGCTGTGTGTCAGGGGCCTGGGCAACATTACAATTGGAGCCCATTACTGTTCTCATCAAGTGATGGGCACAATGCTGAGTCTGCTGGGAACCAAGGAGAACCAAGAGGAAGTGCTGACATTTGAGGTGCTGTCATGCCTCTCCAACATAACTAAATTGAGAGGGAGCACCATCCAACCCTTTGTAAAGAAAATCCTCACCAGCATTCAACCACATTTGACGTCGAGTGTGATCTAGTGTGGGCTGAAGCGATCAGCATGTTGGTGAACTTGACCAAATATGGATTCGGAGGTTCCGGATCCTTCTTTTACCGACTGATCCATTCCAATCTTGTGCGTTTGTTGCTGCACCTGGACGGAAAGAGTGAGGAGGTCACCAGGTCTTGCAGTTCAATACTGCAACTGGATGTCCCCCTCATTGGATCAGCCAAGGCTTCCTCATTAATCAAAAACTATCTAGGGAAGCCTAACGGGAACTACATGGATCTCCTAAGGGACCTTTCATGACAGTTGGTTGAAAATTTCCCCAACAGGATCACTTCCTACGCCAGGGATTGCCAGTCTTTCCTCCACAGCCCCCAGGAGCAACTCCGAGCACATGCAGCGGCCTTTTCAACTTTACTTCTCCAGCAGTCAGAACGTGTCCGATCTGCCCGGAGGCTCACCAGGTGGAACAGCTGCCTAAGGAATTGCTTCTGTCGCCGTCAGAATGAAGTCTAAACACACAGGCCGTGATTGTCCTCCACCTCCTTGTATTTGCATCAAACTGATCAATTTTCCAACATAACTTGTAAATATGTAAATTCATGAATTGTAAATAAATAGATATCCTGTTGTTGCAACTCTTGGTCGATCTTCAAACAGTGCAGGTTCCGCGGCTGTGTGACTGGAAGAGTGTAAACATACTCACACAAACACACACCCCCTCACCCTCAAACACACACCCTCAAACACACACCCTCACACACACCCTCACACACACACCCTCACACACACACCCACACACACACACCCTCACACACACACCCTCACACACACACACACACCCTCAAACACACACCCTCACACACACCCTCACACACACACACACTCCCTCACATACACACCCTCACACACACACACACACACACACACACTCCCTCACACACACACCCTCACACACACCCCCTCACACACACACACCCCCTCACTCACACACACCCCTTCACACACACACTCCCTCACTCACACACACTCCCTCACTCACATACACACTCCCTCACTCACACACACTCACACACACACACTCACCCTCACTCACACACACACACCCTCACACTCACATTCGTACTGAAACCGCTCTTAGCAAAATCACAAATGACATCCTATGTGACTGTGACAAAGGTAAACTATCCCCCCTCATCCATCTTGACCTGTCTGCAACCTTTGACACGATTGACCACTCCATCCTCCTCCAACGCCTCTCTGCTGTTCTCCAGCTGGGTGGGACTGCACTCACCTGGTTCCATTCGGATCTATCTAATCGTAGCCAGAGAATAACCTGCAATGGCTTCTCTTCCCGCTCCCGCATCGTTACCTCTGGAGTCCCCCAGGGATCTATCCTGGGCCCCTCCTATTTCCCATCTACATGCTGCCCCTCAGCCACCTCATCTGAAAACACAGCATCAGTTTCCACATGTACGCTGATGACACCCAGCTCGACCTCACCAACACTTCTCTCCACCCTCCACTGGCTTTAAATTGTCAGACCACTTATTTGACATCCAGTACTGGATGAGCAGAAATTTCCTCCAACTAAATATTGGGAAGACCGAAGCCATTGGCTGGATTTAGCGGGGGGTCAGTGGGCACGATCGGTGGCGGGTCGGGTGGGAAATTGTTTTTTTCCCCCAGTGGGTTGGGACCCCGCTGTGAATCCACTGCCACGCGCCTTTCCCCGATGTTGGGTCTGTCAGCGCTAAGCAGACCCGACATGCAGCGGCGGGGTTCACAGCGGGGGACCCAATTCAGGTAATTAGTGGCTTGTTTAGAGACACTTAATAATGAATTTCAGCTCACTTTCTGCATTTGACAGCTCGCCCACGGAGTCCACGCTGGCCATGCACCATGTCTGTCAAGCTGAGGCGGGAGTTCAGTGGCCATTGAATCAGCTGTTGAGTTGACAGCTTCAAATGTACAGTAAAAGCTCCCACCTTACAGAGATATCTTCCCTCAGCCACAAACTTTTCCTCACTGCATTTCCACAACAGATTCAACATGCTGCAAGTCTTTACACAAGTCTCCATCCAGTCTGCCCTCATTGCCAATGTTCCTCTAATTTTTATTTGTACTGAGTGCGCCACGAACTCCTCCGAGCGACTTTTTTGTCCCTGGGCAAATTTTACAACAACAACTTTCATTCACCTGAGCCAAATGGACAGCCAAGGGATGGAGTCTGGGATTGTTTCAAGCGTGTCCTAGCAACCGTGTGCACCCTGAGCAAGCTTGTGAGTGCGCGGGAAGGATTCAAAGACATTGACAGACACTGCTGCACACTGCCGCTCTGCCTTGATACCACTGCCCCTCGAGTCTTTGGTTCAATTCTCTCTGAACTACACCACAAAGCAACCTATTGAATCACAGAGAATAGCACAGCACAGAAGGAGGCCAATCGGCCCATCGAGTCTGCACCTCCTCTCTCTCGCAGAGCAATCCAGTTTGTCCCACTCCCCCGCTTTTTCCCCATATCCCTGCAATTTTTTCCCCTTCAAGTATTTATCCAATTCCCTTTTTAATTCCCTCAACCAGTGCATTCCAAATCCTAACCACTCGTTGCGTAAAAACGTTTTTCCTCCTGTGGCCTCTGATTATTGAGTCTTCAGCCATTGGAAACAGTTTCTCTTTATTTACTCTATCTGAACCCGTCATGATTTGAAACCCCTCGATCAAATCTCCTCTTAGCTTTCTCTGCCCCAGCTTCTCCAGTCTATCCACTTATTATTCTGCATTCTTAAATATAATATTTGTCAATAGAGCTGTCAATGCCCTGCTGATTTTCTACCCGAGACCATCAGACCTCAAAACCCTTGCCCATAATTAGAGGCAAAATCTCAACTTCAATGTTACAAACGCAAACATTAGCAAGTCTGTTTTATGGAGGGAGCACTTAAAATATGAAGCCGATAGAACTTGAGAGAGAGAGAGAGAGAGAGGGAAGAGAGAGGTCAGAGAGAGGGAGAGAGAGAGGGGAAGAGAGAGGGAGAGAGAGAGAGAGAGGGAGAGAGAGAGGGGAAGAGAGAGGGGAGAGAGAGGGAAGAGAGAGAGGGAGAGGGAAGAGAGAGAGGGGAGGGAGAGAGGGGGAAGAGAGAGAGAGGGATAGGGAAGAGAGAAGGCAGAGAGAGGGAGAGAGAGGGGAAGAGAGATGGAGAGAGAATGAGAGAGAGAGAGGGGGAGAGAGATGGAGAGAGAAAAGGAAGTGAGAGGGAGAGAAAGGGAGAGAGAGAGAAAGGGAGAGGGAGAAGGAATTGAGAGAGGGGGAGAGAGGGGGAGAGAGAGAGAGACAGAGGGAAGAGAGAGAGTGAGTAAGGGAGAGAGAGAGATAGGGAGAGAGAGAGAGAGAGAGTGAGAGAGAGAAGGAAGTGAGAGGGAGAGAAAGGGGGTGAGAGAGAGAGAGAGAAAGGGAGAGGGAGAAGGAAGTGAGTGAGAGAGAGAGAGAGAGACGGGTGTCAGCAGAGATCACCACCCTGCCTGTTCACCTCCTCCAATCTACACACACTGACTCCTACCCTGCCATTGGCCCAGAGCCTGCTCACCTCCTCCAATCCACACACAGCAATCCTACCCTGCTATTGGTACAGAGCCTGCTCACCTCCTCCAATCCACACATACTGATTCCTCCACTGCCAATGACCCAGAGCCGGCTCACCGTCTCCAATCCACACACACTGACTCCTATCCTACTATTGATACAGAGCCTGCTCACTTCTGTAAGATCCTAAAAACTGTAATAAAACCACTGCTACCATGTGGAGATTGAAGTTCAGAATGAATTGTGAAATGGTTCAAAATGTAGGAGGTCAGCATGTGTTCTTTGTTTGTGAAGACACAAAATGGCGGAAGTCAGCAGGGGGTCCTTTGCCTGGTGGTCAGCATGGTCCTTTGTTTATAAGACCGCATGGACAGGAAGGAGACACTGAGTGAAAAGAAGTCCGACGAGGACTCTCCACTGCTGTCCCTGTCTCCTCCAACTGCTCTTGCTCACTTGCGATCTGTGAGACACCAGGTGACAACACTACTTTTTCACTTACTGGACCCACTGATGTGTGTGTATCTGCGCTGGTGCTGGGCCTGCATGGGTCTGGTGACGGTGCAGCCTCAGAGTCCGCGACCTCCTCTGAGGAGTTGTCTTCCTCCTCTGACTGGACAGTGGTGGTGGGGGGGAGGCAATTGATGGGCCTGTGGGAGAGTAAAGACATGAATTAGAACTGTTATGATAAAAATGTTTTAAGTTACATGATTTCACTGGCTGCTGACATCAAGTCAACATGAGTGACTGCTGTATGCCATGTGGCTGTATGATATTTAATTCTGTTACCAGGTAGCTGGAAGTTCCCCCGCTCTCCATCTCCCACCGCCAGCAGCTCCGCAACACAGCTCAGCTCCAGCGCCTCCTCCTCTGATCATGACTGGTGGGCCACCACCGGTTCGCTGCCTCTCCCGGGTGTTCTGTGCTCTCTTCTCCTGCAAGGAGGGAAACAAGAGACTTTTGAGTGAGAGTCATGGAATGAGTGGAAGGGATGGACGGGCAACATCTGTTGAGAGTGACTATGAGGGAGAGGCGTAACATTTCATTAAGGCGAGGGTGAGTGTCAGTGGTGGATGGTCAGATGGGGAAGTGAGTAAGTGGATAGACAGTGAGGGATGGGTGCACCTGCAAGGTAGGTTGGTGTGAGGAGTGATGTGCAGGATTAAGCTTGGGAAGGCAGAGTGAGGGGGTTGGGGTGACACGGACATCAGGATGAGGGTGAGTGTGGCATTGTACTCACCATTCCTGACCTCATGAGGTTGTTAAAGCGTTTTCAACACTGGATCCAAGTCCTGCGATCAATACTCCTGCTGCTCACTTCTTCAGCAATCTCCAGCCATGCTTTCCTAGTCTGGTGAGCTGGCCTCTTCCTCCCATCAGCAGGGAAGAGGATGTCCCTGCCTCCTTGGAGTAGTATCCCAAAGGAGGCATCACTGAATCTTGGGGCTGCTTTCTGTCTTTGAGCCTGCCTATTTAAGGTTAGAGCTTTATCAAATTTTTACAACACAACCAATTCACTTCTCTCACAACCTGTCTTCCACCTCCACCAGCCTTCAAGTGACATCTGTCCATTGTTCCCTTAAGTAGCTCAGCTGAAGCAGAGCCATCTGTGATGTTATCGGACCTGCTCCAGTTAATTGGTCGGGAAACCTGAAAGTCTGATTCAATTGCAGTGGTTTTGTTAAAAAGCCACTGCAGGACCCGCCTCTCCAACTTTTGGGTTCCCAACGTAATCCGCGGCCTCCCCACTGCCATCGACACTCAAAGGTAAAAATTCAACCCAAAGAGAGGGAAAGAGAGATTGGATTAAGAGAGAGAGAAAAAGAGAGACAGAAAGAAAAAGTTTAAAAAATGTGAAAATTTTAATTAAAAAAAAATCTCTACAAAGAATTTACTACATGCAGGAATGAGACCGAACAGTTTAAATTGTTCCCTGTCTGCGCCAGAGGGGTTGATTAGCATTGAATTAACAATTATCACGTCATTATAAGGTACTTGTGCTCTTAATTATCAGCCATAACTTTCTGCGGCAAGTTTAATGGGCAATTAATGTACAAATCCAGCAAGTTCTTAAAAATAACGGGAAGACTAAAGGCGAGATGCCATTTGTGCGAAGCAAATGTCGGAATAGCATAAATCGACCAGCAAGTTCTGGAGATTCGCAACTCATGACATATGTCTTAATCCCCTGAACTTGCTGGCTGATTTGCGCATTAATAATGGTGTGTGTCATTAACACGCCATTATTTTTCCAGCAAGATTTGGCCCTCTGCTTGTTTAGAGTAAGAAAATCCACTATATAAGCTTACCATAGTAACGAAGGTTCTTTCAATTCAGTATCAATCTAATGGCCCTCCTCTGAACCTTTTCAAGAGAAAGAAAGAAAGTCTTGCATTTATACAGTGCCGTTCAGTACTTCAGGATGCCCCAAATATATGCACTTTGGAAGTATCTTCATTGTAGTAATGTAAGAAACACAGCAGCCAATTTGTCCCACAATCGGCAATGAGATAATGACCAGTTTTAATTGGTGATGCTCATTGAGGGATAAATATTGGCGCAGTGGGAGAACTCCCCATTTTTTCTTTGAAGTAGTGCCATGGGAGCTTTAATGTCCACCTGAGAGGGAAGACGGGGCCTCAGTTTAAGGTTTCATCTGAAAGACGACACTTCCGACAGTGCGGCACTCCCTCAGTACTCAGACTGTCAGCCTAGATTTTTGTACTCAAGTCTCTGGAGTAGGACTTGAGCCCACAACCTTCTGACTCAGAGGTGGGAGAGCGCTACCCACTGAGTCATAGCTGATACTTACATCACCTTCTATATATAAGCATCTCTATATCATCCACCATATGAGGTAACCAAAACTGGACGCATCTATTAAACACAGCATTCTAGTTGAGGCCTAACCATGGTCTTATACAAGGACAGTATAGTGATTTTTGTTTTGCACTGGACATCTGAGTACTCCATTTGCTTTTTCTTTAACCTATAGGTGCAGGTTGTGAAAGTTCAGAGATTCATGTACTATAACACCAAGGGGGAAAAATTGGGTTGGTTTGTGCCTTTCATTAGCGCCTCCGGGGGCACTAATGGGGCGCAAATCCCCTAGCGCCAAGGTGCGGCGGCGCAAACGCCTCCCGCAAAATGTCATCATCGTGCGCGGCACCCTGCTAGCACCCCAGACACAAATTTCCCTTGCGCCCCCTGACCTATCGCCGGACGATATGTCCGACAAGGTCAGGGGGTGTTTTTGCAGTGGCGATGGCGCTACTTAAAGGGCAGGTGTCGGGCGGCTATTTTTATTTTGGCTGACTGCCAGCACCTGCTCCCTTTCCCTTTTTTTTCGGGGGGCCGGCCGCGATCGCTCAGCCCGGCACTCCTCTTGAGTGCCGGGCTGTTTTCACAGCACCCCGCTCCCCGGTGGTCCAGCAGGGCCTCGGTGCGTGCAGCACTAGGCCCCTCCCCTTTAATCTAGATCTGCTTGTAATCTATTTTTCTCATCTAAGGTCCTAGCACATGCACAAACCTTTGATGCAAAGTATTGTTTCGAAAGGCAGGAGTGTGCTGGACCATGCAACACATAGTTCTATCTCAATAACTTTCCCAATTGGCTTGGCTGCTTCTTTTTGTATGTGAACTTTAACTAATGATACAAGAAAAGCAATATTAGAACTATTTATGACTATATGCATTTAATTTTGTGTGTAATATTGTGTATAAAGCTCTTGGCTCTCATTATGCTCCTGATGTCTGAACTTGAAATTAACTGAAATAGATAAAAATAAACCAGAACACATCAAACAATCTTAGATTGCTTGTGAAGAAATAAAATCAGGCTAATATGCCATGAAATAGCCCTGATTTGTACTTCCTGAGGCTCGGGAATGTAATCAGGAATATGAAGGGAAAAATACACCAAAGGTGATACATGTGTGAATTTCAAGCAACTTATCCATGCATCGTATGATATCAATTGCTACAAGCAAATGCCAGTAAAGCAATAAGCCGCAATTTAAAAATTCTATAGACGTCATGAAGTGGAGAAGCAGAGAAAAACTTAAAGAAATAGAAAGGAATTAAAGCTGAAGGGTGCAAAAACCTTCCTGTGAACTGATAAACCTGACATGATAAAGAAAACATAATTGCACATCGTGATGTTTTAGAAAACGACAATATCACAAATGGGTGCTGTTCATCAGAATTGTTTTTTCTCCAAAGCAGTTCTGCCAATCCTATGATTTAGTGGTGAATGTTTACCGAACGCCCTGGAAAATGACTAAGTAAATTGTCTCTTTCGCCCTCCTCTCCTGACTGCTTGCTGGACTGTCAGTAGGTGCCATCTACCCTGCTTCAAAAACAATTCATTATTTTGAAAATCAGGAACTGTTATGTAGGGAGGCACAGCAACAATCTGTGCACAGGAAGATCCCACATAAATGGTGTCAATGAATGGCTAATTATTCTATTTTTAATAGTGTCGGTTGAGGGAAAGTTGGACAGGACACAAGGCAATTGACCTGCTAACATATAAATAGCGGCATGCAATTTTTAACGTTCAATTGAACCACAGGAACACGTACACAGGACCTTGGTTTAACATCTCTTTTCCAGGACAGTGCCTCCGAGAGTGCAGCACTCCCACCTTGTACTAGAATATAGGGTTAAGTCCTGCAGTGGGACTTTAGCTCGCAATGTTTCAGCTTCAGAGGCGACCAATAGACCTGCACTGTCACAACCGCGAAGGTCTCAGGTTCCATCTTCACCCTGCACTTCGTTAATCTCTGCCAGGTCAGTGGTAGGTAGACAACAGTGGACCCCAGTGACCCAGAGCTCGGAGGAATCAGCCAGGTGGTCACTCTTCATTTGTGATCTCAGACAGTGATTGTCAGTGGAAGACATAGACAGAGATTTTTGATATACCCATGTGGAGCTAGTGAGAACACTTGTATCAGTTCGAGTGAGGGGCTTGCTGAAATTGAAGAACAAAGGTTCATAGGACATATAAGCCTTCAATGAAGCTTTCAGAGGGAGCTATTGTCAGAGTGCTATCCTCTCCCAGTGATATAAACAATGGGAAAAAAAAGGAATGACAACAACAACAACTTGCATTTATAGCGCACCTTTAACGTAATAATACCTCCCAAGGCGCTTCACAGGAGCGTTACCAAACAAAATTTGACACCGAGCCACATAAGGACAGGTGACCAAACGCTTGGTAAAAGAGGTAGGCTTTAAGGAGCATCTTAAAGCAGGAGAGAGAGGTAGAGAGGCGGAGAGGTTCAGGAAGGAAATTCCAGAGCTTAGGGCCTGGGCAGCTGAAGGCACAGCCACCAATGGTGGAGCGATTAAAATTGAGGATGCGCAAGAGGCTAGAATTGGAGGAGCACGGAGATCCTGGAGGGTGGTAGGGCTGGAGGAGGTTACAGAGATAGGGAGGGGTGAGGCCATGGAGGGATTTGAAATCAAGGATGAGAATTTTAATATCGAGGCGTTTCTGAACCAGGAGCCAATGTAGGTCAGCGAGCACAGGGGTGATAGGTGAACGGCACTTGGTGCGAGTTAGGATACAGGCAGCAGAATTTTGGATAAGCTCAAGTTAATGTAAGGTGGAAGGTGGGAGGCCGGCCAGGAGACCATTGGAATAGTCAAGTCTAGAGGTAACAAAGGCATGGGCGAGGGTTTCGTCAGGAGATGAGCTGAGGCAAGGGCGGAGACTGGCGATGTTACGGAGGTGGAAGTTGGTGGTCTTGATGATGGAGCGAATATGTGGTCGGAAGCTCATCTCGGGGTCAAATACCACACCAAGGTTGCAAACGGTCTGGTTCAGCCTCAGACAGTTGCCAGGGAGAGGGATGGAGTCGATGGCTAGGGAACGGAGTTTGTGGTGAGGACCGATGACAATGGATTAACAAAGGAAATGTTTTATGTAAAAATAATTATAATTTGGGAATTATAGGGCAGGAAACCTCTGATATTGCTCCATGTGGCTGAATTGAACGGCATTGGGGAGATTTTGATACATGAAC
Organism: Squalus acanthias; assembly: GCA_030390025.1. NCBI lineage: Eukaryota > Metazoa > Chordata > Chondrichthyes > Squaliformes > Squalidae > Squalus > Squalus acanthias. The sequence continues at coordinate 123,399,447 of CM059425.1, read as the reverse complement.
ATATTTAACGTATTTAAGGTCAAAATTTGTTCACAAAACCAAAAGGTTTTAAGAACTTTTGAAGAAGGTTAGAGGTCAAAAGGCTGAAAGGCCTTTGAAAGTTGAGAGGAATTAAGAATATAAAATTTAAAAGGTTTAAAAAAGGTTAAGTTGTTATATCAAAAATGGAAGTATAGACAGGTTATACGCATCACAAGTTAACTCAACAACAACTTGCATTTTATAGCGCCTTTAACGTAGTAAAGTATCCCAAGGCGTTATCAGACACAATTTGCACTAAGCCACATAAGGAGATATTAGAACAAAAGCAAAATACTGTCGATGCTGGAAATCTGAAATAAACACAGAAAATGCTGGAGATACTCAGCAGGTCAGGCAGCATCTGTGGAGAGAGAAACAGGAATGGTAGCAGATGGCAGTGCTACTGGGCTAGTAATCCAGAAGCCTGGACTAATGATCCAGAGATGTGAATTCAAATCCCACCACGGCAGCTGGGGAATTTAAATTCAGTTAATTAAATAAATCGGGAATAAAAAGCTAGTATCAGTAATAGTGACCATGAAACTATTGGATTGTTGTAAAAACCCATCTGGTTCACTAATGTTAGGGAAGGAAATCTGCCGTCCTTACCTCGTCTGGCCTCTATGTGACTCCAGACCCACAGCAATGTGGTTGACTCTTAACTGCCCTCTGAAATGGCCTAGCAAGCCACTCAGTTGTAACAAACCGCTATAATAAGAATAAAACTGTACGGACCAGCTGGCACTGGCTATGGACACAACAACGGCACACTCAGCCCGGTCGACCCTGCAAAATCCTCCTCACCAACATCTGGGGACTTGTGTCAAAATTGAGAAAACTGTCCCACAGACTAGTCATAGTCACAGAACCATACTTTTCAGCCAATGTCCCAGACTTCTCCATCACCATCCCTGGGTATGTCCTGTCCCACCGACAGGACAGACCCACCCCGGGCGGTGGCACAGTGGTATACAGTCGGGAAGGAGTGGCGCTGAGAGTCAAGAACATAAGAAATAGGAGCAGGAGTAGGCCATTCAGCCCTTCGAGCCTGCTCTGCCATTCAATGAGATCATGGCTGATCTTCTGCCTCAACTCCATTCACTCGCCATATCCCTTGATGCCCTTACTAGTCAGAAATCTATCGACTTCTGTTTTGAATATACCCAATGACTGAGCCTCCACAGCCCTCTGGGGTAGAGAATTCCAAAGATTCACCACCCTCTGTGTGAAGAAATTTCTTCTCATCTCAGTCCTGAATGGCCTACCCTTTATCCTGAGGCTGTGGCCCCTGGTTCTAGACTCCCCAGCCAAGGGAAACATTCTCCCAGCATTCACCCTATCATGCCCTGTAATAATTTTGTATGCTTCAATGAGATTCCCTCTCATTCTTCTGAATTCAGGAGAATACAGGCCTAGTTTACTCAATCACTTCTCATACGACAGTCCCGACATCCCAGGAATCAATCTCATGAACCTTCGTTGCACTCCCTCTATGGCAAGTATATCCTTCCTTAAGTAAGGAGACCAAAATTGTACACAGTACTCCAGGTTTGGTTTCACCAAGGTCCTATATAATTGGAGTAAGACTTCTTTACTCCTGTACTCAAATCCTCTTGTAATGAAGGCCAGCATACCATTTGCCTTCCTAATGGCTTGCTGCACCTGCACATTCACTTTCAGTGACTCATGTACAAGGACACCCAGGTCCCTTTGAGCATCTGCATTCCCCAATCTTTCACCATTTAGGAAATACTCTGCCTTTCTGTTTTTTCTACCAAAGTGGATAACTTCACATTTATCCACATTATATTCCATCTGCCATGTTCTCGCCCACTCACTGAGCCTGTCGAGATCCCCCTGAAGCCTCTTCACATCCTCTTCACAACTGACACTGCCACCTAGCTTTGTGTCATCAGCAAATTTGGAAATGTTACATTTAGTGCCCTCATCCAAATCATTGATATAGATTGTGAATAGCTAGGGCCCAAGCACCGATCCTTGCGCTACACCACTAATCACAGCCTGCCATCCTGAAAAAGACCCGTTTATCCCTACTCTTTGTTTTCTGTCTGTTAACCAATTCTCAATCCATGCTAGTATATTACCCCCAATTCCATGTGCCCTAATTTTGTTCACCAAACTCTTGTGTGGGACCTTATCGAAGGCCTTCTGAAAATCCAAATACACCATATCTACTGGTTCCCCTTTGTCTACTCCACTAGTTACATCCTCAAAGAACTCCAATAGGTTTGTCAAACAGGACTTCCCTTTCATAAATCCATGTTGACTCTGCCCAATCTTACTATTAGTTTCTAAGTGCCCAGTTATTGCTTTATAATAGATTCCAGCATTTTCCCAACTACTGATGTGAGGCTAACAGGTCTGTAGTTCCCCGTTTTCTCTCTCCCTCCTTTCTTAAATAGCGGGGTTACATTTGCTATCCTCCAATCAGCAGGAACCATTCCAGAATCTATAGAATTTTGGAAGATGACAACCAATGCATCCACTATCCCAATGGCCACCTCTTTCAAAACCCTAGGATGTAGGTCATCCAGTCCTTGAGATTTATCGACTTTTAGTCCCATTAATTTTGCTAGTACTGTTTTTTTACTAATAATAATTTTTTAAAGTTCCTCATTCTCGCCACACCCTTGGTTTTCTCGTATTTCTGGGAGTTTTTTTTGTGTCTTCCTCCATGAAGACAGAAACAAAGTATTTATTTAATTTCTTTGCCATTTCCTCATTTCCCATTATAAATTCTCCTGTCTCTGATTGTAAAGGACCTACATTTACCTTCGCCAGTCTTTTCCTTTTCACAGACCTATAGAAGCTTTTACAATCCGTTTTTATATTTTTCGCTAGTTTGTGCTCATATTCCATTTTCCCTTTCTTTATCAATTTCTTGGTCCCCCTTTGCTGATTTTAAAAAGAACCCAATCCTCAGGCTGACCGCTTTTTCTGGCAACTTTATAAGCTTCCTCCTTTGACTTAATACTAGCTTTAATTTCTTTTGTTAGTCATGGTTGGATCAATTTTCCTTTTGGGTTTTTATGCCCTAGAGGAATCTATGTTTGTTGCAAATTATGCATTATTTCCTTGAATGTTAACCATTGAATGTTAACCTTCTTACCTTTTAGTGTAGTCTCCCAATCTACCATAGCCAACTTGTCCCTCATACCCTTGTAGTTTCCTCTTGACTCCGGCCCCCATGAAGACTCATGGCTTCAGGTCAAGCATGGGCAAGGAAACCTCCTGCTGATTACCACCTACTGCCCTCCCTCAGCTGATGAATCAATACTCCTCCATGTTGAACACCACTTGGAGGAAGCACTGAGAATAGTGAGGGCACAGAATGTACTCTGGGTCGGGGACTTCAATGTCCATCACCCAGAGTGGCTCTGGTAGCACCACTACTGACCGAGCTGGCCGTGTCCTGAAGGACATAACTGCCAGTCTGGGCCTGCGACAGGTGCTGAGAGAACCAACACGAGGGGAAAAACCTACTTGACCTCATCCTCACCAATCTGCCTGTCGCAGGTGCATCTGTCCATGACAGCATTGGTAGCAGTGGAGACAAAGTCCCGTCTTCACACTGAGGACACCCTCCATCATGTTGTGTGACACTACCACTGTGCTAAATGGGATCGATTCAGAACAGATCTAGCAGCTCAAAACTGGGCATCCATGAGGCGCTGTGGGCCATCAGCAGCAGCAGAATTGTATTTCACCACAATCTGTAACCTCATGGCCTGGCATATCCCTCACTCTACCATTACCATCAAGCCAGGGGACCAACCCTGGTTCAATAAGGAGTGCCAGGAGCAGCACCAGGTGTACCTAAAATGTGTTGCCAACCTGGGGAAGCTGCAACACAGGATGCTAAAAAGCGAAAGCAGCCTGCTATAGACAGAGCTAAGCGATCCCACAATTAACGGATCAGATCAAAGCTCTGCAGTCCTGCCACATCCAGTCGTGAATGGTGGTGGACCATTAAACAACAAACGGGAGGAGGAGGCTCCATGAATATCCCCATCCTCAATGATGGTGGAGCCCAGCACGTGAGTGCAAAAGACAAAGCTGAAGCGTTTGCAACCATCTTCAGCCAGAAGTGCCAAGTGGATGATCCATATTTGCCTCCTCCTGAGGTCCCCACCACCACAGAAGCCAGTCTTCAGCAATTCGATTCACTCCACGTGATATCAAGAAATGGCTGAGCAGACTGGATACAGCAAAGGCTATGGGCCCCGACAACATTCCGGCTGTCGTGCTGAAGACGTGTGCTCCAGAACTAGCCGCGCCTCTAGCCAGGCTGTTCCAGTACAGCTACATCGCTGGCATCTATCTGACAATGTGGAAAACTGCCCAGGTATGTCCTGTCCACAAAAAGCAGGACAAATCCAATCCGACCAATTACCGCCCCATCAGTCTACTCTCAATCATCAGCAAAGTAATGGAAGGTGTCGTCGACAGTGCTATCAAGCAGCACTTACTCGCCAATAACCTGCTCACTGATGCCCAGTTTGGGTTCCACCAGGACCACTCAGCTCCAGACATCATTACAGCCTTGGTCCAAACATGGACAAAAGAGCTGAATTCCAGAGGTGAGGTGAGAGTGACTGCCCTTGACATCAAAGCAGTATTTGACCGAGTGTGGCATCAAGGAGCCCTGGTATAACTGAAGTCAATGGGAATCGGGGGGAAAACTCTCCACTGGCTGAAGTCATACCTAGCACAAAGGAAAATGGTTATGGTGGTTGGAGGTCAATCATCACAGCCCCAGGACATCGCTGCAGGAGTTCTTCAGGGCAGTGTCCTAGGCCCAACCATCTTCAGCTGCTTCATCAATGACCTTCCCTCCAACATAAGGTCAGAAATGGGGGTGTTCGCTGATTACTGCACAGTGTTCAGAGCCATTCACAACTCCTCAGATAATGATGCAGTCAATGCCCTGCATGCAGCAAGACCTGGACGACGTTCAGGCTTGGGCTGATAAGTGGCAAGTAACATTCGCGCCACAGAAGTGCCAGGCAATGACTATGTCCAACAAGCGAGTTTATAACCTTGACATTCAATGACATTACCATCGCCGAATCCCCCATCATCAACATCCTGGGCGTCACCATTGACCAGAAACTTAACTGGACCAGCCACATAAATACTGTGGCAACAAGAGCATGTCAGAGGCTGGGTATTCTGTGGCGAGTGTCTCACCTCCTGACTCCCCAAAGCCTTTCCACCATCTACAAGGCACAAGTCAAGAGTGTGATGGAATACTCTCCACTTGCAGCTCCAACAACACTCAAGAAGCTCGACACCATCCAAGACAAAGCAGCCCACTGGATTGGCACCCCATCCACCACCTTAAACATTCACTCCCTCCACCACCGGCACACTGTGGCTGCAGTGTGTACCATCTACAAGGTGCAATGCAGCAACTCGCCAAGGCTTCTTCGGCAGCACGTTCCAAACCCGCGACCTCTTCCACCTAGAAGGACAAGGCCAGCAGACGCATGGGAACACCACCACCTCCAAGTTCCCCTCCAAGTCACACACTATCCTGACTTGGAAATATATCGCCGATCCTTTATCGTCGCTGGGTCAAAATCCTGGAACTCCCTCCCTAACAGCACTGTGGGAGTACCTTCACCACACGGACTGCAGCGGTTCAAGAAGATGGCTCACCAGCACCTTCTCAAGGGCAACTAGGGATGGGCAATAAATGCTGGCCTTGCCAGCGATGCCCACATCCCATAAGCGAATAAAATAGAAAGTTAACGTTCCAGGTTGATGACCTTTCCTCAGAACTGGAAGAACTTACAAGGAGATGGTAATGGGACAAGCAGAGAAACAAACGAGTGGGCTAGAGGAGCTGTAAATGGCAATAGCAGAATCATTGCCAGCACCTGCTGTCTGACTAAATGGGAGCAGTGGTTATGATCTGAAATTGTTAAACTCAATTTTGAATCCGGTAGGTTGTAAAGAATCAATCGAAAATGATGTGCTGTTCCTTGAGCTTCCATTGAGCTTGATTGGAACAGTGTAGGAGGCCGAGGATAGGGAGGTTAGAGTGGGAGTGGAGCGGAGAATTCAAATGGCAAGTGACCGGAAGCTCAAGGGTCACACTTGCTGACTGACGGAGGTGTTCAGTAAAGCGATCACCCAATCAGCGTTCGGTCTCCTCAGTGTAGAGGAGACCCCATCGTGACCCGCGAATACAGTATACCAAGTTGAAAGAAGTACAATTAAATCACTGTTTCACCTGGAAGGAGTGTTTGGGGCCCTGCACAATGGGAAGAGATATTGGCCCATATATTCCGATCTCTATGGGTGTGTACGAGCTGTGTACACACCCGTAGGGACCTCTCAAGTGCCGGTTTCAGGCCTGCGAAGCGCATGCGCTGAAAACCGGCATTTCCGATCTGTCAATCTTGACAGATCGCACGCCTGCCCTGGAGAAGGGCTTCTGCGGGGGGAGAGTTCCGCTTTCTGCAGAACCTCCGCCCGCTGAAAACCCTTAAAAATCTTATGCCTGGTAAAAGCAAGCGTAAGGCCTGCTTTTACCAGCATAAGAGTATAAAAAGTAAAAAAAAAATGTTTTCACTCATTTATAATTTAAAAATACTTTTAAAAAAGGTAAGTTTATTTTTAGCCCTGTAAAAAACTTTAATTTTTTTTAATTAAATTTTTGTTTAAAATATTTAATTTAATGTAATTTTAACTAATTTTAAAAACGTGATTTAAAAAAAAAATTATTTAATGCTTTGATGTGTTTTTGGAGTGATTTCCATTCATACTTTTGACAGGTCTAATCTGTCAAAAGTATGAAGGGAGATTCTCTTCTTTCATTGGTTCCCCATGGCCCACATGATCCCAGGATCGCTTGCGAACCGCCTACGCCCCTGGGATACCTGGGGCCTTCACATTTCGTAGAGCAGAGGCCCAGGAGCGGAAATGGCCGGACCTCTGGAGCCCTCAAGTAAGGGCGTAGATGTTTTACAGATCGAAGGCCTCCGCACGCAGGAAGCCTCCGATCGGAAAATACGGGCTGTTAGGACAGGGTGAACGAGGTAGGTTTTAAGGAGCACCTTTAAAGCAGGAGAGAGAGGTGGAGAGGCAAACAAAGCAAACAATGTTATAGTGCATACACGGTTACCTAGTGCTGGGAAGAGAAAACAACCACAAAGGGGACGACTTGCCACAGGTGTCCCCAAAGGTGAAGTCAGAGCATCCCAGAAGAAAGCAGAATTGCCTGACCTGCAGCCAGCTTACTATTAAGGGAACTTCCACCTGAGGCCACCTTGGACCTGAAACATGCAAAACCACTGTGCAAGTATGCACAACTATGCCATCAAATGTGTTTTCCTGTAAATGCTTTGTTCAGAGCATGTACTAATGCATAAACCAGTTTATGATCATTTTGAAGTATGTTATGCCTTAACTATTAATTATTAAGGGCTGGATTTTCATAGGGCCGTGGAGGCGGGTTTGGAGGCGTGTGGGGGATAAAAAATTGCGAAAAGTGGCGGGCAGACCTGATCCCGCCTCCATGCAATTTTGATAAAATCGTGTGCGGTGTTCTCGACTCTGTCCCGCCTCCAAGAGGTGGGAGAGGCCATTAAAGCCCTTAACAAGCCCTAAATTGGCACTGTAATGCCATTTTGAAACGTTTTAGCTAGTTTAACCCTTTTCCGACGTGAAGCACGCCTGATGTGAAACACGCCAGTGAAACCTGGCGGGAGCACAAGTGGATAGCTGACTATCAGCTGCAGGTCCACTATTACAACGGAGATGTGATGAAGGTAGTAGTAGTATTAGGTCTGAAAGTCGCCTCTGATGCTGCTGCATTGAATGTCTTCAGAGACTGCCTGGCCTTTGCTGTGAGAGGACCTGGATGCAAAAAACATTCTCATTCTCTCTCTCTCTCTCTCTCTGAGATGCTGCTCATTTTGCATCCAGGTCCTCTCACAGCAAAGGCCAGGCAGTCTCTGAAGACCTTCAATGCAGCAGCAATGATGACATCATCAGAGGCGACTTTCAGACTGAAACCACTAATTGGTTCATGGGTTCCCACATGCTGGAACTCAATTGCCCAATTAGGTGAAAATTGCATCAATCTCCCACATCCAATTGCAGTCGGGTGGATAACACGAAATGCGGATGACACGACCCCAACCCGCCCCAGTATCAAAATCCAGCCCTAAGTGTCTGACTACACAGGAACAGGAGGAGGCTATTCAGCCCCTCGAGCCTGTTCTGCCATTCAATTAGATCATCGCTGATCTGCATATTAACTCCACTACCTGCCTTGGTTCCTTCTCCCTTAAGACCCTTGCCTAACAAAAATCTCTCAATCTCAGTTTTGAAATTTTCCTCTTTGAATTTGCAATGTAAACAATGGAGAAAAGACAAAAAAAAGTGTGACATAGTGTGATGGGATATGTTTCCCATAAAGTTTACAGTGTTGAATAGAACTTCTTTGTTCATGGGTCATTAGATCAGTCCACTTGTGGGATGTGAATCATACTTTAACACTTACTTGTGTGATTCATAAAAAAATATGGAGGGTCTGATTTAACTTCAAGCTTCAGATGAAGTAGGTGTTCTTCTGTGTACTACATGTAATAAAATCATAAACCTACTTATAAGGAACAGGTTTACAATTTGGCCATGGTGCGTCGAGGAAATCTTCCCATTATATTTAATGTAAAGGAAAGTAAGACTTGCATTTATATAGCCCCTTTCACGACCATCGGACGTCTCAAAGCACTTTACAGCCAATGAAGTGTGAACAACATTGGTTTATGAATGATCTGTGGGTGTGTTTGTACTCACAAAAGGGTAATAATATCCTTTCCATGATTAGGTACCTGTAACTACAGAAGGTACTGTAGATGGGTTCTAACCAATGCCATGTGCACACACCACTTGCTTTGATTTATAATCTATCTCCCTGCTAATGCATCCCAGTACCATAGTCGTTTACTGGAACTAAGCAGCGTGTGCTCTCATTGATTTATCTATTATAATCTCCAGATCTCTTTGCTGATCAGCACATTGTATCACTGTTCTGATCAACATATGTTGGGCTGATTATTTACTCCCAAAGAACACTTACTCCCTGGGGGGCAAAGTGCAGGAAATAGGAACAGAAACCTATGATGGTGGGTCTTTGCCCTGTATGTTGCCTGGGGGGAGTTTCTGGGGTCTGCCACAAAGGTGGCTACAGGAGAAAGTGGGATGGCCAGTTTGCCTCATTTTCCACAAATTTTTCCAAAGGCCTGGTGTATCCGAGGGGATGGGGAACAAGGCAAGAAAGGTCTGAAAAGATAAGCCATCACATCCTGGATGTTTGGACCTGGAGGCTTTCTCGCTGATGAAAGAAGAAAGAACTTGCATTTATATAGCGCCTTTAATTTTTTAAAAATTCATTTTATGGGATCAGGGCGTCGCTGGCAATGCCAGCATTTATTGCCCATCCCTAATTGCCCTTGAGAAGGTGGTGGTGAGCCGCCTTCTTGAACCGCTGCAGTCCGTGTGGGGATGGTACTCCCACAGTGCTGTTAGGGAGGGAGTTCCAGGATTTTGACCCAGCGGCGATGAAGGAGTGGCGATATACTTCCAAGTCAGGATGGTGTGTGACTTGGAGGGGAACTTGGAGGTGGTGGTGCTCCCATGCACCTGCTGCCCTTGTCCTTCTAGGTGGAAGAAGTCGCAGGTTTGGGAGTTGCTGCTGAAGAGGCCTTGGCGAGTTGCTGCAGTGCATCTTGTAGATGGTACACACTGCAGCCACGGTACGCCGGTGGTGGAGGGAGTGAATGTTTAAGGTGGTGGATGGGGTGCCAATCAAGCGGGCTGCTTTGTCCTGGGTGGTGTTGAGCTTCTTGAGTGTTGTTGGAGCTGCACTCATCCAGGCAAGTGGAGAGTATTCCGTCACACTCCTTACTTGTGCCTTGTAGATGGTGGAAAGGTTTGGGGGACTCAGGAGGTGAGACACTCGCCGCAGAATACCTAGCTTCTGATCTGCTCTTGTTACCACAGTATTTATGTGGCTGGTCCAGTTAAGTTTCTGGTTAATGGTGGCCCCCAGGATGTTGATAGTGGGAGATTCGGCGATGGTAATGCCATTGATTGTCAAGGGGCAGTGGTTAGACTCTTGCTTGTTGGAAATAGTCATTGCCTGGCACTTCTGTGGCGCAAATGTTACCTGCCACTTATCAGCCTAAGCCTGAACATCGTCCAGGTCTTGTTGCATGCGGGCATTGACTGCTTCATTACGCCAGGACATCCCAAAACGCTTTACAGCCAATGAAGTACTTTTGAAGTGTAGTCACTGTTGTAATGTAGGAAATGCAGCAGCCAATTTGCGCACAGCAAGGTTCCACAAACAGCAATGTGATGATGACCAGATAATCTGTTTTTAGCAATGTTGGTTGAAGGATAAATATTGGCCAGGACACTGGGTAGAACTCCCTTGCTCTTCTTCAAAATAGTGCAATGACAGACAGGCGCTCAGATAAACACTTCATCTGAAAGACGGCACTCTCTGACAGTGCAGCACTCCCTCAGTACTGCACTGGGGTGTCAGCCTAGATTAAGTGCTCAAGTCTCTGGAGTGGGGCTTGAACCCACAGCCATCTGATGCAGAGGTGAGAGTGCAACCAACTGAGCTATGGCTGACATCTGTACCACATAAGGCCGTGAAGGGCTTATATTGTTACCCCCATTTCTAATCGCCTGTACTGGGGGTACGACCAAGCCATTGAAATGACAAGACCCACCAAAATACAGGCATAGTCAGGACAGGCACAGCGCACTTCAAGTCTGTCCAGCACTCATCAAGAGAGGGCTGAAGAGAGAGAAGAAATATTGTGGCTACTCATTCTTTGTTCCTTGCCCCCATACTTGAGTTATCAACATTGAATTGTAGCTGCCACCTACGGGCACGTTGTCACATTCTATCCTATTGTTTTTGACCTTGGTGTCCTGCATTATGAGCCTTGGCCTAATGAGGTCATACTGTCTCCCTTACAGCTACAGTTACACAACCTAGTCATGTCATGACTACCTTTAAAACAGCACACACACCTAGGCTGCCGTAACTTCAGTTGAAAATCAGCGGAACCCCCATGCACGCAGTCTATCGGGGTTTCTGCCAATCTTATGCCAAAGTTACAGTGGCCGGTCAGGAGAACCCCTGAGGAAATTCCCTGTGCTATTGATGTGTCTACTAGTGTTGTTACACAATTTAGTGATGTTATGTCTCCATTAAAGAAATCTAGTGACGTTCGACAGTATAACATTGTTACAAATATAGATACTGTCTGAGCTTCACTAGAATCTGCCATTCTCTTAATTGGCCTGGGCATCTGTTATGGGAGTTGATTCTCACTGCCCTACATTTACTTTGTATGATAGCATGACTCAGGAATGTAACAATATCCCCTTGTGACCTGGACCAGATATTCATGTGTATTTCTTCAGTCTCTCCAAAGGTGAACTGTGTTACCACTATGGAGATGAGGCTGAATGCAAATCATTAATCTGCTTTATTTCACCGTAAGGTAAGCTTACAGAGCAGCAGTTATGATCAGATTAACTTAGTTCCATCAGTACAGCTTATCTTTCAGTAATGATACAAAGTAAAGAATATACCATGCTACCCCACATCAGTGGATTGCCCTACCTGACTTAAGAGGGAGAGGAGAGTGAAGAAGAAAAAGAAACACTGTCACTCGATTTAACACACCCAGCCACCAGCTCCTCGAGGTCATCCTGCAAGGTGATTTGCAGTGTCCCCCATGACATCAGGAAAAACTTTCTTTATGCGGCGAGTGGTTAGCATCTGGAATGCACTGCCTGAAAGGGTGGTGGAGACAGATTCAATCGTGGCTTTCAACAGAATTGGATAATTACCTGAAGGAAAAAAAATTGCAGGGCTACGGGGAAAGGGTGGGGGAGTGGGACTAGCTGAAGTGCTCTTGCAGAGAGCCGGCACGGGCTCGGTGGGCCGAATGGCCTCCTTCTGTGCTGTAACCATTCTATGATTCTCTGATTCTATTCTATGATTCTATATAAGAGGTCTTCTAATTGATCTTTCTGCATTTGTGACTTTGAGTTTGCTTTAGCAAAGACAGCTTTCCCTTTACCAAAAACTGACTGCCCACATGCGGGGTTTTGGTCAACGCTTTCTGACCCCCACAGAAAGTTGTGGGTTGGTTCCTGACTCCTCCCCCTGCTTGGAGAGTGGGTGGGGGGGGGGTATGGAATGGTTGGGAGAGCTGCTGATGCACCCCCTCCATCTGAATTTGGCTTCATAATAAGCTCAACAAACAGTGTGAATGTTAGGAGCCCTCAGATGAAATAATGACTCCCTTGTTTCCGATCATTCTGGGTAACTATTAATATATGGCTTTAATGTACATTTGGTAAATGCCTGCAGCTCGTGACTTTCCTTTTTTAAACCTCTGCAAATCCATTTTGTTTTAAAACCTAACACTTAATTAACTGTTTTCCAAATCCTTTCTCTGAGAGGAAAAGGATCAAAATGCCATAGAACGTGAAAACCACTGTTATCCACTCTACTGCGTTTTGTACTGTCTCAATGCCCTGACTCCTCGGACAGTCTTTATGCTCAGCAGCTACCTATACAGTCTGACTGAATGTGCTATTAGAATGAAGTAATGATATCCACTTGGATTATGTAGCTCATGGGGCAGGAATGATTAATAGGACCATTAAATTGCACACTCCATTCTCCTCTGCCCATTGATAATAGAATAGAATAACTAACCAAGGATAGAGAGGAGAGCAGTGAAAGAATGGGCCAGGGTAAGATAAAGCGCAAAGCCACATCATGAAGACCTTTCTGTTAGTGCTGTAGTGGTGATTTTTTTATGTGCAGAAGAAGTTTGCTATACATGTATGGGACTTATTTTGTAGGAATGTTCTGGAGCCATGCACCCCATAAAATGTGACACTTTATTGGTGAATTTTCCCAGCTTTTTGGAGCATAATCTTTACATTTTTTGAGTGTGTGTGCATTAATTATGATCTGTATACTACGTCATATGAGAAAATATAACACACTTAAGCTGGCTGAACACAACTATTATGATAAGCCATGTACTAGTAAAATATGAGAAACAGAGTTAACGTTTCAGGTCATTGACCCTTCGTCAGTTCTGATGAAAGGTCATCGACCTGAAACGTTAACATTGTTTCTCTCTCCACAGATGCTGCCTGACCTGCTGAGTATTTCCAGCATTTTCTGTTTTTATTTCAGATTTCCAGCATCTGCAGTATTTTGCTTTTGTACTAGTAAAGTATGCTTGTTCTTATACCATTAAACTTTTCCAACCATTTGAAATCTCTTGCCCATTCTATCTAATCTTTGAACATCTATCACCTTTTTCTTGTAATTTGGCAGTAATTTTCACCTTCACTGTGATGGCGGTAATCTAGTGGGATACATCGTCCACCTATTGTGGAACCCGCCTGGTTCCATTGAAATCAATAGGATGAAAATTGGGCAGGTTCTACAACATGCAAGCATTGCACTTTGCCAAATTACTGCTCAGACAAATGATATACAGTACATGATGGTTTGTTCACCTGCTATCAACTCATTCAGAGAAAAAAAAAATATTGCGTAAAAGTAGTAATAATTAGCTCTTCATTACAGTAACTGTCATGGGTATTATGATCCACATCAGAAGATGGCTACCTGTCTCACTTTGACAGTGAGACTTGCAGTGTTTGAGATGAGGGGTTGGTCTGAGGTCTGAAGCAATAAAGCACATAAGACTGAAGCATCTTTTGGTTGCAGCTATCCCACAGAAGATGGTTTAGAAATGTATCGGTATTCCACACGGCCCCTCGTGATGAATGTTTTGGGAAAAGGTGCCACTTCCTTCTGACTGTGGCAGATGTATGGGAAGGATGATCATTTGCTGGGGCTCAAGACATTGAGATCTGCTAGTCCCCAAATGTGGGCAGTGTTAGAGCCAGAAGACAGTTGTTTCTCTAGAAAAGGCTTCCAAACTATGCCTCCAGTTCAGATCAAGCCCATGAGCTTCAGTTAAGTGGTCTGCTAAGTTCTGGGTCCCCAGTTACTCAAAAGTTTTTAAATACAGGCGAGTAGGGTTGAAAAATATTACTTTTTGATACGTGGAAAGACCATTTTCGATTTATTAAATGTGCCTATCTTTCTGTGATATTGAACAGAAAAAAAATGCCATTCACGGGCTATCTAGTGCATCCTAGGCCCGAAATGTTTGAGGTTAGACTGAGAAACTGGCAAAACTTGGGCAAATGGAGATGGAAAATTGGTCTGGGAGCTGTTCTTGTTCTCCCCCCTCTTCCCTCATTGGTGTTTGTGCTATTTTACATTGGATGTGGATGCTTTATATGGGCAGGCATATTATAACATGCAAATTACAGAAATATGTCATGCAGTGTATTTCCCATCATTTGTGCCCTAGCAGCGCTGAATGTAAGGGCCGCTTGCACATCCCTGGGATCCAGGGTAGATAAGGGAATCTGTTAATATGATTGATTTTGATATCAGGTTTGAGACGGAGACGGGAGAGTCACAAACCAAGGTTGTAAATTTAAATAAGGCAAACTTGGAAGGGATGAGAAAATAAATTGACAAAGGAAGTGTGAGGTCATCCACTTTGGATCCAAGAAACACAAATCAGAACATTTTCGAAACGGTAAGAGGCTGGGAACTGTGGAGGAGTGACAGGATTTGGGTGTCCATGTATACAAATCACTAAGAGTTAGTGCACAGGTACAAAACGTATTTAAAAGGATAATGGAATATTGGCCTTTATCTCAACGGGGATTGGAGTACAAAGGGGTGGAAGTTAAGTTGCACTTATGCTTCAGAGCCTTGATCAGACCCCTTCTGGAGTACAGCGCTCAGTTTTGGGCCATGCACCTCATAAAGGATATATTGGCTTTGGAGAGGGCACACCGCAGATTCACTAGAATTATACCAGCGCTTAAAGGGTTAAATTATGAGGACAGACTCCATAAACTTGGCTTGTATTCCTTTCAGATCCGAACGTTGAGGGGAGATCTAAGTGAGGGCGTTAAAATTATAAAGGGATTCGATAGTGTAGATACAGAAAAACTATTTCCTCAGGTGAGGGAATCCAGAACAAGAGGGCGCAATCTTAGAATTAGAGCCAGGCCATTCAGCAGTGAAATCAGGAAGCACTTTTTCACACAAAGGGTGGTGGATTCAGGAAGTTTCAGCCTCAAAAGGCTGTGGATACGGGGTCAATTGAAATTTGCAAGCCTGAGATCGCTGAACTTTTGTTGGGTAAGGGATATGGAGCCACGGCGGGTAAATTGAGTTAAGGTACAGCTCAGCCATGATTTAACTGAATGGAGGAACTGGATTGAGGGGCTGAATGGCCCACTCCTCTTCCCATGTTCCGATAAAAGGTTGGTTCTCCAAAAACAATTGGTTACT
The DNA here is from genome assembly GCA_030390025.1 of Squalus acanthias. NCBI lineage: Eukaryota > Metazoa > Chordata > Chondrichthyes > Squaliformes > Squalidae > Squalus > Squalus acanthias. The sequence goes on along the minus strand of CM059425.1, from coordinate 123,383,945 downwards.
GTTTGCTTTTGGGAGGCCAGCCCGATGGGGAAAGCAGCAGCAATTAAAAGTTTTCACCTGCAGGATCAGGACTGTGGACCCACTTTTGCTGCTGCAAGGCACTGCAGCAACATGTCTTTCTTTGTCTTTCTTTCCCCACCCCACCCCACATTCCAAGGTGGGCATCTTAAACATCTTAAAGCAGTTGCGTTTTACTCAGATCACTTCAGAAAGGGTACCTTTTTTTGGATGTGACGTAAAATCCGGAGTGAAGCATTTTTAGGGTATTTAGTAAAGGGACACTATAATAACCCTTTTTATATCTTCTTTATGTCGAACTGTAATCTGTGAAGAACATCAGAAATAGCAGCAGGAGTAGGCCGTACGGCCCCCTCGAGCCAGTTCTGGATGAGCAAAAATTTTCTCCAATTAAATATTGGGAAGACCGAAGCCATTGTTTTCGGTCCCCACCACAAACTCCGTTCCATAGCCACTGACTCCATCCCTCACCCTAACATCTCTGAACCACACTGTTCGCAACCTTGGTGTCATATTTGACCCTGAAATGAGCTTCTGATCACATATCCACAGCATAACTAAGACCGCCTATTTCCACCTCCGTAACATCGCCTGTCTCCGCCCTTGCCTCAGCTCATCTGCTGCTGAAACCCTCATTCATGTCTTTGTTACCTCTCGACTTGACTATTCCAACGCACTCCTGGCTGGCCTCCCACATTCTACCCTACGTAAATTTGAGGTTATTTAAAACTCGGCTGCCCGAGTCCTAACTCGCACCAAGTCCCGTTCACCCATCACTCCTGTGCTTGCTGACCCACATTGGCTCTCGGTTAAGCAATGACTCGATTTCAAAATTTTCATCCTTGTTTTCAAATCCCTCCATGGCCTCGCCCCTCCCTATCTCTGTAATCTCCTTCAGCCCCACATCCCCCCCGAGATATCTGCGCTCCTCTAATTCTGCCCTCTTGTGCATCCCTGATAATAATCGCTCAACCATTGGTAGCTGTGCCTTCTGTTGCCTAGGCCCTAAGCTCTGGAATTCCCTCCCTAAACCTCTCCACCTCACTACCTCTCTTTCCTCCTTTAAGACACTCCTTAAAACCTACCTCTTTGACCAAGCTTTTGGTCACCTGCCCTAATTTCTCCTTATGTGGCTCGGTATCAAATTTTTTGTCTTTTAATACTCCTGTGAAGCGCCTTGGGACGTTTTACTACGTTAAAGGTGCTACATAAATAAAAGTTGTTGTTGTTGTTGCTCCGCCATTCATTAAGATCATGGCTGATCTTCGACCTCAACTCCACTTTCCCGCCCTATCCCCATAGAACTATGTCTTCTCCACTTAGAGTGACATAAATTCTTGGCAGATGGGTTAGCTGAAACAATAAGAATCTTGAGACCTGATAACATAGCGTGGTGCAACGCTTCCAAAATACTACCTGTTGCCTTGGGAAAAGGAGTAGAAGAAAGAGGGTAGCCTGAGTTTGTTCCAAATAGACCCTGTTAAATGGCAGCTGTTGATGATTCTGCCATTGCCATTTACACTTCATCCAGACTCATCTTTTGTTTCTTAACTTGTCCCATTACCATCTCCTTTTGCCTTGCACCATCATCCCTTTTGTCTCTTAATCTCTCCTGCCTTCCATCCTATCACCTTCCATCCTATCACCTTCCCTTTTGTTCTTTCCTCTCCTCCCCCCTCTCCCTGCCCCTACACTTGCTTAAGAACCTTTTACATCTCCAACTTTTTCCAGTTCTGACGAAGGGTCATCGACCTGAAACATTGGGCTGGATTTTGTCTTGGGGTCGGGTTGGGGTCGTGTCATCTGCATTTCGTGTCCCCCCCGACTCCAGATTAATGTGGATGAATGATGTAATTTTCACTTAATTGGGCAATTGAGTTGCAGCATGTTGGAACCGATGAACTAATTAGTGGTTTCAGTCTGAAAGTCGCCTCTGATGATGTCATCATTGCTGCTGCCTGGTCTCAGAGACTGACTGGATGTTGGTCAGAGAGGACCTGCCTGGCTTTTTGCTGTGAGTGGACTGGATATATGAGAGAGAGAGAGAGAGAGAGAGAGAGAGAGAGACAGTTTTTTTTGCATCCAAGTCCTCTCACACCAAATCCCATGCAGTCTCTGAAGACATTCAATGCAGCAGCATCAAAGGCGACTTTCACAACCTTCATCACATCTCCGCTGTAATAGTGGACCTACAGCCGATAGTCCGCTACCCATTTGTGCTCCCGCCAGGTTTCACTGGAGTGTTTCACACCAGGCGTGCTTCACGTCAGAAAAGGGTTAAACTAGCTAAAACGTTTCAAAATGGCATTACAGAGCCAATTTAGGGCTTGTTAAGGGCTTTAATGGCCTCTCCCGCCTCTTGGAGGTGGGACGGAGTCGGGAACCCCGTGACTGATTTTGTCAAAATTGCGTGGAGGCGGGATGGGGTCGGGACCCCCGACCCCGCAAATTTAACCCCCCACACGCCTCCAAACCCGACTCCACGGGTCATTCAAAATCCAGCCCATTAACTCTGTTTCTCTCTCCACAGAAGCTGCCTGACCTGCTGAGTATTTCCAGCATTTTCTGTTTTTATTTCAGATTTCCAGCATCCGCAGTATTTCGCTTTGGTCCTGTTAAATGGTAACTGCTAGTGGAAATGCAATTGTGCATTTATTAGATTCTTTCTAATAAGTAATATATCACGAATGATTCTCCCTACTGCTTGGTGCAATGTTCCGTTCCTGCATTGCATCCAAAGTTTTAAAATGATAACAAAGCAGCAATAAGTCCTTTTCAGATAAATTGCCTACAAAGAGGCTCTAGAAAGCCACTCACGGCCAAATCAAAAGGTTCACGCACCACAACAGGGATGCAATTTAAGCCAAGTATGAGCAGTCATTCCAAAACAGATGGAACCTGTCAGTGTTCCTTTACTAGATTATAGGTGCTAGAAAACACAAGCAGCAGGGCTCACTTTCTGGAAACCCAGCGTGAACTGAGATTACCTGGAGTGCAGCAGCAGCTCGATGAGCTCAGACTGTAACTCTGTAAGTTTTCCATATGATGCATAAATTTGCTGATGCACAGTGCCTGCTGGTATAATAATCCTTCTGTTCTTCCAGAATGCATCTTAAAGGGTGATCTTCAAAACCCATGCTTCCGACACAGCAGACTAAAAGAATTAAGCCTCATTTTGGAACAACACAAACACACAAGAATTATTCTTATTTATACAGTAATTACTGTGCCCCTTTTAATGATGCAACTACCCACACACATTTCAAAAAACAAGTATTTCATGTTAAGTCATGATTTTACTGACAATACTGTGGTAAGATTTCAGATATATAGGACGAGGCAAATGTGCTGCAATGGTTTTCTTTCTAGTCCTGTACATTCCTATGTCCCTACATAAGGTACTGCCCATCCCCCTGGTCACAAGATCATAGGATAAATACAGCTAAGGATGACCATTCGGTTCATGATGGCTTTTCCATTTGGAAAAACCTACAATCTGCCTCCAATCCCCCATTACTGCATCCAACACTTCCACATGACTCCAAGGTTCCTGCTCTATTACCATTATCCAGAAATTCATTCCAAGTTCTTAGGGAGTAATTTTAACTTTTGGCGATAATATAAAATGGGCGATATCAGATTGGGAAAGGTATATAATGGACGGCTGATCCGATAGCGCCTGGTTTTCACTGTCAACAAAAGTTAAAATTAACAACTTAGTGCGAATAATTTACAGATATCAGCACTAAATTTGCCTTTAACCATTTAGAATTTATGGCCTCTTCTCTTACTCTCCTTGTTTACCTTGAAACAGTGCTCCAGATGAACTTTTTTAATAGCATTCAATAAATTGTGTATCTCTAAGATCTCCGCCAAGTTGCCTACTTTCAAGATGAAAGAGCCCAAGTTTGTCTTGTCTTTCCTTTTAACTCAATCCTCTGATAGCAGGGATAAGCCTTGTGGCTCCTCTCTGCACTTGCTCCAAGACTTGAATGTTTCAACCGTCAGCTGTGGCTCAGTTGGTAGCACTCTTGCCTTTGAGTCAGAAGGTTGTGGGTTCATCGTCCCCCTCCAAAGACTTGAGCACAAAAATCTAGGCTGACACCCCAGTGCAGTCTTTTGGATGAGATGTTAAACTGAGGCCCTGTCTACCCTCCCAGGTCAATGGAAAAGATCCCAAGGCATCACTTTGAAGACGATCAGGGGAGTTATCCCCGGTGTCCTGGCCAATATTTATCCCTCAACCAACATCACTAAAACAGATTATCTGGTCATTATCACATTGCTGTTTGTGGGAGCTTGCTGTGCGCAAATTGGCTGCTGCGTTTCCTACTTTACAAAAGTGACTACTCTTCAAAAGTACTTTATTGGCTGTAAAGTGCGTTGGGATGTCCTGAGGTCGTGAAAGGCGCTATAGAAATGCAAGTCTTTCTTTCTTTTCTTTCTTTCCCTTGTCTTTGACCACCACTGGACACAATAGTCAAGTTTTGGTCAGACCAGAGCACTGTAGTTTGAGTGAAATCTTTCACTTTATACTCTGCTAATTTAGTAATACAATTCAGATACTTCCTGTAATTGCTGCTTCAGCGATTAGACATGTTAAGTGCTGACTTGTCAAATCAACTACCACCACATGATCGCTCTCAGCTTCACCTTTAGCTATTCCTTCACCCTTCATAGAGCATGTATGTCCTCCATTTTTTGTTCTTACGACTGTTATTTACACTTATCTTATTGAATCTCACCTGCCACTCTTCTGCCACAGATTTTATCAAGCTCCTTTGGCAGGTCGTTCACTGTGAGATTTAATTAGGTTTTTACCATTTCACTTGTAATGTTTCTATTTACCACAAAGATGAAACTGTTGAACTAGACTCAGGGGCCACAGTGGGGGGGAATGGGGGGGGGGATGGGGGGATGGGAATGGGGGGGAATGGGGGGATGGGAATGGGGGGGATGGGAAGGGTGTGTGGGAACTCGGTTGCAACCGGCGATCCCGGCAAGGTTGGGGGTGTGGAGGCCCTGTCGATCTCAACGGCAGGGCTTTATTTGAATAATTCTATGCAGCGTAAAGCCCGACATCTGGTCAGATTTGATACCTGGCTGGCGGGCGAGAGTGGGCATCTGGCGGCAGGAGGCCACAGCTGGGGATCCAAGTGAATGGTACCTGGCAGTCAGTAGGGGAGGTGGGGGGGGCTCTGGCTGCGACCAGAAGGGGAGTAGCCCGGCACAAGGGAGGCCCAAGGCTGCGACAAGGAGGGGAGTAGCCCGGTGTAAGGGAGGCCCAAGGCTGCGACTGGGAGGGGAGTAGCCCGGTGTAAGGGAGGCCCAAGGCTGCGACTGGGAGGGGAGTAGCCCGGTGTAAGGGAGGCCCAAGGCTGCGACCGGGAGGGGAGTAGCCCGGTGTAAGGGAGGCCCAAGGCTGCGAGTGGGAGGGGAGTAGCCCGGTGTAAGAGAGGACCAAGGCTGCGACTGGGAGGGGAGTAGCCCGGTGTAAGGGAGGCCCAAGGCTGCGACCGGGAGGGGAGTAGCCCGGTGTAAGGGAGGCCCAAGGCTGCGACTGGGAGGGGAGTAGCCCGGTGTAAGGGAGGCCCAAGGCTGCAACCGGGAGGGGAGTAACCCGGCACAAGGGAGGCCCAAGGCTGCAACCGGGAGGGGAGTAGCCCGGTGTAAGGATCAGGGCTGGTATGTGACTGGCCTTATTTTAGCTGCCCCTTCCCCGCACGGTTTCCATCAGTTAAAATCAGGGCCTGGATATCTATATGTGAACAAGCCATATAGCTCTGTCCTCACACAGCTTGAGTTGTGAAGTGGCTAGTTCTGACTGTGCGGGCACTAAATGTAAAGCTGAGTTTGAGGTCAATGAGTATGAAATGCATGATAACTGACTCAGGTATTATCCTTTCAGTGAGTGAACAGGAAGCATATGCATTCAATTTATGTGCTGTGGTCATTTCTCTTTATCCTTCATCTCAGAATTACTTTTCCCCTTCATTGATATTTAACTCTTCAAAGTTGTTCTACCTTAATTCAGTAATTTATTTTGATGAAATGAATGTTGAGGGGGCTTTGATCAAAATTAAAAGGAGCTCTGCTCTTACTGAGCAATGCTGTCTAGCTTCATCGGAAAAAAAATCTTAACGAACGAGAGTCTTGGCTCTAAGGAACCAGTTATGATCAAGATGAGGGATAATCAAGTCATCAATCATATGCCAAATACAGATAGGGATAAATCAATTTATATGCCACAAACTATTCACTTATTCGCCTATTTAAAAGCAGGATGGTGATTTTTTTTATCAACACCAAGTATAATACATGGTAATGGGATCTGTGAATGTGGATTATGCATTGAATATATAATTATAGGATAAAGTATGAATGAAGATTAACTACAGTAGAATATATTTTCCAAATGACTTTGTTCCACACACTCATACTAAATCCCTCCACTTTTTTGACTTTGGAACAGTGAGATAGTGTTAAGGACTCTGGTGATCATTAAGTGCGGTCAAGTTGACCCCTGAATTGGGCAGGCGATGTCTTTTGATGGACTAACAGATGACCAGTTTGAATCAAATATTTCCCCAATATCTTTGAGGTAAGAGATGAAGTTGAACCATGTCCTGACACAAGTGGAGCAGCATTACACTGCTACAGGGGTTCCTGTTACCCAGGTTAAGTTGGACTGTGTTGATCCTGAGCACTGGTTCATTTGCTGGTGGAGAAAGCAAATACGGCTACAGCAAAGCCAGAAGCTCATTTTCAAGTGAGTTTTGCTCTGGCTCCTCTTGAGGGACAGGTGAGTTGGGGTTCATAGTTCTGAATATCCCTGCTGAAGGTCACAGATGCGGAGATGCCGGTGTTGGACTGGGGTGGACAAATGTGAGAAGTCGCACAACACCAGGTTATAGTCCAACAGTTTTATTTGAAATCACAAGCTTTCGGAGCGCTGCTCCTTCGTCAGGTAAACTTCACCTGACGAAGGGGCAGCAGCTCCGAAAGCTTGTGATTTCAAATAAAACTGTTGGACTATAACCTGGTGTTGTGCGACTTCTCACGAAGGTCACAGAGACCTTGTTTGGGGGGAAATTAAGCTCACTTTACACAAACAGAAGCAAACGCTCCTGAACTTTGAATATCCTCTCCATCACCAAGACCGTCTACTTCCACCTCCGCAGCATTACCCGTCTCCACCCGTCTCAGCTCATCTGCTGCTGAAACCCTCATCCATGCTTTTGCTACCTCCAGACTCGACTATTCCAAAGCTTTCCTGGCCGGCCTCCCACTTTGCACCCTCTGTAAACTTGAGCTCATCCCAAAACTCTGCTGCCTGTCTCCTAGCTCGCACCAAGTCCCATTCACACATTCCCCTTGTGCTCGCTGACCTACATTGGTTCCCGGTCTGGCAACACCTCTACTTTAAAATTCTCATTCTTGTTTTCAAATCTCTCCATGGCCTCGCCCCTCCCTACCTCTGTAACCTCCTCCAGCCCGACATCCCTCTGAGATCTCTGCGTTCCCCCAATTCTGGCCTCTTGCACATCCCCGATTTTCTTCACTCCATCATTGGCAGCCGTGCCTTTTAGCTGCCTTAGCCCTAAGCTCTTTAATTCCCTCTCTAAGCCTCTCCGCTCCGTAAGGCGCTCCTTAAAACCTACCTCTCTGACCAAGCTTTTGGTCATTTTATTTTATTAATCATTCCCGGGATGTGGTTGTCGCTGGCAAGGCCAGCATTTATTGCTCATCTCTAATTGCCCATGAGAAGGTTGCGGTGAGCCACCTTCTTGAATTACTCCCATAGAGCCTGCTGCTTTTGTCCTTATAAAGAAAAGAAAGACTTGCATTTATATAGCGCCTTTCACGACCACCGGACGTCTCAAAGCGCTTTACAGCCAATGAAGTATTTTTGAAGTGGAGTCACAGTTGTAATGTGGGAAACGCAAGCAAGCTCCCACAAACAGCAATGTGATAATGACCAGATAATCTGTTTTCATTATGTTAGTTGAGGGATAAATATTGGCCAGGACACCGGGGATAACTCCCCTGCTCTTCTTCGAAATAGTTCCATGGGATCTTTTACGTCCACCTGAGAGAGAAGACGGGACCTCGGTTTAATGTCTTATCCAAAGGACGGCACCTCCGACAGTGCAGCACTCCCTCAACACTGCACACGAGTGTCAGCCTAACTTTATGTGCTCAAGTCCCTGGCGTGGGACTTGAACCCACACCCTTCTGACTCAGAGGCGAGTGTGCTACTAACTGAGCCACAGCTGACACTGTGGTGATAGGTGGAAGAGGTTGCGTGTTTGGGAGGTGCTGTCGAAGAAGCCTTTGCGAGTTGCTGCAGGGCATTTTGTAGATGGTACACACTGCAGCCACGGTGCGCCAGTGGCGGAGGGAGTGAATGTTTAAGGTGGTAGATGAGGTGCCAATCAAGTGGGCTGCTTTGTCCTGGATGGTGTCAAGCTTCTTGAGTGTTGTTGGAGCTGCACTCATCCAGGCAAGTGGAGAGTATTCCATCACACTCCTGACATCTGCCGTAATATCTCCTTATGTGGCTCGGTGTCAAATTTTGTTTGATAATCGCTCCTGTGAAGCACCTTGGGACATTTTAATCTGTTAAAGGTGCTATATAAATGCAAATTGTTGTTGTTGTTTCGAGGCACTGAAGAGATCCATACAAGAATTCCTGAAATTCTTTCTGGAAGAGTGAAACAATGTGAGATAGTTAAAAGACTCCAGCAATTATTCAGAGTAGAATGATGTTAAAGAGTGGAATACTGTCTGGATACACAATTAGAATTCTAGTTTTTATTAAATGTTTCACAAAGATGCTGGATGAAGTGGAGCCACCCCCAAAAGTTCCAGTAACTCTTGGTTTGAGAGTGCAGTGCTAGGAAACTGCCATGAGCACTTTTGTTATCCACATTAAGACAGATGAGGTTGGCTACTTGAGCCATGTAGTTGCTGCTGGAGAAAGGAAATAATACTGCAGCAAAGCCAGAAGCCCATTTTGAAGAGTTTTGTTCTGGGCCCTTTTGAGGAGGATAAACAGTCACAGATGAACTAGAGCTTACTCCAAATGTTCTGGATTTCCCTGCTGAAGTGCAAAGGGGAAGAGTACATCGAATGACTGCTGTAGCCAATGATGCGCCACACTATGATTTGTCAAGCATTGTGGATCTTACCAATGGAGCAGACTCCTCTCTCTGTTAAGATGCATGTCCAGTCTGAAGCTGAAGAAACTAAGTAAGATGCTGAAATTATAGATGGAAGTAAGAAGGGCTGAAGAATGTTCTAATGTTAGCTGGTGTGGAGAATGAGCAGGGTAAACACTGAGCACTAGTGGTGGCTGAATCGCTCCTTACTGGAAACCTTGAGAAACATCTGGAGCAGAAGGATCTGTTGATTAAAGCAGATCCTGCAGTTGTGGAACTCAAGTTTACCTTGGAAACAGCAATGAGAGAATCTTCCAATGTCCATCTCAATGCCATTGCTGTCATGTCAACTGAAGGACAAGAATCCATTGGTCACATGCTCTGCTAGAGGTTGTCTTCCAGTAGTTCTGTTCATCAGCAATGCTCTTGACAGGGTGTCAGACTACCATCAGGCCCGTTGGAAGGAGGAGATGAGCACAAGTTGATGGTCCTCCAGTCCATCGAGGGGGGTAGGAAGGGCAGGTCTGGAGGAACTACCAAACACTGATGGTCCTCCAGCCAACAGGGAGCGGGATGGACGGGTCTGGAGGACTTACTGAACATTGTGCACAAGCTCGGTAGGTTTCTTTCAATGCTCTGCTGTATGATTTAGAGCCCAGCGAGGAGACTGCACAGATGGCTGGACAAACTGTGGTAGATGCACCCATCTATTGACTTGGTTTGGTGAGGTCATTGCCACCCAATAGGATGTTTTTAGAAATCACAAGAATAATCCCTTTTATAACTTAAAAAAAATATATAAGCAAGATAGGGGAGGCAGCAATGTGTTCAACATTTACAGTACAAACATTGACCTAAGCTACCTTTGGCAAGTTACTTCTGCAGGTTGATCAAAAAATAAACACCCTATTGACTTTTGAGGAGATGTTTGATTGAGCACTGAGCCCGCAACGTTTGTCGTTATTTGACGCAAGCTCCAATTTGGGGGATATGCAACCTAATTAAATGTAGCAGTTTGTTGTTTAAGATCAGAGAATTCATTGTCTAAAATAAAGCGATGTTACCGAAGTGGAGGAGTTTTTGGAGGATGTGCGGCGGCAGCAGGAACGGACAGTAGGTGGTCCCTTGTCTAAAAAGACAGATGAGAGCCTGTTCTTCGTTGACACAGGAGACGGAAGGAAAGGTCTGCTCTACAATAAAGGAAAATTGCAGCCTCTGCAGAACGACTCAATAATAAAGAAAAAGATCTGTTTTAAGAGATCATACTGGGGCATGCAGCCTCACCCACCAGGAGTGGGATTTGTGAATTCCTCATATCTGCAGGTCATTTCACTCATTAATTTCCTCTGATTCAGATCTTTTTCACCTTCCTTTTTTTCTTTCTCTTTTATTCCAACCCCGCAATAATGGTTGATTGTTTCAGTTCGGACAGAGCGATCTACCGAAAAAATTAACTCGTCCTTTCTCTCCGAACCTGCTGTTTATTTCTAGTATTTGCCATTTATTTTCATTCTGTACTGTTTGATTTACTTCTACAGTTCTAACAAGAATGCCAACCTTGAAGTTCTGTTGCCCTTCACCATAATGATTTTAATTTGCCTTTTTCATTCTGTTCATCATCGCTGTCCCGCCCCCTTCTTTTTTGTGAGAAGTCGCACAACACCAGGTTATAGTCCAAGGGGTAGAAATTAGGTCGCGCCCCATTTGGGGCGCAAATATCGTCCGGACGCAAATATTAGCGCCTGGCGCTAATTATCGGCACTGACAGGAAACTTCACTTTTACCGCCCCGGGAGGTGAGTGGAGCGCTAAAGCAGGCGCGGCACACCTGTCTTAAGGCGCAAAGGCCAAGGAGTGAGGCGCTAACTCAGCGCACGAGCGCAGCGCAGCTGCTGCCAGTTAGCGAGGGAACACAGACACACTGGCGCCGGCCACTTCTTAAAGCGGGGGGGGGCCACTTGCTCCCCAGCCACACCCTGCTCATTGCAGCCTTGAATCTCAGCCTGGAGAGACCTGTAATCCATTTTGCTGCCAAGCATGGAGAGGGTGAGAGAACGCGCTCATCGCTTCACCGAGCGGGCCTTGGATGCTCTGGTTGACGCAGTGGAGCGCAGATGATGTATGCTGTTCCCGGAGAGTGGCAGGAGGCCTTTGCCACGCGAGTTCAGAAGAGTGTGGAGGGAGGTGGCTCAGAGCGTCTCCTCCAGGAGCATGGTGCCCAGGACCCATGTTCAATGCCGCAAAATGTTCAACGACCTCACTCGGGTCGTCAGGGTGAGTGGCTTTTTCTCAATACCTCTCCATCCCTCCATCTCAACCTCACTCTATGGCCAGAGGGTCTTAAAACCCCAATGCACAACACTCATCCAACACCTATGGCCCTTTCATGAAACACACACACACATTCTACACTTTGCATACAGTAAGGGCTATTCACCTATGGGAGGCACATCAGGCAAGACCATGGCTGTATATTTACTCAGATGCTGTCCTTTTTCTTGCAGGCTAAGCTGGCTCATAATCGGAGACAGCAGCAACGGACGGGTGGAGGGCGGCTTCAGCTGCAACCCCTCAGCGATCTGGAGGAGCGCGTCCACAGGATTGTGGCAAGCCGGGTGATCGGTCCCGTCGCCACTGGAGACGCCGACCCCGTTGTGGACAGCAATGTTAGGTCATCACCTTTTTGTCCTCTGTCCTTCCACTTGTCCCTCACAATACCAGCCTTTGACACTTTCAATCCAACTTGCTAACTCGCTGCACTTATTCCTCCCTTACTGCCACCCTGTCCTCACACTAAAGCCACTCTTGTACCTCCCTGCTTTCAGATGGTGATTCACCAGCTGAGGAGACGGGCCCTGAAGCTGCCAGTGGGAGTGATGCTGCAGCCGAGGAGGAAGAGGAAGCCGGAGCATCAGTGCCACCCTCTCCCGAGGAAGCCCATGCCCACACTGGGAACACGCCTTCCCCGGAGGGGAGCAGGGGGGAAGGGGCTGATGATGGTGAAGCTCCAGGACCCAGCGGGCTGCAGCAACGCCATGGGGGGGGGGGTAGGGAAGAACGGGGGCCTTCTCCCCAGAGGGAGAGTATGCCAGACACTCCTACTGCAATGGACGCAGAGGAGGAGCGGCTGATTGCAGAAATGAACACCCAGGCGGTGGGCATGCACACTGAGCTCATGGGTGCAGTGGGAAGGGTGCCCGAATGCATTGAGTCACTGGCAAGGAGTGTGGAGCACTTCGCTGTAGCACAGGCGGATGCCACACTAACGCTTAGTGCTGCAATTCAGTCACTGGCTGCCATGATCCCACCTCTGACTGCTCTCATACAGACTCAGATGGAGGCCACGCGAGCACAGACTGCTGCCAACCTCGATGGTTCGTGCACATGTCCCCGGGGCTGTCACCGCGCCGCAGCAGGCCAGCAATCTGTTCTCCGGCAGATTGCTCCGGATGCTGAAGTGCTGCCCCGTGGGAGTGCCAGTGTGTCGGGCGAGCAGGGAGTTGCTGTCCTCTCTCACGATGACAGCATTCCTGCTGCCAACACTGTCACTTCTCCACTGCACTTGCCACCGCCTGTAGGACAGACTGCTGCCGCCCATGCAGAGTTGGTGCAGTCTGCAGCCGGGCCCTCCAGGCCCAGAAGTGGTCGAGGCCGTCCTTCAGGGGCATCTGCAGTGTCAGGGTCTGACGAGCAGCAGCCTTCCACCAGCCTTGCTGCAGCCACTGAGGTCCCATTACGGAGGAGCAGTAGGGTTGGAAGGGGGGAAGTGCGCAAGGGAAGGAGATCACCCTCGAAGGGCAAAAAGTAGGAGGTGTGCCAAAATGCTGGTCATTTTTTTATTAAAGGCCGAGGGTCGTGGTCCAACTTTTGTTTAGTGTTTTGGACATTATCTCCAGGTTGTGAGAACCAGTTATGTTATTGACTGTTTTTTTGTGTTTATTTCTATGAGTTTGTCATGAGGAATTGACACACACAGAGTTTGTAAAATAAATAAGTTTCTGTTTTCAAAATATACATGGCTGGTGCTTGGAATTATTGGTGCCTTGGCCGGCTTAGGGGTTGCGTGCTGGGTTGATTAGTGTTTGTAGCAATGGCAGGGGCCCTAGAAGCGGCTTGCTATTAGTCGTTGACGGACGGCCCTTGCAGTTTGACCATTGTGGGCCGCCCTCCTGCCTTGGTGCTGCTGATGATCATCGTCCTCGTCCTCTTCCTCCTCTTCCTCCTCCTCCTCTGGTGGTGCTACAAGGCCTGGTGGCATTGGCTGGGTCCTGAGGATTGCCATGTTGTGCAACATGCAGCACACGACTATGAAGTTCGAAACTTGCTCAGGCGAGTACTGCAGGGCTCCTCCGGAATGGTCCAGACAGCGGAACCGTTGTTTCAGCACGCCGATTGTGCGCTCAATAATGTTCCTGGTTGCTTGATGGCTTTCATTGTACCGCAGCTCAGCAGGGGTGTTTGGCGTACGGAGCGGTGTCATCAGCCAGGTTCTCAATGCGTACCCCTTGTCCCCCAGAAGCCAACCAACTGGCTGATGCGGTGCCTCGAAAACTTCTGCCACAGTAGTCTGGCGCAGGATGAAAGCATCGTGGCAGCTGCCCGGATAGTGGGCATTGACAGCGAGTATCACCTGTCTGTGGTCACAGACCAACTGCACATTCAAGGAATGGAACCCCTTCCTGTTCCTGAATTCCTCTGCATTCTCTCGCGGAGCACGCAAAGCCACACGCGTGCAGTCAATGGCGCCCTGCACCATGGGGAAGCCCGCTACCCTCGCAAAGCCCAGAGCACGGTCACGCTGCTTGTCTGGGGTCATAGGGAAAGAGATGAAGTCTCGTCTCCTTCTGAAGAGGGCATTGGTGACCTGACGGATGCAGCGATGCACCGCAAACTGGGAGATATTGGCGAGATCCCCAGCAGCAGCTTGGAATGAGCCAGTGGCGTAGAAGTTCAAAGCCACTGTGACCTTCACTGCCACCGACAGAGATGTCCTGGACCTCAGCTGAGGCTGCAGATCTGGCTGCAGCAGGTGGCAGAGCTCAGTGACCACCTCCTTGCTGAATCGCAGCCTCCGCAAACACAGCTCCTCGGACATATGGATGTAGGAGAGCTGTTCACGATATACCCTGGGAGGGTAAGCTCTCCTGTACATGCGCCTGATGGCCCTCCTCCGTCTGGCCATCATTGCCACTCTCTGTCTGCGTCTCTGTATCCTCCGATTCAGCTGGAGCAGGACGACGCCCCCAATCATTGCAGCCCCCATATTCTCTTTGCCAGAAAAGTAATGAGGTACAGCAACTAAAGTAGCAACAAAGTTAGGATGAATAGGCAAAACTACCTCACAAAGCGTTGAGTCAATGTAGAAGTCTCTCTCTCTCTCTCCCCGAATCTCTCTCTCTCTCTCAGAACGAGTGGTGCATAAATGTCGACCACAGAAAAAGACAGGAAGAGGCCCCCTTTAAATAGCGCCCCCCCCAGCCCCACACCGATTGATAACGTTCCAGTCTTCCGGTCGTTGGAAGCGCCAGGCGGTAAGGCAGGGGGCGCCACTCAATTTCCGCTCCGGGGCGCCCCAAGGGCGTTGCACCATGGAATGACGTCACAATCTGCGCGCGCAGGTGGTCGCAGCGGTAAGTTTTAGCGCCGCCGCACAATCTCAAGTTAAGTTCTCGAGCGGCGCAAACAGCGCTGCGCCCGGGCGTTAGCGGCTTAACGCCCCATTAGCGCCCTCTTAAGGCGCTAACGGGAGGCGCAACCAAGTGAATTTTTACCCCCAACAGTTTTATTTGAAATCACAAGCTTTCGGAGCTGCTGCTCCTTCGTCAGGTGAAGTGAAGATTTCAAATAAAGCTGTTGGACTATAACCTGGTGTTGTGCGACTTCTCACTTTTGTCCACCCCAGTCCAACACCGGCATCTCCGCATCATGGCCACTTCTTTTTTGTGATTAGCTTGTGTATGTGCCAAGACCTGCTATTACAAAAAGGAAAAAAAAAGATTTACATTTCTATAGCGCCTTTCACGACCTCAGGACCTCCCAAAGTGCTTCACAGCCAACAAAGTACAACTGAAGTGTAGTCACTGTTGTAATGTAGGAAACGCGGCAGCCAATTGGCACACAGCAAGCTCCCACAAACAGCAATGTGATAATGACCAGATAATCTGTTTTAATGATGTTGGTTGAGGGATAAATATTGGCCAGGACACCGGGGAAAACTCCCCTGCTCATCTTTGAAATAATGTAATGGGATCTTTTACATCCACCTGAGAGAGCAGACGGGGCCTCGGTTTAACGTCTCATCCAAAAGACAGCACCTCCAACAGTGCAGCACTCCCTCAGCACTGCACTGGGAGTGTCAGCCTAGGTTTTTCTGCTCAAGTCTCTGGAGTGAGACTTGAACCCACAACCTACTGATGCAGAGGCGAGAGTACTGCCCACTGAGACATGGCTAACACTCATATCATTACAGTTGTAGAATTTTTATTCTCAGCCCCCTCCTTCAGCTCTACCTCATTCCAGCTAAAGTTTCACCCGTCCTCTTGTGAGTCCACTCATGATCATGAATACTTTTGATATTCAGTGCTATTGTGACAATTGTTCTCGACACTTCATGCAACCCATCCTTTCTACCAAGGCCCACTGCATACATGCTTTACACAAGTAGGTTTTCAAGAGCGGGGGAGAGAGTTTCCCTGAGGGCTCCTAAAACAGGTGCTAGGTCCCTCATTTACATATCCAAAGGGCATAATGCCTGCTTTACGTGGCTGCTTCGGACGCCCGAAAAAGGGTGCGATCCAGTTTCAGGTCGGACATTTTTCAGGTGTCCTTGTGGCAAAGAACATTGGTCCTTGAAACTGAGCCTCATTACTACCATTTTATTCTGGCAAATTGGATGCAGTAAGGTCCAATTTCTAGCCCCATAATCTTTAATAACATCTTGCTATTGAGCAGTTTGCAGATCATTTCCATTAACATCCTCTGTGTGGGCACACTGACATGAGAAGTTTGGGGGGTGATTTTGCCAGCCCTGGGGAGGCGGTTTGGAGGTGGGACTGCTGGGAAAATGGCAGAATCTGGGGTGGGTACCCATCCCGCCCCCAACATGCTTCCGTGCCATCTTCACAGGAGGCGGGTACCCGACCCGCGCTGGGAGCCGCCTCCCCGAGGCGGGAAGGGGATTGCAGCCACTTAACTGCCCGTTAGCAGGTAGTTAACATGCAGTTAAGAGGATTATCCCCATTTTTCCAACCGAAGTGCGGGCTTCCCGACATCGGGAAACCCCGCCAGGGTCAACGAGGCGAGCAGTGGGTCTGCGGGGGTGAGTTGGGTCGAAAAGTGCGCTGTGGAGGTAAGTGATGGGTGCAAATGTAGAGAGGTAAGTATGTGAGGTGAGTGAAAAGTGTTAGAAAAACTTTACTTACCTTTGTTTCTTCCTGCAGGCTTCAACAGTTGGGGATCCGGAGGCTCCGGCACCTCCACGGCAGAGATGACAGATGGCTACTGCATTCTCCGATGCAACAGCCATCTGCTTTCTGCTCACAAAATAGGTTTGGTGAGCTTTGAGTACAAGAACTCACCAAACAACAGAGAATGTCAGTGTTTGACAGCCTCTCAAAGCTGTCAAACGATGACAATTCATCTGTCAAAAATTTTTGACAGATGAAACGTCATACGCTGACGTTCTCTGTCACCGGCTTCCCCTTAATTGGCCTGCTAAGCCCGCTGGGCGGGCTTAACAAGATCAATCAAGGGAAAATAGTGTGGGTTGGCTGGACGTCGATGGAGGCGGGACTAAAACCCGACAAGCAGCAGTCCTGCCTCCAACGCGCCCCCATTGGCAAAATCACCCCCCTGGTGTCCATGTGAAACTGTTTGGCCTTGGCACTGATGCTAACTGTATATAATGTGAATTGGGTGTTAAGGCCTGAAATTACACTGAAACAAAGTGGAAAGAAAGAGAAAAAGAAAGACTTACATTTATACAGCACCTTTCATGACCTCAGGACGTCCCAAAGCGCTTTGCAGCCAATGAAGTACTTTTGAAGTGTAGTCACTTTTGTAATGTAGGAAACGCGGCAGCCAATTTGCGCACAGCAAGCTCCCACAAACAGCAATGTGATAATGACCAGATAATCTGTTTTTTAGTGATGTTGATTGAGGGATAAATATTGGCCAGAACCCCGGGGATAACTCCCCTGCTCTTATTTGAAATAATGCCAGGGGATCTTTTACGTCCACCTGAGAGAGCAGACGGGGCCTTGGTTTAACGTCTCACCTGAAAGACGGCACCTCCGACAGTGCAGCACTCCCTCAGCACCGCACTGGAATGTCAGCCTCGATTTTTGTGCTCAAGTCTCTGGAGTGGGACTTGAACCCACAATCTTCTGACTCACAGGCGAGGATGCTACCAAAAGTGGAGTGAGTCTCCCTTGCAAAACTGGATGTACTCGGTTTTGGATGTATGATGTCCTTTTCTAGATTTTTGCAGATATCATTGGCTGTGTGCAATGCCCCATCGCAACCTGGGGACTCACCAAATCCTGTTTTAATGGCCTAGAAATCTGATCGCTCCCAAAAATGGGTGCGCACTGCACACGTCTGTTCGTGTTGTTGCAGGCAGCATATAATATTCATGCTGCAAGCTCATTATCATGAGCCAGGCATGTAGCCAGTGCTTCTCCTGCTATTCATTTGATGCATGACTATGGCGGGGGGGCGGGCGGGGGGGGGGGGGGCGGCAAGTATCAGGTGTCTCTGATGCCACTTAAAGGCAACCAGCAACTCTTAAATGGGAGATACAATCTGGCTGCAGACAGAGCAGGGGTATAGGACAACACAGATGCTAACTCGCTGGAGGGTCAGATCGCACACTAGCTCTGCTGCAGAGGACAAAGATGTTGACTTTGAGGGCCCAGGCTACTGACAAAGATTGATGAGCATATACCAGGAAATGTTAGGCACACTGGGCAGCCTGCCAGCGAGCTTATGCACAATGTTGCGGAGCATGGAGGAGTTCAGCTCCAACTTATGTCAAGGCTTCAGGCAGAGCATGGAGACCACTTTGCCCAACATGTGGTCACACAACTGCCATGGAAGCTCAGACAGCTGCCATCTTGGTTATAGGGGCAGTGTTGACAGAGGCTTCCAGGCGTCACATCACTCCTGCCACCTGTTCTCACACAGAGCCGTAAGGGCGCTGAAGCGCAGTCCCAGGTGAGTGGCCTTTGCTCCATGGGACTGGCACCTGCTATCCTCTCTCAGGATAACAACATGCCAGCTCCCCCCACTACCCACTCTGCCAGTGTCCTTGTTGGTTTCACACAGCCAGCTAAGCCAGCCTGAGATACTGCAGTCTGTAGCCGGGCCCTCAAGACCCAGAGCTGCTTGAAGTCGCCTATTACGGCCATCTGAATTGTCCATCATGTAAGCTCAGCAGCCTTCCACTTCCCAAGCTGTAGCCACTGGGGAAACTCTTAGTAGGAACACTAAGATAGGTAAGCAAGCACAGAAGACAGACATTAAGGGCTGGATTTTGCCGGCGCTCATAGGGCGTGTTTGGAGGTGGGTCCTCTGTCAAAATAGCAAAGATTGATAGCGGGTAGGGAAGTTATGTTTCAATATTCACTGGAACTCAGTAAGACACTTCTCAAGGTGAGCACAGATCTGTCCAATAAGGTGAAGTGTTGAAAATATAGATCTCACTGTATGACAACACATTACCAGAAACTTCACATGGACATTGCCTAAACTTCTCAAGTGCCTACCCTTGTGTGTTGTTAGTTGGTATGCTTGCAGTAGGATGAGGGTCAGTGTGAGTGGTGGCTAACGAGATGGGAAAGTGATAATGTAGATAGAGAGGGATGGGTGGAGGTGCAAGGTAAGTTGGTGTGAGTAAGGATGTGCAGGAGTAGGGTCGGGAAGGCAGAGTGATGGGGATGTGTTGAGTGGCACAGCAGGGTGAGTTTGACTGTGGCTTTGCAGTAATGTTTTGTGATCCACTGAGATCATTGAAAGGTTGGCGCCACTGCAGTCAGGGACTCCTGACGACATCCCTGCTTTTGCCCTCCTGTGCAATGTGCAACCAGGATACGTTGGTGTCCTGGGGAGGTCTCTTCCGCCCTTGGAAGCATATGGAGGGAGTCATTGGCGAGCCTGGGTGCAGCCCTGTACCTTTGTGCAGTGATTGTCAGTGTTTGCAGCACCTCAATGCTGTAAAACACTGACAGAACAACTGTCAAACTCAATGTGGCCGTGATCCCTTTAAGGAAACCGGCTGATGACATGTAAATGACGTCATCAGACCCGCTGCCTGTTAATTGGCTGGCAAGCCAGCAGGGTGGGCTTAACAAGGCCAATCAAGGGAAAATCCCTTTGACAGAGCCGCTGCAGCCGGGAGCGGGACTGGAACTCGGCAACCAGCGCTCCCACCACCATCCCGACACCACAGAGAAACTCCAGCCCTAAGGGTTTGCACAAGGGTGATTCAGAATTATTTCTGTTTACTGTTAGATAGAGATGGAATTGAGTTGTTTAATAAATTTGAGTTTTGTTCTGGATTTGGTGTTGGTGTTTATATTTGTATTGAAGTGAGGGCAAGACCCATAAAGCTGGACAGAAGGAAGGCAATCGTATGGTGGTAATAAGGATGGCGGTGATAATAATTATGGGACTGTTGGGGTATTGGGGTTGGAGGGATGCTTGAGATGAAGCGTTTGGATGAACCGCTATATGAGAGCTCTAGCAGCCAGGGGCAATGGTGGTTGATGCCTCTCCTCCTCTTCATGCTCCTCCTCTTCCTGTTCCACTTCTTGTTGCCCAGGTGGTGGTATGGGCTGGTCCCTCATGATGGCAAAGTTAAGAAGCATTCAGCAGACAACCACAAATCCTGATACCCATTCAGGAGTGTACTGAAGACCTCCTCCAGAACGGTCCAGGCAGTAACATAAACTGCATAAACATACAACCCCTTGTAACCAGTTCTTTACATCATTTACCTCAGTTGATGGTTTAATTGTCGATACTTTTATACAAACAATGCTGTTACTTCACAGGCTTTATGGATTTCCAACTACTGGACAGGGGCAGGAGAAGCAGTGCCTTAGAAACAGAAAATCTTGGCATGCTCTGTGAATGGCTAGTCTTGCTGTTGCTCATAGTAATAAAAAAATCCTGGGTGTGACGTGCCCCCACCCCTCCTCAACTCCAAAGTCTGGGCATGTCCATTAAGTTCAGAAGGTAGGAATCTTTACCATGTACTCTGGAACCAATGAAGCGAGACCAACTGCTTGCCACAATTAACACAGACTTTTCTTTCCGAGTTAATTAAGGGGTCCTGGTGAGAATTGTCTTAAAATAAAGTGCTGCCAGGTAAGTGGACACTGAGATGCATGATCCTGTGCAGATGGTTACAGATGAGCTGGACACTGATGGAGCGGCAGCACTTGTGGTTAATGAATGGTCTCCTGCTTTGTGCAGGAGCACGTAGGACGAAATGTGTCCAATTAATGATGCTCTGGATGGATTTTGAGAAATCCCATTACTTGGGAAAAATCGGGGCTTTCTCCTGCTTTGCTCATGTAGTTGCTTACTCTGACAAACAACACGTCAGTCACCTGCTTTACACATTTGTGGACTGCAGATTGTCTGATGCTCCTGATGTCCCCCGTGGCAGCCAAGAATGACCCTGAGGCAAAATAGTTCAGTGAAGCTGAAGTGACCTTGGCAGTAATTAACAATGGCAGTCCTGCCTGAGAGTTTGGTGGCAGATTAATTTGTAGCCTGTGGCACAACTTTGCCACGGCGTCACTGGTGAACCTTGTCCAAAGGAACAATATATCCGGAGGCTAAGTCCAGGCAAGTCTGCATTGTCTATGTGTGCAGTAGGAAGGGTGATGGTGGGTCGAAGCAATACTCCTGCAGTGTAATCTGACATATCTGCATCTCCCGGTTACTCCTCATCCTTGTCTTCCTCTTCCTCCAAAAGCATAAATAAAAGAGGATTCCTATATGGACGCCAATTGTCCCAAAGAATTGCTTGTTACAAAAACGAGTGTACCATAAATCACAGGGTAGGCCGAAAAATGAAATGAAGAAAAGAGCACTTAACACTTGCAGGCTGTCCCCTTGAAGTAATTCTGGATTAAATATTGCAGTCTAGCAACTCTGGGTGCCGAATGTATATGGGCGAAATTAAGAAGCCGTGTATCTTTGGCGTAAAGGCTGAAACTCGATGATGCTGTCTAAGTGATGTTACTTCAGTCACATTATCATATTGCAATGAAGCTTCTGCCAATGGCAGGACCTCCCTTTGTCATTGATTTTCACTGGAAAATTGCGTTGTTAACGGAGATCACTGCCCACATTTCCACTCTGTAATGCACTGTTTGTGGATATTTATGGGGCATTGCAGAGAGTAAAATGGGGGCTGCGCATCATGTCTAAAACAAAAAGCACATCTATTAAACAATTGTACTTGCTTCGTCCAGAAAACTTTACGTTATCTTACTTGATATTTTTATCATGTGGCAAAAGTTCACTGCTAAATGTGTTTGATCCCTGGAAACGTATCCCCACAATCCTCATTACAGAGTGAGCAGAAGCGCTCCTGCTGACATCAAACACATTTCTTGCTGCTTTTGAATGAATTCCAAATCGCCGTCTTGTCGGTTCTTCCAACCCTGTGTGGACTATGTAACACAGCCCGTGGAACAAGGCCACAAACGCAGAAACGACTTCTAATGTTGATAGTTCACTATTTTATGCATAGTAAGCTTGAGGGTAAATGTCAGAAAATTAAAGCTGAGAAAGTGAGGGCACTTCTCTTGCTGGTTTAGAATTTTGTGCCAGATGAAATCAGAACACTAAACCATCATTTTTGCTGAGCTTCATTTGAAATTCCATTTGAATATGAAGCAAAACATATGTAGTGTTGCGGCTTGAGATGCTGGGTATTTAATCAGGCCAGATTTAATAATTTAATAACTCTACAAGGATTTAGATCCAGAGCATTGCAGTACCCAGCTGGGTTAGATTATTAATCAAGTTGGAGCGCATTGCGCTTCCTTCATTTTGTCCATTACTGTGTCCTTTTGGGCATGATTAGAAACAACAATACCATACCCATCTCAAGGTCATTTTTCATCTGAGGTTTTATTAGTTGTGGTTATTGGAATGAAGATGAATCTGTCCCTCTCTCCTTTTGAACTGCAAGGAGCCTCCACCCCTACCTGGTGGAAGATTGTCTTCAATTTCCCCAGTGATTTCTGTTTCCATGTTTCTCCAGCGTATGCACTGAATCGTGAAGAAAATGCACTTGAAAGAATTGTGCAGTAGGCTTCGAGTTATTTTGGTTTCGAGGGAAACAAAATGCAAACCGAAAATGTTGACAACCTTAATTCGTAACATAAACGATCACACCCTCCAATGGGTGCCTTTTGGAAGCACAGTGTGTGTGTGCGCCTGTGTGTGTGTGCACCTGTGTGTGTGCGCCTGTGTGTGTGCGCCTGTGTGTGTGCGCCTGTGTGTGCGCCTGTGTGTGTGCGCATGTGTGTGTGTGCGCCTGTGTGTGTGTGCGCCTGTGTGTGTGTGTGCGTGTGTGTGTGCGCCTGTGTGTGTGTGCCCTGTGTGTGTGCGCCTGTGTGTGTGCGCCTGTGTGTGTGTGTGCCTGTGTGTGTGCGCCTGTGTGTGTGCGCCTGTGTGTGTGTGCGCCTGTGTGTGTGCGCATGTGTGTGTGCGCCTGTGTGTGTGTGTGCGTGTGTGTGTGCGCCTGTGTGTGTGCGCCTGTGTGTGTGCGCCTGTGTGTGTGCGCCTGTGTGTGTGCGCCTGTGTGTGTGTGCGCCTGTGTGTGTGCGCCTGTGTGTGTGTGCGCCTGTGTGTGTGCACCTGTGTGTGTGTGCGCCTGTGTGTGTGCGCCTGTGTGTGTGCGCCTGTGTGTGTGTGCGCCTGTGTGTGCGCCTGTGTGTGTGTGCGCCTGTGTGTGTGCACCTGTGTGTGTGTGCGCCTGTGTGTGTGCGCCTGTGTGTGTGCGCCTGTGTGTGTGTGCGCCTGTGTGTGTGCGCCTGTGTGTGCGCCTGTGTGTGTGTGAGCCTGTGTGTGTGCGCCTGTGTGTGTGTGCGCCTGTGTTTGTGCGCATGTGTGTGTGCGCCTGTGTGTGTGCGCCTGTGTGTGTGCACCTGTGTGTGTGCGCGCCTGTGTGTGTGCACCTGTGTGTGTGCGCGCCTGTGTGTGTGTGCGCGCATGTGTGTGTGCGCCTGTGTGTGTGTGCGCATGTGTGTGTGCGCCTGTGTGTGTGCACCTGTGTGTGTGCGCGCCTGTGTGTGTGCGCCTGTGTGTGTGTGCGCCTGTGTGTGTGCGCCTGTGTGTGTGCGCCTGTGTGTGTGTGCGCCTGTGTGTGTGTGCCTGTGTGTGTGCGCCTGTGTGTGTGTGCGCCTGTGTGTGTGCGCATGTGTGTGTGCGCCTGTGTGGTGTGGCGCCTGTGTGTGTGCGCCTGTGTGTGTGCGCCTGTGTGTGTGTGCGCCTGTGTGTGTGTGCGCCTGTGTGTGTGCGCCTGTGTGTGTGCGCATGTGTGTGTGCGCCTGTGTGTGTGCGCCTGTGTGTGTGCGCCTGTGTGTGTGCGCCTGTGTGTGTGTGCGCCTGTGTGTGTGTGCGCCTGTGTGTGTGTGCGCCTGTGTGTGTGCGCCTGTGTGTGTGCGCCTGTGTGTGTGTGCGCCTGTGTGTGTGCGCCTGTGTGTGTGCGCCTGTGTGTGTGCGCCTGTGTGTGTGTGCGCCTGTGTGTGTGTGCGCCTGTGTGTGTGCGCCTGTGTGTGTGCGCCTGTGTGTGTGCCTGTGTGTGTGCGCCTGTGTGTGCCTGTGTGTGTGCGCCTGTGTGTGTGCGCCTGTGTGTGTGTGCGCCTGTGTGTGTGCGCCTGTGTGTGTGCGCCTGTGTGTGTGTGCCTGTGTGTGTGCGCCTGTGTGTGTGCGCCTGTGTGTGTGTGCGCCTGTGTGTGTGCGCCTGTGTGTGTGTGCGCCTGTGTGTGTGCGCCTGTGTGTGTGCGCCTGTGTGTGTATGTGCGTGTGTGCGCCTGTGTGTGTGCGCATGTGTGTGTGTGCGCCTGTGTGTGTGTGCGCCTGTGTGTGTGTGCGCATGTGTGTGTGTGTGCCTGTGTGTGTGTGCACCTGTGTGTGTGTGCGCATGTGTGTGTGTGCGCCTGTGTGTGTGCGCCTGTGTGTGTGCGCCTGTGTGTGTGCGCATGTGTGTGTGCGCCTGTGTGTGTGTGTGCGTGTGTGCGCCTGTGTGTGTGCGCATGTGTGTGTGCGCCTGTGTGTGTGTGCGCCTGTGTGTGTGCGCCTGTGTGTGTGCGCCTGTGTGTGTGCGCCTGTGTGTGTGTGCGCCTGTGTGTGTGCGCCTGTGTGTGTGCGCCTGTGTGTGTGTGCGCCTGTGTGTGTGCGCCTGTGTGTGTGTGCGCCTGTGTGTGTGCGCCTGTGTGTGTGTGCGCCTGTGTGTGTGCGCCTGTGTGTGTGTGCGCCTGTGTGTGTGTGCGCCTGTGTGTGTGGCGCCTGTGTGTGTGTGCGCCTGTGTGTGTGTGCGCCTGTGTGTGTGCGCCTGTGTGTGTGCGCCTGTGTGTGTGTGCGCCTGTGTGTGTGTGCGCCTGTGTGTGTGCGCCTGTGTGTGTGCGCCTGTGTGTGTGGCGCCTGTGTGTGTGTGCGCCTGTGTGTGTGCGCCTGTGTGTGTGTGCGCCTGTGTGTGTGCGCCTGTGTGTGTGCGCCTGTGTGTGTGCGCCTGTGTGTGTGCGCCTGTGTGTGTGTGCGCCTGTGTGTGTGCGCCTGTGTGTGTGCGCCTGTGTGTGTGTGCGCCTGTGTGTGTGTGCGCCTGTGTGTGTGCGCCTGTGTGTGTGCGCCTGTGTGTGTGTGCCTGTGTGTGTGTGCCTGTGTGTGTGCGCCTGTGTGTGTGTGCGCCTGTGTGTGAGCCTGTGTGTGTGCCTGTGTGTGTGCGCATGTGTGTGTGCGCATGTGTGTGTGCGCCTGTGGTGTGTGCGCCTGTGTGTGTGAGCCTGTGTGTGTGCGCATGTGTGTGTGCGCCTGTGTGTGTGCCTGTGTGTGTGGCTTGCTGTGTGGCCTGTGTGTGCGCCTGTGTGTGTGTGCGCCTGTGTGTGTGTGCGCATGTGTGTGTGTGCCTTGTGTGTGTGCGCATGTGTGTGTGCTGTGTGTGCGCCTGTGTGTGTGTGCGCCTGTGTGTGTGCGCATGTGTGTGTGCGCCTGTGTGTGTGTGCGCATGTGTGTGTGTGCGTCTGTGTGTGTGTGCGCATGTGTGTGTGTGCGCATGTGTGTGTGTGCGCATGTGTGTGTGTGCGCATGTGTGTGTGCGCCTGTGTGTGTGTGCGCATGTGTGTGTGTGCGCCTGTGTGTGTGTGCGCATGGTGTGTGTGCGCATGTGTGTGTGTGCGCCTGTGTGTGTGTGCGCTGTGTGTGTGTGCGTCTGTGTGTGTGTGCGCCTGTGTGTGTGTGCGCATGTGTGTGTGCGCCTGTGTGTGTGTGCGCCTGTGTGTGTGTGCGCCTGTGTGTGTGTGCGTCTGTGTGTGTGTGCGCATGTGTGTGTGCGCCTGTGTGTGTGTGCGCATGTGTGTGTGTGCGTCTGTGTGTGTGTGCGTCTGTGTGTGTGTGCGCATGTGTGTGTGTGCGTCTGTGTGTGTGTGCGCCTGTGTGTGTGTGCGCATGTGTGTGTGTGCGTCTGTGTGTGTGTGCGTCTGTGTGTGTGTGCGCATGTGTGTGTGTGCGTCTGTGTGTGTGTGCGTCTGTGTGTGTGTGCGCATGTGTGTGTGTGCGTCTGTGTGTGTGTGCGCATGTGTGTGTGTGCGTCTGTGTGTGTGTGCGCATGTGTGTGTGTGCGTCTGTGTGTGTGTGCGTCTGTGTGTGTGTGCGCCTGTGTGTGTGTGCGTCTGTGTGTGTGTGCGTCTGTGTGTGTGTGCGCATGTGTGTGTGTGCGTCTGTGTGTGTGCGCATGTGTGTGTGCGCCTGTGTGTGTGTGCGCCTGTGTGTGTGTGCGCATGTGTGTGTGTGCGCCTGTGTGTGTGCGCCTGTGTGTGTGTGCGCATGTGTGTGTGGGCCCTGTGTGTGTGCGCCTGGTGTGTGTGCGCCTGTGTGTGTGTGCGCATGTGTGTGTGCGCCTGTGTGTGTGGCGCCTGTGTGTGTGCGCCTGTGTGTGTGCGCATGTGTGTGTGCGCCTGTGTGTGTGTGCGCCTGTGTGTGTGTGTGCCTGTGTGTGTGCGCCTGTGTGTGTGCGCCTGTGTGTGTGGCGCCTGCTGTGTGTGTGCCCTGTGTGTGTGCGCCTCTGTGTGTGTGCGCCTGTGTGTGTGTGCCTGTGAGTGTGTCGCCTGTGTGTGTGCGCCTGTGTGAGTGCGCCTGTGTGTGTGTGCCTGTGTGTGTGCGCCTGTGTGTGTGTGCGCCTGTGTGTGTGCGCCTGTGTGTGTGTGCGCCTATGTGTGTGTGCGCCTGTTGTGTGTGTGCGCCTGTGTGTGTGTGTGCCTGTGTGTGTGTGCGCCTGTGTGTGTGCGCATGTGTGTGTGCGCGTGGTGTGTGCGCATGTGTGTGTGCCTGTGTGTGTTGCGCTTGTGTGTGTGCGCATGTGGTGTGTGCGCCTGTGTGTGTGTGCGCTATGTGTGTGTGTGCGCCTGTGTGTGTGTGCGCCTGTGTGTGTGTGCGGCCTGTGTGGCTGTGTGCGCCGTGTGTGTGTGCGCCTGTGTGTGTGTGCGCCTGTGTGTGTGGCGCATGTGTGGTGTCGCTGTGTGTGTGTCGCCTGTGTGTGTGTGCGCCTGTGTGTGTGTGCGTAGTGTGTGTGTGCCTTGTGTGTGTGTCGCATGTGTGTGTGTAGCGCATGTGTGTGTGTGCGCCTGTGTGTGGGTGCGCCTGTTGTGTGTGCGCGCTGCTGTGTGTGTGCGCCTGTGTGTGTGTGCGCCTGTGTGTGTGTGCGCCTGTGTGTGTGTGCGCCTGTGTGCTGTGTGTGCGCCTGTGTGTGTGGTGCCGCCTGTGTGTGTGCGCCTGTGTGTGTGTGCGCATGTGTGTGTGTGCGCCTGTGTGTGTGTGCGCCTGTGTGTGTGTGCGCCTGTGTGTGTGTGCGCTGTGTGTGTGCGCCTGTGTGTGTGGTGGCGCCTGTGTGTGTGTGCGCCTGTGTGTGTGTGCGCCTGTGTGTGTGCGCCTGTGTGTGTGTGCGCCTGTGTGTGTGTGCGCCTGTGTGTGTGTGCCTGTGTGTGTGTGCGCCTGTGTGTGTGTGCGCAGTGTGTGTGTGCGCATGTGTGTGTGTGCCTGTGTGTGTGCGCCTGTGGTGTGTGGCGCCCTGTGTGTGTGTGCGCCTGTGTGTGTGTGCGCTGTGTGTGTGTGCGCCTGTGTGGTGTGCGCCTGTGTGTGTGTGCGCCTGTGTGTGTGTGCGCCTGTGTGTGTGTGCGCCTGTGTGTGTGTGCGCCTGTGTGGTGTGCGCCTGTGTGTGTGTGCGCATGTGTGTGTGTGCGCAGTGTGTGTGTGCGCAGTGTGTGTGTGCGCATGTGTGTGTGTGCGCAGTGTGTGTGTGCGCAGTGTGTGTGTGCGCAGTGTGTGTGTGGCGCCTGTGTGTGTGCGCCTGTGTGTGTGTGCGCCTGTGGTGTGAGCCTGTGTGTGTGTGCGTCTGTGTGTTGTGCGCATGTGTGTGTGCGCATGTGTGTGTGCGCCTGTGTGTGTGTGCGCCTGTGTGTGTGCGCATGTGTGTGTGTGCGCATGTGTGTGTGTGCGCATGTGTGTGTGCGCATGTGTGTGTGTGCGCATGTGTGGTGTGCGCATGTGTGTGTGTGCGCTGTGTGTGTGTGCGCATGTGTGTGTGCGCATGTGTGTGTGTGCGCCTGTGTGTGTGTGCGCCTGTGTGTGTGTGCGCATGTGTGTGTGCGCCTGTGTGTGTGTGCGCCTGTGTGTGTGTGCGTCTGTGTGTGTGTGCGCATGTGTGTGTGTGCGCCTGTGTGTGTGCGCCTGGTGTGTGTGCGCCTGTGTGTGTGTGCGTCTGTGTGTGTGCGCCTGTGTGTGTGTGCGCCTGTGTGTGTTGCTATGTGTGTGTGCGCCTGTGTGTGTGTGCGCCTGTGTGTGTGTGCCTGTGTGTGGTGCGCCTGTGTGTGTGTGCGCCTGTGT
Organism: Squalus acanthias; assembly: GCA_030390025.1. Taxonomy (NCBI): domain Eukaryota; kingdom Metazoa; phylum Chordata; class Chondrichthyes; order Squaliformes; family Squalidae; genus Squalus; species Squalus acanthias. The sequence continues at coordinate 123,355,645 of CM059425.1, read as the reverse complement.
GTGTGTGCCATGTGTGTGTGCGCCTGTGTGTGTGCCGCTGTGTGTGTGTGCCCTGTGTGTGTGTGCGCATGTGTGTGTGCACCTGTGTGTGTGCGCTGTGTGTGTGCGCCTGTGTGTGTGCGCCTGTGTGTGTGCCTGTGTGTGTGTGCGCCTGTGTGTGTGCGCTGTGTGTGTGCGCCTGTGTGTGTGTGCGCCTGTGTGTGTGCCGCCTGCGTGTGTGTGCGCCTGTGGTGTGTGCGCCTGTGTGTGTGTGCGCCTGTGTGTGTGGCCTGTGTGTGTGCGCCTGTGTGTGTGCGCCTGTGTGTGTGTGCCGCCTGTGTGTGTGCGCCTGTGTGTTGTGCGCCTGTGTGTGTGTGCGCCTGTGTGGTGTGCGCCTGTGTGTGTGTGCGCCTGTGTGTGTGTGCCTGTGTGTGTGTGCGCCTGTGTGTGTGCGCCTGTGTGTGTGTGCGCCTGTGTGTGTGCGCTGTGTGTGTGTGCGCCTGTGTGTGTGTGCGCCTGTGTGTGTGTGCGCCTGTGTGTGTGTGCGCCTGTGTGTGTGCGCTGTGTGTGTGTGCGCCTGTGTGTGTGTGCGCATGTGTGTGTGTGCGCATGTGTGTGTGTGCGTCTGTGTGTGTGTGCGCATGTGTGTGTGTGCGCCTGTGTGTGTGTGCGCCTGTGTGTGTGTGCGCCTGTGTGTGTGTGCGCATGTGTGTGTGTGCGCCTGTGTGTGTGTGCGCCTGTGTGTGTGTGCGCATGTGTGTGTGCGCATGTGTGTGTGCGTCTGTGTGTGTGTGCGCATGTGTGTGTGTGCGCCTGTGTGTGTGTGCGCCTGTGTGTGTGTGCGCATGTGTGTGTGTGCGTCTGTGTGTGTGTGCGCCTGTGTGTGTGTGCGCATGTGTGTGTGCGCCTGTGTGTGTGTGCGCATGTGTGTGTGTGCGTCTGTGTGTGTGTGCGCCTGTGTGTGTGTGCGCATGTGTGTGTGTGCGCCTGTGTGTGTGTGCGCCTGTGTGTGTGTGCGCCTGTGTGTGTGTGCGCCTGTGTGTGTGTGCGCATGTGTGTGTGTGCGTCTGTGTGTGTGTGCGCCTGTGTGTGTGCGCCTGTGTGTGTGTGCGCTGTGTGTGTGTGCGCCTGTGTGTGTGTGCGCCTGTGTGTGTGCGCCTGTGTGTGTGCGCCTGTGTGTGTGTGCGCCTGTGTGTGTGTGCGCCTGTGTGTGTGCGCCTGTGTGTGTGCGCCTGTGTGTGTGTGCGCCTGTGTGTGTGTGCGCCTGTGTGTGTGTGCGCCTGTGTGTGTGGCTCTGTGTGTGTGCGCCTGTGTGTGTGCGCCTGTGTGTGTGTGCGCCTGTGTGTGTGTGTGCCTGTGTGTGTGTGCGCCTGTGTGTGTGCGCCTGTGTGTGTGGCCTGTGTGTGTGTGCCTGTGTGTGTGCGCCTGTGTGTGTGTGCGCCTGTGTGTGTGCCTGTGTGTGTCGCCTGTGTGTGGCGCCTGTGTGTGTGCGCCTGTCTGTGTGTGCGCCTGTGTGTGTGTGCGCCTGTGTGTGTGCGCTGTGTGTGTGCGCCTGTGTGTGTGTGCGCTGTGTGTGTGTGCCCTGTGTGTGTGCGCCTGTGTGTGTGTGCGCTGTGTGTGTGTGCGCCTGTGTGTGTGTGCGCCTGTGTGTGTGCGCCTGTGTGTGTGTGCGCCTGTGTGTGTGTGCGCATGTGTGGTGTGTGCGCATGTGTGTGTGTGCGCATGTGTGTGTGTGCGCATGTGTGTGTGCCTGTGTGTGTGCGCCTGTGTGTGTGTGCGCCTGTGTGTGTGTGCGCATGTGTGTGTGTGCGTCTGTGTGTGTGTGCGCATGTGTGTGTGCGCCTGTGTGTGTGCGCCTTGTGTGTGTGCGCCTGTGTGTGTGCGCCTGTGTGTGTGTGCGCTGTGTGTGTGTGCGCATGTGTGTGTGCGCCTGTGTGTGTGTGCGCCTGTGTGTGTGTGCGTCTGTGTGTGTGTGCGCATGTGTGGTGTGCGCATGTGTGTGTGTGCGTCTGTGTGTGTGTGCGCCTGTGTGTGTGTGCGCCTGTGTGTGTGTGCGCATGTGTGTGTGTGCGCATGTGGGTGTGTGCGCCTGTGTGTGTGTGCGCTGTGTGTGTGTGCGTCTGTGTGTGTGTGCGCATGTGTGTGTGTGCGCATGTGTGTGTGCGCCTGTGTGTGTGCGCCTGTGTGTGTGTGCGCCTGTGTGTGTGTGCGCATGTGTGTGTGCGCATGTGTGTGTGTGCGCATGTGTGTGTGTGCGCCTGTGTGTGTGGCGCTGTGTGTGTGTGCGCCTGTGTGTGTGTGCGCCTGTGTGTGTGTGCGCCTGTGTGTGTGTGCGTCTGTGTGTGTGTGCGCATGTGTGTGTGCGCATGTGTGTGTGTGCGTCTGTGTGTGTGTGCGTCTGTGTGTGTGTGCGCATGTGTGTGTGTGCGCATGTGTGTGTGTGCGCATGTGTGTGTGCGCATGTGTGTGTGTGCGCATGTGTGTGTGTGCGCCTGTGTGTGTGTGCGCATGTGTGTGTGCGCATGTGTGTGTGTGCGCATGTGTGTGTGTGCGTCTGTGTGTGTGTGCGCATGTGTGTGTGTGCGCATGTGTGTGTGTGCGCCTGTGTGTGTGTGCGCATGTGTGTGTGTGCGTCTGTGTGTGTGTGCGTCTGTGTGTGTGTGCGCATGTGTGTGTGTGCGCATGTGTGTGTGTGCGCCTGTGTGTGTGTGCGCATGTGTGTGTGCGCATGTGTGTGTGTGCGCCTGTGTGTGTGTGCGCATGTGTGTGTGTGCGCCTGTGTGTGTGTGCGCCTGTGTGTGGTGCGTCATGTGTGTGTGCGCCTGTGTGTGTGCGCCTGTGTGTGTGTGCGCATGTGTGTGTGCGTCTTGTGTTGTGTGTGCGCCTGTGTGTGTGTGCGCCTGTGTGTGTGTGCGTCTGTGTGGTGTGCGCTGTGTGTGTGTGCGCCTGTGTGTGTGCGCCTGTGTGTGTGCGCCTGTGTGTGTGCGCCTGTGTGTGTGCGTTGTGTTGTGTGCGCCTGTGTGTGTGTGCGCATGTGTTGTGGTGTGCCTGTGTGTGTGCGCCTGTGTGTGTGTGCGCCTGTGTGTGTGTGCGCCTGTGTGTGTGTGCGCCTGTGTGTGTGCGCCTGTGTGTGTGCGCCTGTGTGTGTGTGCGCTGTGTGTGTGTGCGCCTGTGTGTGTGTGCGCCTGTGTGTGTGTGCGCCTGTGTGTGTGTGGCGCCTGTGTGGTGTGCGCCTGTGTGTGCGCGCCTGTGTGTTGTGTGCGCCTGTGTGGTGTGTGGGCGCATTGTGTGTGTGCGCAGTGTGTGTGTGCGCCTGTGTGTGTGTGCGCCTGTGTGTGTGTGCGCCTGTGTGTAGTGCGCCTGTGTGTGTGCGACCTGTGCGCCGGTGTGTGTGTGCGCATGTGTGTGTGTGCGCCTTGTGTGTGTGTGCGCCTGTGTGTGTGTGCGCCTGGTGTGTGTGCGTCTGTGTGTGTGGGCGCCTGTGTGTGTGTGCGCCTGTGGTGTGTGCGCTGTTGTGTGCGCTGTGTGTGTGTGCGCATGTGTGTGTTGCGCTGTGTGGTGTGTCGCCTGTGTGTGCTGTGGTGCGCCTGTGTGTGTGTGCGCCTGTGTGTGGTGTGCGCCTGTGTTGTGGTGTGCGCCTGTGTGTTGTGCGCCTGTGTGTGTGTGCGCCTGTGTGTGTGTGCGCCTGTGTGTGTGTGCGCATGTGTGTGTGCGCATGTGTGTGTGTGCGCATGTGTGTGTGTGCCCTGTGTGTGTGTCGCTGTGTGTGTGTGCGCCTGTGTGGTGTGCGCCTGTGTGTGTGTGCGCCTGTGTGTGTGGTGCCGTGTGTTGTGTGCGCCTGTGTGTGTGCGCCTGTGTGTGTGTGCGTCTGTGTGTGTGTGCGCCTGTGTGTGTGCGTCTGTGTGGTGTGTGCGCATGTTGTGTGTGCGCATGTGTTGTGTGCGCCTGTGTGTGTGTGCGCATGTGTGTGTGTGCGCATGTGTGTGTGCGCCTGTGTGTGCTGTGTGCGCCTTGTGTGTGTGCGCTTGTGTGTGTGTGCGCATGGTGTGTGTGCGCCTGTGTTGTGTGCGCCTGTGTGTGTGCGTATGTGTGTGTGTGCGCCTGTGTGTGTGCGTCTGTGTGTGTGTGTGCGCCTGTGTGTGCGCCTGTGTGTGTGCGCCTGTGTGTGTGTGCGCCTGTGTGTGTGCGTCATGTGTGTGGTGCGCCTGTGTGTGGTGCCTGTGTGTGTGCGCCTGTGTGTGCGTGCGCCTGTGTGTGTGTGCGCATGTGTGTGTGTGGCGTCTTGTGTGTGTGTGCGCCTGTGTGGTGTGCGCCTGTGTGTGTGTGTGCCTGTGTGTTGTGCGCCTGTGTGTGGTGCGCCTGTGGTGTGTGCGCATGTATGTGTGTGCGCATGTGTGTGTGTGCGCCTGTGTGTGTGTGCGCCTGTGTGTGTGCGTCTGGTGTGTGTGTGCGCATGTGTGTGTGCGCCTGTGTGTGTGTGCGCCTGTGTGTTGTGCGCCTGTGTGTGTGTGCGCCTGTGCTGTGGGGCGTATGTGTGTGTGTGCGCCTGGTGTGTGTGTGCGCCTGGGTGTGTGCGCAGTGTTGTGTTGCGAATGTGTGTGTGCGCCTGTGTGTGTGTGCGTATGTGTGTGTGCGCCTTGTGGTGTGGTGGCACCTGTGTGTGTGTGCGCATGTTGTGGTGTGTGCAGCACTGTGTGTGTGTGCAGCATTGTGTGTGTGCCCTGTGTGTGTGCGTCTTGTGTGTGTGTGAGCCTGTGTGTGTTGCGCCTGTGGTGTGTGTGCGTCTGGTGTGTGTGCAGCATGTGTGTGTGTGCGCATGTGTGTGTGCGCTGTGTGTGGTGGCCTGTGTGGTGTGCGCTGTGTGTGTGTGCGCAGTGTGTGTGGCGCCTGTGTGTGTTGTGCGCATGTGTGTGTTGTGCGCATGTGTGTGTGCGCCTGTGTGGTGTGTGCGCATGTGTGTGTGCGTCTGTGTGTGTGTGCGCATGTGTGTTGGTGCGCTGTGTGTGTGTGCGGCTGTTGTGTGTGTGCGCCTGTGTGTGTGTGCGCATGTGTGTGTGTGCGCCTGTGTGTGTGTGCATGTGTGTGTGTGCGCCTGTGTGTGTGTGCGCATGTGTGTGTGCGCCTGTGTGTGTGTGCCTGTGTGTGTGTGCGCATGTGTGTGTGCGCCTGTGTGTGTGTGCGCCTGTGTGTGTGTGCGTCTGTGTGTGTGTGCGCATGTGTGTGCGCATGTGTGTGTGTGCGTCTGTGTGTGTGTGCGCCTGTGTGTGTGTGCGCCTGTGTGTGTGTGCGCCTGTGTGTGTGTGCGCATGTGTGTGTGCGCCTGTGTGTGTGTGCGTCTGTGTGTGTGTGCGCATGTGTGTGTGTGCGCATGTGTGTGTGTGCGCATGTGTGTGTGTGCGCCTGTGTGTGTGTGCGCCTGTGTGTGTGTGCGCCTGTGTGTGTGTGCGCATGTGTGTGTGTGCGCATGTGTGTGTGTGCGCCTGTGTGTGTGTGCGCCTGTGTGTGTGTGCGCCTGTGTGTGTGTGCGCATGTGTGTGTGCGCCTGTGTGTGTGTGCGCCCTGTGTGTGTGTGCGCCTGTGTGTGTGTGCGCATGTGTGTGTGTGCGCCTGTGTGTGTGTGCGCCTGTGTGTGGTGCGCATGTGTGTGTGCGCGCTGTGTGTGTGTGCGCATGTGTGTGTGTGCGCCTGTGTGCTGTGTGCGCCTGTGGTGGTGCGCCTGTGTGTGTGTGCGCCTGTGTGTGTGTGTGCGCCTGTGTGTGTGTGCGCTGTGTGTGTGTGGCCTGATGGTGTGTGCGCCTGTGTGTGTGGCGCTCTGTGTGTGTGTGGCCTGTGTGTGTGTGTGCGCCTGTGTGTGTGTGCGCATGTGTGTGTGCGCCTGTGTGTGTGTGCGCCTGTGTGTGTGCGCCTGTGTGTGTGTGCGCCTGTGTGTGTGTGCGCATGTGTGTGTGCGGCCTGTCGCTGTGTGTGCGCCCTGTGTGTGGTGCGCCTGTGTGTGTGTGCGCCTGTGTGTGTGTGCGCCTGTGTGTGTGTGCGCCTGTGTGTGTGTGCGCCTGTGTGTGTGTGCGCCTGTGTGTGTGCGCCTGTGTGTGTGTGCGCATGTGTGTGTGCGCCTGTGTGTGTGTGCGCCTGTGTGTGTGTGCGCCTGTGTGTGTGTGCGCCTGTGTGTGTGTGCGCCTGTGTGTGTGTGCGCCTGTGTGTGTGTGCGCTGTGTGTGTGTGCGCCTGTGTGTGTGCGCCTGTGTGTGTGTGCGCCTGTGTGTGTGCGCCTGTGTGTGTGTGCGCCTGTGTGTGTGTGCGCCTGTGTGTGTGTGCGCCTGTGTGTGTGTGCGCCTGTGTGTGTGCGCCTGTGTGTGTGCGCCTGTGTGTGTGTGCGCCTGTGTGTGTGCGCCTGTGTGTGTGTGCGCCTGTGTGTGTGTGCGCCTGTGTGTGTGTGCGCCTGTGTGTGTGTGCGCCTGGTGTGTGTGCGCCTGTGTGTGTGCGCCTGTGTGTGTGTGCGCCTGTGTGTGTGCGCCTGTGTGTGTGCGCCTGTGTGTGTGCGCCTGTGTGTGTGTGCGCCTGTGTGTGTGCGCATGTGTGTGTGTGCGCATGTGTGTGTGTGCGCATGTGTGTGTGCGTCTGTGTGTGTGTGCGCATGTGTGTGTGTGCGCATGTGTGTGTGCGCATGTGTGTGTGTGCGTCTGTGTGTGTGCGCATGTGTGTGTGTGCGCCTGTGTGTGTGTGCGCATGTGTGTGTGCGTCTGTGTGTGTGTGCGCATGTGTGTGTGTGCGCCTGTGTGTGTGCGTCTGTGTGTGTGTGCGCCTGTGTGTGTGTGCGCCTGTGTGTGTGTGCGCATGGGAGTGTGTGCGCCTGTGTGTGTGTGCGCCTGTGTGTGTGTGCGCATGTGTGTGTGCGCCTGTGTGTGTGTGCGCCTGTGTGTGTGTGCGCATGTGTGTGTGCGCATGTGTGTGTGTGCGCCTGTGTGTGTGTGCGCATGTGTGTGTGTGCGCATGTGTGTGTGTGCGCCTGTGTGTGTGTGCGCCTGTGTGTGTGTGCGCCTGTGTGTGTGTGCGCATGTGTGGTGTGCGCCTGTGTGTGTGCGTGCTGTGTGTGTGTGCGCCTGTGTGGTGTGGATGTGTGTGGCTGCCTGTGTGTTGTGCGCCTATGAGTGTGTGTGCCCTGTGTGTGTGTGCGCCTTGTGTGTGCGCCTGTGTGGGTGGCCTGTGTGTGTGCCGCCTGTGTGTGTGGCGCCTGTGTGTGCGCGGCTGTGTGTGTGGCGCCTGTGTAGTGTGGTGCGCCTGTGTGTGTGTGCTGCCTGTGTGTGCGCGCCTGTGTGTGGGTGTGCGGGCCTGTGTGTGTGTGCGCCTGTGTGTGTGTGCGCCTGTGTGTGTGCGCCTGTGTGTGGGTGGTGTGCGGCCTGTGTGTGTGTGCGCCTGTGTGTGTGTGAGCGCTGTGTGTGTGCGCCTGTGTGTGTGTGCGCCTGTGTGAGTGCGACTGTGTGTGTGGTGGCCTGTGTGTGTGCGTCTGTGTGTGTGTGCGCAGGTGTGTGTGTGCGCCTGTGTGTGTGCGGCCTGTGTGTGTGTGCGCCCAGTGTGTGCGCGCCCTGTGTGTGTGGCGCCTGTGTGTGTGTGCGCCTGTGTGTGTGCGTCTGTGTGTGTGTGCGCCTGTGTGTGTGTGCGCTGTGTGTGTGTGCGCCTGTGTGTGTGTGCGCCTGTGTGTGTGCGCCTGTGTGGTGTGCGCCTGTGTGTGTGTGCGCTGTGTGTGTGCGCCTGTGTGTGTGTGCGCCTGTGTGTGTGTGCGCCTGTGTGTGTGTGCGCCTGTGTGTGTGCGCCTGTGTGTGTGTGCGCCTGTGTGTGTGTGCGCCTGTGTGTGTGCGCCTGTGTGTGTGTGCGCCTGTGTGTGTGTGCGCTGTGTGTGTGCGCCTGTGTGTGTGTGCGCCTGTGTGTGTGGCCTGTGTGTGTGCGCCTGTGTGTGTGTGCGCTGTGTGTGTGCGCCTGTGTGTGTGTGCGCCTGTGTGTGTGTGCGCCTGTGTGTGTGCGCCTGTGTGTGTGTGCGCATGTGTGTGTGCGCCTGTGTGTGTGTGCGCATGTGTGTGTGCGTCTGTGTGTGTGTGCGCATGTGTGTGTGCGCCTGTGTGTGTGTGCGCCTGTGTGTGTGTGCGTCTGTTGGTGTGCGCTGTGTGTTGCATGTGTGGTGCGGCCTGTGTGTGTGCGCCTGTGTGTGTGTGCTATGTGTGTGTGCGCCTGTGTGTGTGCGCCTGTGTGTGTGCGCCTGTGTGTGCGGCCTGTGTGTGTGCGCCTGTGTGTGTGTGCGCCTGTGTGTGTGCGCAATGGTGTGTGTGCGCCTGTGTGTGTGCGCCTTGTGTGTGTGCGCATGTGTGTGAGCGCCTGTGTGTGTGTGCGCCTGTGTGTGGTGTGTGTGCGATGTGTGTGTGCGCATGGTGTGTGTGCGCCTGTGTGTTGTGGCGCCTGTGTGTGTGTGCGCCTGTGTGTGTGCGCAGTGTGTGTGTGCGCCTGTGTGTGTGTGCGCCTGTGTGTGTGCACCTGTGTGTGTGCGCCTTGTGTGTGTGCGCTGTGTGTGTGCGCCTGTGTGTGTGTGCGCCTGTGTGTGTGTGCGCATGTGTGTGTGCGCCTGTGTGTGTGTGCGCTGTGTGGTGTGCGCCTGTGTGTGTGCGCTCAGTGGTTGTGTGCGCCTGTGTGTGTGCGCCTGTGTGTGTGTGCGCCTGTGTGTGTGCGCCTGTGTGTGTGTGCGCCTGTGTGTGTGTGCGCCTGTGTGTGTGTGCGCATGTGTGTGTGCGCCTGTGTGTGTGTGCGCCTGTGTGTGTGTGCGCCTGTGTGTGTGCGCCTGTGTGTGTGCGCTGTGTGTGTGTGCTGTGTGTGTGTGCGCATGTGTGTGTGTGCGCCTGTGTGTGTGTGCGCCTGTGGTGTGTGCGCCTGTGTGTGTGCGCCTGTGTGTGTGCGCCTGTGTGTGTGTGCGCTGTGTGTGTGTGCGCCTGTGTGTGTGTGCGCCTGTGTGTGTGCGCCTGTGTGTGTGCGCCTGTGTGTGTGTGCGCCTGTGTGTGCGCCTGTGTGTGTGCGCCTGTGTGTGTGTGCGCATGTGTGTGTGTGCGCCTGTGTGTGTGTGCGCCGTGTGTGTGTGCGCATGTGTGTGTGCGCCTGTGTGTGTGTGCGCATGTGTGTGTGCGCCTGTGTGTGTGCGCCTGTGTGTGTGCGCCTGTGTGTGTGCGCCTTGTGTGTGTGTGCCTGTGTGTGTGCGCCTGTGTGTGTGCGCCTGTGTGTGTGCGCCTGTGTGTGTGTGTGCGCCTGTGTGTGTGCGCCTGTGTGTGTGTGCGCCTGTAGTGTGTGCGCCTGTGTGTGTGCGCTGTGTGTGTGTGCGCCTGTGTGTGTGCGCCTGTGTGTGTGCGCCTGTGTGTGTGTGCGCCTGTGTGTGTGCGCCTGTGTGTGTGCGCCTGTGTGTGTGCGCCTGTGTGTGTGTGCGCCTGTGTGTGTGCGCCTGTGTGTGTGTGCGCCTGTGTGTGTGTGTGTGCGCATGTGTGTGTGCGCCTGTGTGTGTGTGCGCCTGTGTGTGTGTGCGCCTTGTGTGTGTGCGCCTGTGTGTGTGCGCTCTGTGTGTGTGTGCGCCTGTGTGTGTGCGCCTGTGTGTGTGCGCCTGGTGGTGTGTGCGCCTGTGTGTGTGTGCGCCTGTGTGTGTGTGCGCCTGTGTGTGTGCGCCTGTGTGTGTGTGCGCCTGTGTGTCGTGTGCGCATGTGTGTGTGCGCCTGTGTGTGTGTGCGCCTGTGTGTGTGTGTGCCTGTGTGTGTGTGCGCCTGTGTGTGCGTGCGCATGTGTGTGTGTGCGTATGTGTGTGTGTGCGTATGTGTGTGTGTGCGTATGTGTGTGTGTGCGCCTGTGTGTGTGTGCGCCTGTGTGTGTGTGTGCCTGTGTGTGTGTGTGCGCCTGTGTGTGTGTGCGCATGTGTGTGTGTGCGTATGTGTGTGTGTGCGTATGTGTGTGTGTGCGCCTGTGTGTGTGGCGCCTGTGTGTGTGCGCCTGTGTGTGTGTGCGCATGTGTGTGTGCGCCTGTGTGTGTGTGCGCCTGTGTGTGTGCGCCTGTGTGTGTGTGTGCGCCTGTGTGTGTGTGCGCCTGTGTGTGTGTGCGCCTGTGTGTGTGCGCCTGTGTGAGTGCGCCTGTTTGTGTGTGCCTGTGTGCGTGCGCCTGTGTGTGTGTGCGCCTGTGTGTGTGCGCCTGTGTGTGTGTGCGCCTGTGTGTGTGTGCGCCTGTGTGTGTGCGCCTGTGTGTGTGCGCCTGTGTGTGTGTGCGCCTGTGTGTGTGCGCCTGTGTGTGTGTGCCTGTGTGTGTGCGCCTGTGTGTGTGTGCGCCTGTGTGTGTGTGCGCATGTGTGTGTGCGCCTGTGTGTGTGTGCGCCTGTGTGTGTGTGCCTGTGTGTGTGTGTGCCTGTGTGTGTGCGCCTGTGTGTGCCTGTGTGTGTGTGCGCCTGTGTGTGTGTGCCTGTGTGTGTGCGCCTGTGTGTGTGTGTGCCTGTCTGTGTGCGCCTGTGTGTGTGCGTATGTGTGTGCACATGTGTGTGTGCGCCTGTGTGTGTGTGCGTATGTGTGTGTGCGCCTGTGTGTGTGCGCCTGTGTGTGTGCGTATGTGTGTGCACGTGTGTGTGTGCGCCTGTGTGTGTGTGCGTATGTGTGTGTGCGCCTGTGTGTGTGCGCCTGTGTGTGTGTGCGCCTGTGTGTGTGTGTGCGCCTGTGTGTGGTGCGCCTTGTGTGTGTGCGCCTGTGTGTGTGTGCGCCTGTGTGTGTGCGCCTGTGTGTGTGCGCCTGTGTGTGTGTGCGCATGTGTGTGTGTGCGCCTGTGTGTGTGCGCCTGTGTGTGTGTGCGCCTGTGTGTGTGCGCCTGTGTGTGTGCGCCTGTGTGTGGGCGTCCTGTTGTGTGGTGCGCCTGTGTGTGTGTGCGCATGTGTGTGTGCGCCTGTGTGTGTGTGCGTCTGTGTGTGTGTGCCTGTGTGTGTGTGCGCCTGTGTGTGTGTGCCTGTGTGTGTGTGCGTCTGTGTGTTGTGAGCCTGTGTGTGTGTGCGCATGTGTGTGTGCGCCTGTGTGTGTGGCGTCTGTGTGTGTGCGCCTGTGTGTGTGTGCCTGTGTGTGTGCGCCTGTGTGTGTGCGCCTGTGTGTGTGTGCGCATGTGTGTGTGCGCCTGTGTGTGTGCGTATGTGTGTGTGCGACTGTGTGTGTGCGCATGTGTGTGTGCGCCTTGTGTGTGTGTGCGTATGTGTGTGTGCGCCTGTGTGTGTGCGCCTGTGTGTGTGTGCGCCTGTGTGTGTGCACCTGTGTGTGTGTGCACATGTGTGTGTGCGCCTGTGTGTGTGCGTCTGTGTGTGTGTGAGCCTGTGTGTGTGCGCCTGTGTGTGTGTGCGCCTGTGTGTGTGCACCTGTGTGTGTGTGCGCATGTGTGTGTGCGTTTGTGTGTGTGCCTGTGTGTGTGTGCCTGTGTGTGTGTGCGCATGTGTGTGTGCGCCTGTGTGTGTGTGCGCATGTGTGTGTGTGCGCCTGTGTGTGTGCGCCTGTGTGTGTGTGCGCATGTGTGTGTGCGCCTGTGTGTGTGCGCCTGTGTGTGTGCGCATGTGTGTGTGCGTTTGTGTGTGTGCGCCTGTGTGTGTGTGCCTGTGTGTGTGTGCCTGTGTGTGTGCGCCTGTGTGTGTGCGTCTGTGTGTGTGTGCGCCTGTGTGTGCGCCTGTGTGTGTGCGCCTGTGTGTGTGCGCCTGTGTGTGTGTGCCTGTGTGTGTGCGCCTGTGTGTGTGCGCTGTGTGTGTGCGCCTGTGTGTGTGCGCCTGTGTGTGTGTGCGCCTGTGTGTGTGTGCGCCTGTGTGTGTGTGCGCCTGTGTGTGTGCGCCTGTGTGTGTGCGCCTGTGTGTGTGTGCGCCTGTGTGTGTGTGCGCCTGTGTGTGTGCGCCTGTGTGTGTGTGCGCATGTGTGTGTGCGCCTGTGTGTGTGTGCGCCTGTGTGTGTGCGCCTGTGTGTGTGCGCATGTGTGTGTGCGCCTGTGTGTGTGCGCCTGTGTGTGTGTGCGCCTGTGTGTGTGCGCCTGTGTGTGTGGCGCCTGTGTGTGTGTGCGCCTGTGTGTGTGCGCCTGTGTGTGTGCGCTGTGTGTGTGTGCGCCTGTGTGTGTGTGTCTGTGTGTGTGTGCGCCTGTGTGTGTGTGCGCCTGTGTGTGTGCGCCTGTGTGTGTGCGCCTGTGTGTGTGTGCGCCTGGTGTGTGCGCCTGTGTGTGGTGCGCCTGTGTGTGTGTGCGCCTGTGTGTGTGCGCCTGTGTGTGTGTGCGCCTGTGTGTGTGTGCGCATGGGAGTGTGTGCGCCTGTGTGTGTGTGCGCCTGTGTGTGTGTGCGCATGTGTGTGTGCGCCTGTGTGTGTGTGCGCCTGTGTGTGTGTGCGCCTGTGTGTGTGTGCGCATGGGTGTGTGCGCCTGTGTGTGTGTGCGCCTGTGTGTGTGTGCGCCTGTGTGTGTGTGCGCATGGTAGTGTGTGCGCCTGTGTGTGTGTGCGCCTGTGTGTGTGTGCGCATGTGTGTGTGCGCCTGTGTGTGTGTGCGCCTGTGTGTGTGTGCGCATGTGTGTGTGTGCGCCTGTGTGTGTGTGCGCATGTGTGTGTGTGCGCCTGTGTGTGTGTGCGTCTGTGTGTGTGTGCGCATGTGTGTGTGCGCGTATGTGTGTGTGTGCGCCTGTGTGTGTGCGCCTGTGTGTGTGTGCGTATGTGTGTGTGTGCGCATGTGTGTGTGCGCCTGTGTGTGTGTGCGCCTGTGTGTGTGCGCGTATGTGTGTGTGTGCGCATGTGTGTGTGCGCCTGTGTGTGTGTGCGTATGTGTGTGTGTGCGCCTGTGTGTGTGCGCCTGTGTGTGTGTGCGTATGTGTGTGTGTGCGCATGTGTGTGTGCGCCTGTGTGTGTGTGCGCCTGTGTGTGTGTGCGCATGTGTGTGTGCGCCTGTGTGTGTGTGCGCATGTGTGTGTGTGTGCCTGTGTGTGTGTGCGCCTGTGTGTGTGTGCGCATGTGTGTGTGCGTCTGTGTGTGTGTGCGCCTGTGTGTGTGTGTGCCTGTGTGTGTGTGCGCCTGTGTGTGTGTGCGCATGTGTGTGTGCGTCTGTGTGTGTGTGCGCCTGTGTGTGTGTGTGCCTGTGTGTGTGTGCGCCTGTGTGTGTGTGCGCATGCGCATGTGTGTGTGTGCGTATGTGTGTGTGTGCGTATGTGTGTGTGTGCGTATGTGTGTGTGTGCGCCTGTGTGTGTGTGCGCCTGTGTGTGTGTGCCTGTGTGTGTGTGCGCCTGTGTGTGTGTGCGCATGTGTGTGTGTGCGTATGTGTGTGTGTGCGTATGTGTGTGTGTGCGCCTGTGTGTGTGCGCCTGTGTGTGTGTGCGCCTGTGTGTGTGTGCGCATGTGTGTGTGCGCCTGTGTGTGTGTGCGCCTGTGTGTGTGCGCCTGTGTGTGTGTGTGCGCTTGTGTGTGTGTGCGCCTGTGTGTGTGTGCCTGTGTGTGTGTGTGCCTGTGTGTGTGCGCCTGTGTGTGTGTGCGCATGTGTGTGTGCGCCTGTGTGTGTGTGCGCCTGTGTGTGTGTGCGCCTGTGTGTGTGTGCGCCTGTGTGTGTGTGCGCCTGTGTGTGTGCGCCTGTGTGTGTGTGCGCCTGTGTGTGTGTGCGCCTGTGTGTGTGTGCGCATGTGTGTGTGTGCGCATGTGTGTGTGTGCGCATGTGTGTGTGTGCCTGTGTGTGTGCGCCTGTGTGTGTGTGCCTGTGTGTGTGCGCCTGTGTGTGTGTGCGCCTGTGTGTGTGCGCCTGTGTGGTGTGCCTGTGTGTGTGCGCCTGTGTGGTGTGCGCCGTGTGGGTGTGCGCCTGTGTGTGTGCGCCATGTGTGTGTGTGGCTGTGTGTGTGTGCCTGTGTGTGTGTGCCGTGTGTGTGTGCGCCTGGTTGTGTGTGGCCTGTGTGTGTGCGCCTGTGTGTGTGCGCCTGTGTGTGTGTGCGCCTGTGTGTGTGCGCCTGTGTGTGTGTGTGAGCCTGTGTGTGTGTGCGCCTGTGTGTGGCGCCTTGTGTGTGTGCGCCTGTCTGTGTGCGCCTGTGTGTGTGCGCCTGTGTGTGGTGCGCCTGTGTGTGTGTGCGCTTGTGTGTGTGCGCCGGTGTGTGTGTGTGCGCCTGTGTGTGTGTGCGCCTGTGTGTGTGTGCGCCTGTGTGTGTGCGCCTGTGTGTGTGCGTCTGTGTGTGTGTGCGCCTGTGTGTGTGCGCCTGTGTTGCTGTGTGCGGCCTGTGGTGTGTGCGCCTGTGTGTGTGTGCGCCTGTGTGTGGCCCTGTGTGTGTGTGCGCATGTTGTGTGTGCGCATGTGTGTGTGCCTGTGTGTGTGTGCCTGTGTGTGTGTGCGCATGTGTGTGTGCGCCTGTGTGTGTGTGCGCATGTGTGTGTGTGCGCATGTGTGTGTGCGCCTGTGTGTGTGCGCCTGTGTGTGTGTGCGCATGTGTGTGTGCGCCTGTGTGTGTGCGCCTGTGTGTGTGTGCGCATGTGTGTGTGCGTCTGTGTGTGTGCGCCTGTGTGTGTGTGCCTGTGTGTGTGTGCGCTGTGTGTGTGTGCCTGTGTGTGTGCGCCTGTGTGTGTGCGTCTGTGTGTGTGTGCGCCTGTGTGTGTGCGCCTGTGTGTGTGCGCCTGTGTGTGTGCGCCTGTGTGTGTGTGCCTGTGTGTGTGCGCCTGTGTGTGTGTGCCTGTGTGTGTGTGCCTGTGTGTGTGCGCCTGTGTGTGTGCGCCTGTGTGTGTGCGTCTGTGTGTGTGTGCGCCTGTGTGTGTGTGCCTGTGTGTGTGCGCCTGTGTGTGTGTGCGCATGTGTGTGTGCGCCTGTGTGTGTGTGCGCCTGTGTGTGTGTGCGCCTGTGTGTGTGTGCGCATGTGTGTGTGCGCCTGTGTGTGTGTGCGCCTGTGTGTGTGTGCGCTGTGTGTGTGCGCCTGTGTGTGTGCGCCTGTGTGTGTGTGCGCCTGTGTGTGTGTGCGCTGTGTGTGTGTGCGCCTGTGTGTGTGTGCGCCTGTGTGTTGTGCGACTGTGTGTGTGTGTGCGCCTGTGTGTGTGGTCTGTGTGTGTGTGGCATGTGTGTGTGCGCCTGTGTGTGTGCGTCTGTGTGTGTGTGAGCATGTGTGTGTGCGCCTGTGTGTGTGCGTCTGTGTGTGTGTGCGCATGTGTTGTGTGCGCCTGTGTGTGTGCGTACTGATGTGTGTGTGCGCATGTGTGTGTGTGCGCAGTGTGTGTGTGCGTCTGTGTGTGTGCGTCTGTGTGTGTGTGCGTCTGTGTGTGTGTGCGTCTGTGTGTGTGTGCGCCTGTGTGTGTGCGCCTGTGTGTGTGTGTCTGTGTGTGTTTGCGCCTGTGTGTGTGTGCGTGTGTGTGTGCGCCTGTGGTGTGGCTGTGTGTGGCGCTGTGTGTGTGTGCGCCTGTGTGTGTGTGCGCATGTGTGTGTGTGCGCTGTGTTGTGTGCGCCTGTGTGTGTTGCGCCTGTGTGTGTGCGCGCCTGTGTGTGTGTGCGCCTGTGGTGTGGTGCGCCTTGTGTGTGTGCGCCTGTGTGTGTGTGCGCCTGTGTGTGTGCGCCGTGTGTGTGTGCGCTGTGTGTGTGCGCCTGTGTGTGTGCGCCTGGTGTGTGTGCGCCTGGTGTGTGTGCGCCTGTGTGTGTGCGCCTGTGTGTGTGTGCGCCTGTGTGTGTGCGCCTGTGTGTGTGCGCCTGTGTGTGTGCGCGCCTGTGTGTGTGTGCGCCTGTGTGTGTGCGCCTGTGTGTGTGCGCCTGTGTGTGTGTGCGCCTGTGTGTGTGTGCGCCTGTGTGTGTGCGCCTGTGTGTGTGTGCGCCTGTGTGTGTGCGCCCCATGGTGTGTGCGCCTGGGTGTGTGGCGCCTGTGTGTGTGTGTGCGCCTGTGTGGTGTGCGCCTGTGTGTGTGTGCGCCTGTGTGTGTGCGCCTGTGTGTGTGTGCGCCTGTGTGTGTGTGCGCCTGTGTGTGTGCGCCTGTGTGTGTGCGCCTGTGTGTGTGTGCCTGTGTGTGTGCCTGTGTGTGCGCCTGTGTGTGTGCCTGTGTGTGTGTGTGCCCCTGTGTGGTGTGCGCCTGTGTGTGTGTGCGCCTGTGGTGTGTGCGCCTGTGTGTGTGCTCCTGTGTGTGTAGTGCGCCTGTTGTGTGTGCGCCTGTGTGTGTGCGCCTGTGTGTGTGTGCGCATGTGTGTGTAGTGCGCCTGTGTGTGTGCGCCCTGTGTCGTGTGCGCCTGTGTGTGTGCGTCTGTGTGTGTGTGCGCATGGTGTGTGTGCCGCCTGTGTGTGTGCGCCTGTGTGTGTGCCGTTTGCCCTGTGTGGTGTGCGCCTGGTGTGTGTGCGCCTGTGTGTTGTGTGCGCCTGTGTGTGTGGTCTGTGTGTGTGTGCGCCTCGTGTTGGTGAGCCTGTGTGTGTGCGCATGTGTGGTGTGCGCCTGTGTGGGTGCGCCTTGTGTGTGTGCGCTATGTGTGTGGTGTGCGCTGTGTGTGTGCATCTGTGTGTGTGTGAGCCTGTGTGTGTGTGCGCCTGTGTGTGTGCACCTGTGTGTGTGCGCCTGAGTGTGTGTGCGTATGTGTGTGTGCGCCTGTGTGTGTGCGCCTGAGTGTGTGTGCGTATGTGTGTGTGTGCACATGTGTGTGTGAGCCTGTGTGTCTGCGCCTGTGTGTGTGTGCGCCTGTGTGTGTGCGCCTGTGTGTGTGTGCACATATGTGTGTGCGCCTGTGTGTGTGCGCCTGTGTGTGTCTGCGCCTGTGTGTGTGTGCGCCTGTGTGTGTGCACCTGTGTGTGTGTGCACCTGTGTGTGTGTGAGCCTGTGTGTGTGCGCCTGTGTGTGCGCCTGTGTGTGCGCCTGTGTGTGTGCGCCTGTGTGTGCGCCTGTGTGTGTGTGCACCTGTGTGTGTGTGAGCCTGTGTGTGCACCTGTGTGTGTGTGCATGTGTCTGTGTGTGTGCGCCTGTGTGTATGTGCGCCTGTGTGTGTGCGCCTGTGTGTGTGTGCGCCTGTGTGTGTGCGCCTGTGTGTGTGCGCCGTGTGTGTGTGCGCCTGTGTGTGTGTGCGCTATGTGTGTGTGCGCCTGTGTGTGTGTGCGCCTGTGTGTGTGTGCGCCTGTGTGTGTGCGCCTTGTGTGTGTGCGCCTGTGTGTGTGTGCGCCTGTGTGTGTGCGCCTGTGTGTGTGCGCCTGTGTGTGTGTGCGCCTGTGTGTGTGCGCTTGGTGTGTGCATGTGTGTGTGCGCCTGTGTGTGTGCGCCTGTGTGTGTGTGCGCCTGTGTGTGTGCGTCTGTGTGTGTGTGCGCCTGTGTGTGTGTGCGCCTGTGTGTGTGTGCGCCTGTGTGTGTGTGCGCTGTGTGTGTGTGCGCCTGTGTGTGTGCGCCTGTGTGTGTGTGCGCTGTGTGTGTGTGCGCCTGTGTGTGTGCGCCTGTGTGTGTGCGCCTGTGTGTGTGTGCGCTGTGTGTGTGTGCGCCTGTGTGTGTGCGCTGTGTGTGTGTGCGCTGTGTGTGTGTGCGCCTGTGTGTGTGTGCGCTGTGTGTGTGTGCGCATGTGTGTGTGCGCCTGTGTGTGTGTGCGCTGTGTGTGTGTGCGTATGTGTGTGTGCGTATGTGTGTGTGCGCCTGTGTGTGTGCGCCTGTGTGTGTGTGCGTAAGTGTGTGTGCGCCTGTGTGTGTGCGTCTGTGTGTGTGTGCGCCTGTGTGTGTGCGCCTGTGTGTGTGCGCCTGTGTGCGTGTGCGTATGTGTGTGTGCGCCTGTGTGTGTGTGCGCATGTGTGTGTGTGCCTGTGTGTGTGTGCGCCTGTGTGTGTGTGCGCATGTGTGTGTGTGCGCATGTGAGTGTGTGCGCCTGTGTGTGTGTGCGTATGTGTGTGTGTGCGCCTGTGTGTGTGTGCGTATGTGTGTGTGTGCGTATGTGTGTGTGTGCGCCTGTGTGTGTGCGCCTGTGTGGTGTGCGCATGTGTGTGTGCGCCTGTGTGTGTGGCGCCTGTGTGTGTGCGCCTGTGTGTGTGTGCGCATGTGTGTGTGCGCCTGTGTGTGTGTGCGCCTGTGTGTGTTGCGCCTGTGTGTGTGCGCCTGTGTGTGTGCGCTGTGTGTGTGTGCGCCTGTGTGTGTGCGCATGTGTGTGTGCGCCTGTGTGTGTGTGCGCCTGTGTGTGTGTGCCCTGTGTGTTGTGCGCCTGTGTGTGTGTGCCTGTGTGTGTGCGCCTGTGTGTGTGCGCCTGTGTGTGTGGTGTCGCATGTGTGTGTGCGCTGTGTGTGTGTCGCCTTGTGTGTGTGCGCCTGTGTGTGTGTGCGCTGTGTGTGTTGCGCCTGTGTGTGTGTGCGCCTGTGTGTGTGTGCGCTGTGGTGTGTGCGCCTGTGTGTTTGCGCCTGTGTGTTGCTCTGTGTGTGTGTGCGCCTGTGTGTGTGTGCGCCTGTGTGTGTGCGCCTGGTGTGTGTGCGTCTGTGTGTGTGTGCGCCTGTGTGTGTGTGCGCCTGTGTGTGTGCGCAGTGTGTGTGTGCGCCTGTGTGTGTGCCTGTGTGTGTGCGCAGGTTGTGCGCCTATGTGTTGGCGTGCCTGTGTGTGTGCACATGTGTTGTGCGTCTGTGTGTGTGCCCTGTGTGTGTGCGCCTGTGTGTGTGCGGCATGTGTGTGTGTGCGCCTGTGTGTGTGCGTCTGTGTGTGTGTGTGTGCGTCTGTGTGTGTGTGCGCCTGTGGTGTGTGCGCAGTTGTGTGTGCTGTGCCTGTGTGTGTGCGCTGTGTGTGTGGTGCCTGTGTGTGTGCGCCTGTGTGTGTGCGCTGTGTGTGTGCGCTCTGTGTGTGTGTGCGCCTGTGTGTGTGTGTGCGCGCCTGTGTGTGCGCCTGTGTGTGTGCGCATGTGTGTGAGCGCTGTGTCGTGTGCGCCTGTGTGTGTGCGCATGTGTGTGTGCTGCGCATGTGTGTGTGCGCTATGTGTGTGTGCGCATGGTGTGTGTGCGCCTGTGTGTGTGCGCCTGTGGTGTGTGCGCCGTGTGTGTGTGCGCCTGTGTGTGTGCGCCTGTGTGTGTGCGCTGTGTGTGTGCGCCTGTGTGTGTGTGCGCATGTGTGTGTGGCGCAGTGTGTGTGCGCCTGTGTGTGTGTGCGCATGTGTGTGTGTGCGCCTGTGTGTGTGGCGTTTGTGTGTGTGTGCGCATGTGTGTGTGCGCTGTGTGTGTGTGGCCTGTGTGTGTGTGCGCTTGTGTGTGTGCGCTGTGTGTGTGCGCCTGTGTGTGTGGCTGTGTGTGTGTGCGCCTGTGTGTGTGTGCGCCTGTTGTGTGTGCGCCTATGTGTGTGTGACCTGTGTGTGTGTGCGCCTGTGTGTGTGCGCGCCTGTGTGTGTGCGCATGTGGTGTTGCGCCTGTGTGGTGTGCGTCATGTGTGTGTGCGCCTGTGTGTGTGTGCCCTGTGTGTGTGCGCTGTGTGTGTGAGCTCATGTGTGTGTGCGCCTGTGTGTGTGTGCGCCTGTGTGTGTGCGCCTGTGTGTGTTGCACTGTGTGTGTTGCGCCTGTGTGTGTGGCCTGTGTGTGTGCTCCTGTGTGTGTGTGGCCTGTGTGGTGTGCGCTGTGTGTGTGTGCGCATGTGTGTGTGCGCCTGTGTGTGGTGCGCTGTGTGTTGCGATGTGTGAGTGTGCGCTGTGTGTGTGTGGCCTGTGTGTGTTGCGCCTGTGTGTGTGTGCGCCTGTGTGTGTGTGCGCCTGTGTGTTGTGTGCCTGTGTGTGTGCGTCTGTGTGTGTGTGCTATGTGTGTGTGCAGCCTGTGTGTGTGTGCGCCTGTGTGTGTGCGCCTGTGTGTGTGCGCCTGTGTGTGTGCGCGCCTGTGTGTGTGCGCCTGTTTGTGTGTGCGCCTGTGTGTGTGCGCATGTGTGTGTGTGTGCCTGTGTGTGTGTGCCTGTGTGTGTGCGCCTGTGTGTGTGTGCGCCTGTGTGTGTGTGCGCATGTGTGTGTGCGCCTGTGTGTGTGTGCGCCTGTGTGTGTGTGCCTGTGTGTGTGTGCGCCTGTGTGTGTGTGCCTGTGTGTGTGTGTGCCTGTGTGTGTGCGCCTGTGTGTGCCTGTGTGTGTGCGCCTGTGTGTGTGCGCCTGTGTGTGTGTGTGCCTGTGTGTGTGTGCGCCTGTGTGTGTGTGCCTGTGTGTGTGTGCGCCTGTGTGTGTGCGCCTGTGTGTGTGCGTATGTGTGTGCACGTGTGTGTGTGCGCCTGTGTGTGTGCGCCTGTGTGTGTGTGCGTATGTGTGTGTGCGCCTGTGTGTGTGCCTGTGTGTGTGCGCCTGTGTGTGTGTGCCAGTGTGTGTGGCCTGTGTGTGTGTGCGCCTGTGTGTGTGTGCGCATGTGTGTGTGTGCGCCTTGTGTGTGTGCGCATGTGTGTGTGGCGCCTGTGTGTGTGCGCCTGTGTGTGTGTGGCCTGTGTGTGTGTGCGCATGTGGTGTGTGCGCCTGTTGTGTGCGCTGTGTGTGTGTGCGCCTGTGTGTGTGCGCCTGTGTGTGTGTGCGCCTGTGTGTGTGTGCCTGTGTGTGTGTGCCTGTGTGTGTGTGCGCTGTGTGTGTGTGCGCCTGTGTGTGTGCGCCTGTGTGTGTGTGCGGCCTGTGTGTGTGCGCCTGTGTGTGTGTGCGCTTGTGTGTGTGCGCCTGAGTGTGTGTGCCGCTGTGTGTGTGTGCGCCTGTGTGTGTGTGCGCCTGTGTGTGTGCGCATGTGTGTGTGCGCCTGTGTGTGTGCGTCTGTGTGTGTGTGCGCATGTGTGTGTGCGTATGTGTGTGTGCGCCTGTGTGTGTGCGCCTGTGTGTGTGTGCGCCTGTGTGGTGGTGCGTCTGTGTGTGTGCGCCTGTTGGTGTGCGCCTGTGTGTGTGTGCGCCTGTGTGTGTGCGCCTGTGTGTGTGTGCGCATGTGTGTGTGCGCCTGTGTGTGTGCATCTGTGTGTGTGTGAGCCTGTGTGTGTGCGCCTGTGTGTGTGTGCGCCTGTGTGTGTGCGCCTGTGTGTGTGCGCGCCTGTGTGTGCGCCTGTGTGTGCGCCTGTGTGTGTGCGCCTGTGTGTGCGCCTGTGTGTGTGTGCACCTGTGTGTGTGTGCGTATGTGTGTGTGCGCCTGTGTGTGTGTGCGTATGTGTGTGTGCGCCTGTGTGTGTGTGCGCCTGTGTGTGTGCGTATGTGTGTGTGCGCCTGTGTGTGTGTGCGTATGTGTGTGTGCGCCTGTGTGTGTGTGCCTGTGTGTGTGCGCATATGTGTGTGTGCGCCTGTGTGTGTGTGCGCCTGTGTGTGTGTGCCTGTGTGTGTGTGCGTATGTGTGTGTGCGCCTGTGTGTGTGTGCGCCTGTGTGTGTGTGCGTATGTGTGTGTGCGCCTGTGTGTGTGTGCGCCTGTGTGTGTGCGCCTGTGTGTGCTGCGCTGTGTGTGTGTGCGCCTGTGTGTGTTTGCGCCTGTGTGGTGTGCGCCTGTGTGTGTGCGTCCTGTGTGTGTGTGCGCCTGTGTGTGTGTGCGCCTGTGTGTGTGCGCCTGTGTGGTGTGCGCCTGTGTGTGTGCGCCTGTGTGTGTGCGTTATGTGCCTGTTGTGTGCGCTGTGTGTGTGCGCTCTGTGGTGTGTGTGCGCATTGTGTGTTGCGCCTGTGTGTGTGCGCCTGTGTGTGTGTGCGCCTGTGTGTGTGCGCAGTGTGTGTGTGCGCCTGTGTGTGTGTGCCTGTGTGTGTGCGCCTGTGTGGTGTGCGCCTGTGTGTGTGCGCCTGTGGTGTGTGCGTCTGTGTGGTGTGCGCCTGTGTGTGTGTGCGCCTGTGTGTGTGTGCCTGGTGTGTGTGCGCCTGTGTGTGTGCGCGGCCTGTGTGTGTGTGCGCCTGTGTGTGGCCTGTGGTGTGCGCATGTGTGTGTGTGCCTGTGTGTGTGTGCGCCTGTGTGTGTGCGCCTGTGTGTGTGTGCGCATGTGTGTGTGCGCCTGTGTGTGTGCGCCTGTGTGTGTGCGCCTGTGTGTGTGTGCCTGTGTGTGTGTGCGTATGTGTGTGTGCGCCTGTGTGTGTGTGCGTATGTGTGTGTGTGCCTGTGTGTGTGTGCCTGTGTGTGTGTGCGTATGTGTGTGTGCGCCTGTGTGTGTGCGCCTGTGTGTGTGTGCGCCTGTGTGTGTGCGCCTGTGTGTGTGTGCGTATGTGTGTGTGCCTGTGTGTGTGCGCCTGTGTGTGTGCGTCTGTGTGTGTGTGCGCCTGTGTGTGCGCCTGTGTGTGTGCGCCTGTGTGTGTGTGCGCCTGTGTGTTTGTGTGTGCGCCTGTGTGTGTGTGCGTCTGTGTGTGTGTGCGCCTGTGTGTGTGCGCATGTGTGTGTGCGCCTGTGTGTGTGTGCGCCTGTGTGTGTGTGCGCCTGTGTGTGTGTGCGCCTGTGTGTGTGCGCATGTGTGTGTGCGCCTGTGTGTGTGTGCGCCTGTGTGTGTGTGCGCCTGTGTGTGTGCGTCTGTGTGTGTGTGCGTCTGTGTGTGCGCCTGTGTGTGTGCGCCTGTGTGTGTGTGCGCCTGTGTGTGTGTGCACCTGTGTGTGTGTGCGCCTGTGTGTGTGCGTCTGTGTGTGTGTGAGCCTGTGTGTGTGTGCGCCTGTGTGTGTGTGCGCCTGTGTGTGTGCGCCTGTGTGTGTGCGCCTGTGTGTGTGCGCCTGTGTGTGTGCGTATGTGTGTGAGCCTGTGTGTGTGTGCGCCTGTGTGTGTGCGCCTGTGTGTGTGCGCCTGTGTGTGTGCGCCTGTGTGTGTGTGCGCATGTGTGTGTGCACCTGTGTGTGTGCGCCTGTGTGTGTGCGTCTGTGTGTGTGTGCGCCTGTGTGTGTGCATCTGTGTGTGTGTGCATCTGTGTGTGTGCGCCTGTGTGTGTGTGCGCCTGTGTGTGTGCGCATGTGTGTGTGTGCGCCTGTGTGTGTGCGCCTGTGTGTGTGTGCGCCTGTGTGTGTGCGCATGTGTGTGTGTGCGCCTGTGTGTGTGTGCCTGTGTGTGTGCGCCTGTGTGTGTGCGCCTATGTGTGTGCGTCTGTGTGTGTGTGCGCCTGTGTGTGTGTGCGCATGTGTGTGTGTGCGCCTGTGTGTGTGCGCCTGTGTGTGTGCGCCTGTGTGTGTGCGCCTGTGTGTGTGCGTCTGTGTGTGTGTGCGCCTGTGTGTGTGTGCGCATGTGTGTGTGCGCCTGTGTGTGTGCCTGTGTGTGTGTGGCTGTGTGTGTGTGCGCCTGTGTGTGTGTGCCTGTGTGTGTGTGCGCCTGTGTGTGTGTGCCTGTGTGTGTGCGTCTGTGTGTGTGTGCGCCTGTGTGTGTGTGCGCATGTGTGTGTGCGCCTGTGTGTGTGTGCCTGTGTGTGTGTGGCTGTGTGTGTGTGCGCCTGTGTGTGTGTGCCTGTGTGTGTGCGTCTGTGTGTGTGTGCGCATGTGTGTGTGCGCCTGTGTGTGTGTGCGCCTGTGTGTGTGCGCCTGTGTGTGTGTGCGCATGTGTGTGTGCGCCTGTGTGTGTGTGCGCCTGTGTGTGTGCGCCTGTGTGTGTGTGCGCCTGTGTGTGTGTGCGCCTGTGTGTGTGCGCCTGTGTGTGTGTGCGCATGTGTGTGTGTGCGCCTGTGTGTGTGCGCCTGTGTGTGTGTGCGCCTGTGTGTGTGTGCGCATGTGTGTGTGTGCGCATGTGTGTGTGCGCCTGTGTGTGTGTGCCTGTGTGTGTGTGCCTGTGTGTGTGCGCCTGTGTGTGTGCGTCTGTGTGTGTGTGCGCATGTGTGTGTGTGTGCATGTGTGTGTGCGCCTGTGTGTGTGTGCCTGTGTGTGTGTGCCTGTGTGTGTGCGCCTATGTGTGTGCGTCTGTGTGTGTGTGCGCATGTGTGTGTGTGCGCCTGTGTGTGTGTGCCTGTGTGTGTGTGCCTGTGTGTGTGCGCCTATGTGTGTGCGTCTGTGTGTGTGTGCGCATGTGTGTGTGTGCGCCTGTGTGTGTGTCGCCTGTGTGTGTGCGCCTGTGTGTGTGTGGCCAGTTGTGTGTGTGCGCCTGTGTGTGTGTGCGCTGTGTGTGTGTGCGTCTGTGTGTGTGTGCGCCTGTGTGTGTGTGCGCCTGTGTGTGTGTGCGCATGTGTGTGTGCGTCTGTGTGTTGTGTGCGCCTGTGTGTGTGCGCTGTGTGTGTGTGCGCCTGGTGTGTGTGCGCATGTGTGTGTGTGCGCCTGTGTGTGTGTGGCCTGTGGTGTGTGTGCCTGTGTGTGTGCGCCTGTGTGTGTGCGTCTGTGTGTGTGTGCGCCTGTGTGTGTGTGCTGCCTGTGTGTGTGCCCTGTGTGTGTGCGCTGTGTGTGTGCGCCATGTGTTGTGTGCGCCTGTGTGGTGTGCGCATGTGTGTGTGGCGCATGTGTGTGTGACCGCTGTGTGTGTGCGTTGTTGTTGCGCCTGTGTGTGTGCGCCTGTGTGTGTGGCGTATGTGTGTGTGTGCGTATGTGTGTGTGCGCCTGTGTGGTGCGTCTGTGTGTGTGCGCTGTGTGTGCTGCGCCTGTGTGTGTGCGCCTGTGTGTGGTGCGCTTGTGTGTGTGTGCGCATGTGTGTGTGCGTATGTGTGTGTGCGCATGTGTGTGTGCGTATGTGTGTGTGCGCCTGTGTGTGTGTGCGCTATGTGTGTGTGCGCCTGTGTGTGTGCGCATGTGTGTGTGCGCCTGTGTGTGTGTGCGCATGTGTGTGTGCGTATGTGTTG
Organism: Squalus acanthias; assembly: GCA_030390025.1. Classification (NCBI taxonomy): domain Eukaryota; kingdom Metazoa; phylum Chordata; class Chondrichthyes; order Squaliformes; family Squalidae; genus Squalus; species Squalus acanthias. The sequence continues at coordinate 123,331,061 of CM059425.1, read as the reverse complement.
TGTGCGCATGTGTGTGTGCTGATGTGTGTGTGTGCGCAGTGTGGGTGTGCCTGTTGTGTGCGTATGTGTGTGTGCGCATGTGTGTGTGTGCGCCTGTGTGTGTGCGCCTGTGTGTGTGCGTATGTGTGTGTGCGTATGTGTGTGTGTGCGTATGTTTGTTGTGCGAAGTGTGTGTGCGCATGTGTGTGTGCGCGTATGTGTGTGTGCGCCTGTGTGTGTGCGTATGTGTGTGTGCGCCTGTGTGTGTGTGCGCATGTGTGTGTGCGCTGTGTGTGTGTGCGCCTGTGTGTTGTGCGCATGTGTGTGTGCGCATGTGTGTGTGCGCCTGTGATGTCGTGTGTGTGCGCATGTGTGTGTGCGCGATGTGTGTGCGTATGTGTGTGTGCGCTTGTGTGTGTGGCGGATGTGTGTGTGTGCCTGTGTGTGGTGCGCCTGGTGTGTGTGCGCATGTGTGTGTGCGCCTGTGTGTGTGCGCATGTGTGCTAGTGTGTGTGCTGTGTTGCGCCTGTGTGTGTGTGCGCATGTGTGTGTGCGCCTGTGTGTGTGCGCCTGTGTGTGTGTGCGCCTGTGTGTGTGCGCCTGTGTGTGTGCGCCTGTGTGTGTGCGCCTGTGTGTGTGCGCCTGTGTGTGTGTGCCTGTGTGTGTGCGCATGTGTGTGTGCGCGCCTGTGTGTGTGTGCGCATGTGTGTGTGCGCCTGTGTGTGTGCGCCTGTGTGTGTGTGCGCCTGTGTGTGTGTGCGCCTGTGTGTGTGCGCCTATGTGTGTGCGTCTGTGTGTGTGTGCGCCTGTGTGTGTGTGCGCATGTGTGTGTGCGCCTGTGTGTGTGTGCGCATGTGTGTGTGCGCCTGTGTGTGTGTGCGCCTGTGTGTGTGTGCGCATGTGTGTGTGTGCGCCTGTGTGTGTGTGCGCCTGTGTGTGTGTGCGCCTGTGTGTGTGCGCCTGTGTGTGTGCGCCTGTGTGTGTGTGCCTGTGTGTGTGCGCCTGTGTGTGTGCGCCTGTGTGTGTGTGCGCCTGTGTGTGTGCGCCTGTGTGTGTGTGCGCCTGTGTGTGTGCGCCTGTGTGTGTGCGCCTGTGTGTGTGCGCCTGTGTGTGTGCGCCTGTGTGTGTGTGCGCCTGTGTGTGTGCGCATGTGTGTGTGCGTTTGTGTGTGTGTGCGCATGTGTGTGTGCGCCTGTGTGTGTGTGCGCATGTGTGTGTGTGCCTGTGTGTGTGTGCGCATGTGTGTGTGCGTTTGTGTGTGTGTGCGTCTGTGTGTGTGCGTTTGTGTGTGTGTGCGCATGTGTGTGTGCGTTTGTGTGTGTGCGCCTGTGTGTGTGTGCGCCTGTGTGTGTGTGCGCATGTGTGTGTGCGTTTGTGTGTGTGCGTCTGTGTGTGTGTGCGCATGTGTGTGTGCGCCTGTGTGTGTGTGCGCATGTGTGTGTGCGTTTGTGTGTGTGCGTCTGTGTGTGTGTGCGCATGTGTGTGTGCGCCTGTGTGTGTGTGCGCATGTGTGTGTGCGCCTGTGTGTGTGCGCATGTGTGTGTGCGCATGTGTGTGTGCGCCTGTGTGTGTGCGCCTGTGTGTGTGTGCCCTGTGTGTGTGCGCCTGTGGTGTGTGCGCTGTGTGTGTGTGCGCTGTGTGTGTGCGCCTGTGTGTGTGCGCCTGTGTGTGTGCGCCTGTGTGTGTGCGCCTGTGTGTGTGCGCCTGTGTGTGTGTGCGCCTGTGTGTGTGTGCGCATGTGTGTGGCGCATGTGTGTGTGCGCCTGTGTGTGTGTGCGCCTGTGTGTGTGCGCTGTGTGTGTGCGCCTGTGTGTGTGCGCCTGTGTGTGTGTGCGCCTGTGTGTGTGTGCGCCTGTGTGTGTGCGCCTGTGTGTGTGTGCGCCTGTGTGTGTGCGCATGTGTGTGTGGGCGCCTGTGTGTGTGTGCGCCTGTGTGTGTGTGCGCAGTGTGTGTGTGCGCCTGTGTGTGTGCGCCTGTGTGTGTGTGCGCCTGTGTGTGTGTGCCTGTGTGTGCGTGTGGTGTGCGCCTGTGTGTGTGTGCGCCTGTGTGTGTGTGCGCCTGTGTGTGTGTGCGCCTGTGTGTGTGTGCGCCTGTGTGTGTGCGCCTGTGTGTGTGTGTGCGCCTGTGTGTGTGTGCGCCTGTGTGTGTGTGCCTGTGTGTGTGCGCATGTGTGTGTGTGCGCCTGTGTGTGTGTGCGCATGTGTGTGTGTGCCTGTGTGTGTGCGTTTGTGTGTGTGTGCGTCTGTGTGTGTGCGCATGTGTGTGTGTGCGCGTGTGTGTGTGCGCATGTGTGTGTGCGCCTGTGTGTGTGTGCGCCTGTGTGTGTGCGCCTGTGTGTGTGTGCGCCTGTGTGTGTGTGCGCATGTGTGTGTGCGTTTGTGTGTGTGCGTCTGTGTGTGTGTGCGCCTGTGTGTGTGTGCGCATGTGTGTGTGTGCGCATGTGTGTGTGCGCCTGTGTGTGTGTGCGCATGTGTGTGTGCGCCTGTGTGTGTGCGCCTGTGTGTGTGTGCGCCTGTGTGTGTGCGCATGTGTGTGTGCGCCTGTGTGTGTGCGCATGTGTGTGTGTGCGCATGTGTGTGTGCGCCTGTGTGTGTGCGCATGTGTGTGTGTGTGCCTGTGTGTGTGCGCATGTGTGTGTGTGCGCATGTGTGTGTGTGCGCCTGTGTGTGTGTGCGCATGTGTGTGTGTGCGCATGTGTGTGTGTGCGTCTGTGTGTGTGCGCATGTGTGTGTGCGCATGTGTGTGTGTGCGTCTGTGTGTGTGCGCATGTGTGTGTGCGCATGTGTGTGTGTGCGCATGTGTGTGTGCGTTTGTGTGTGTGCGTCTGTGTGTGTGTGCGCCTGTGTGTGTGTGCGCATGTGTGTGTGTGCGCATGTGTGTGTGCGCCTGTGTGTGTGTGCGCATGTGTGTGTGCGCCTGTGTGTGTGCGCCTGTGTGTGTGTGCGCCTGTGTGTGTGCGCATGTGTGTGTGCGCCTGTGTGTGTGCGCATGTGTGTGTGTGCGCATGTGTGTGTGCGCCTGTGTGTGTGCGCATGTGTGTGTGTGCGCCTGTGTGTGTGTGTGCCTGTGTGTGTGCGCATGTGTGTGTGTGCGCCTGTGTGTGTGCGCATGTGTGTGTGTGCGCCTGTGTGTGTGCGCCTGTGTGTGTGTGCGCCTGTGTGTGTGTGCGCATGTGTGTGTGCGTCTGTGTGTGTGTGCGCCTGTGTGTGTGTGCGCATGTGTGTGTGCGCCTGTGTGTGTGCGCCTGTGTGTGTGTGCGCCTGTGTGTGTGTGCGCCTGTGTGTGTGTGCGTATGTGTGTGTGCGCCTGTGTGTGTGTGCGCCTGTGTGTGTGTGCGCCTGTGTGTGTGCGCCTGTGTGTGTGTGCGCCTGTGTGTGTGCGCCTGTGTGTGTGTGCGCATGTGTGTGTGCGCCTGTGTGTGTGCGCCTGTGTGTGTGTGCGCCTGTGTGTGTGTGCGCCTGTGTGTGTGCGCCTGTGTGTGTGTGCGCCTGTGTGTGTGCGTCTGTGTGTGTGTGCGCCTGTGTGTGTGTGCGCATGTGTGTGTGTGCGCATGTGTGTGTGTGCGCCTGTGTGTGTGCGCCTGTGTGTGTGTGCGCCTGTGTGTGAGCCTGTGTGTGTGCGCATGTGTGTGTGCGTCTGTGTGTGTGTGCGCCTGTGTGTGTGTGCGCATGTGTGTGTGCGCCTGTGTGTGTGCGCCTGTGTGTGTGTGCGCCTGTGTGTGTGTGCGCCTGTGTGTGTGCGCCTGTGTGTGTGTGCGCCTGTGTGTGTGCGTCTGTGTGTGTGTGCGCCTGTGTGTGTGTGCGCATGTGTGTGTGTGCGCATGCGTGTGTGTGCGCCTGTGTGTGTGCGCCTGTGTGTGTGTGCGCCTGTGTGTGTGTGCGCATGTGTGTGTGCGCCTGTGTGTGTGCGCCTGTGTGTGTGTGCGCCTGTGTGTGTGTGCGCATGTGTGTGTGCGCCTGTGTGTGTGCGCCTGTGTGTGTGTGCGCCTGTGTGTGTGCGCCTGTGTGTGTGCGCCTGTGTGTGTGCGCCTGTGTGTGTGCGCCTGTGTGTGTGTGAGCCTGTGTGTGTGCGCATGTGTGTGTGCGCCTGTGTGTGTGTGCGCATGTGTGTGTGCGCCTGTGTGTGTGCGCCTGTGTGTGTGTGCGTCCTGTGTGTGTGTGCGCCTGTGTGTGTGCGCCTGTGTGTGTGCGTCCTGTGTGTGTGTGCGCCTGTGTGTGTTGCTGCATGTGTGTGTGCGCCTGTGTGTGTGTGCGCATGTGTGTGTGCGCTGTGTGTGTGTGCGCCTGTGTGTGTGTGTGCATGTGTGTGCGTCTGTGTGTGTGTGCGCCTGTGTGTGTGTGCGCCTGTGTGTGTGTGCGCCTGTGTGTGTGTGCGCCTGTGTGTGTGCGCATGTGTGTGTGTGCGCATGTGTGTGTGCGCCTGTGTGTGTGCGCTGTGTGTGTGTGCGCCTGTGTGTGTGTGCGCCTGTGTGTGTGTGCGCCTGTGTGTGTGTGCGCTGTGTGTGTGTGCGCCTGTGTGTGTGCGCCTGTGTGTGTGTGCGCTGTGTGTGTGTGCGCATGTGTGTGTGTGCGCCTGTGTGTGTGTGCGCCTGTGGTGTGTGCGCATGTGTGTGTGTGTGCGATGTGTGTGTGCGCCTGTGTGTGTGTGCGCATGTGTGTGTGTGCCTGTGTGTGTGTGCGCATGTGTGTGTGCGTTTGTGTGTGTGTGCGTCTGTGTGTGTGCGTTTGTGTGTGTGTGCGCATGTGTGTGTGCGTTTGTGTGTGTGCGCCTGTGTGTGTGTGCGCCTGTGTGTGTGTGCGCATGTGTGTGTGCGTTTGTGTGTGTGCGTCTGTGTGTGTGTGCGCATGTGTGTGTGCGCCTGTGTGTGTGTGCGCATGTGTGTGTGCGTTTGTGTGTGTGCGTCTGTGTGTGTGTGCGCATGTGTGTGTGCGCCTGTGTGTGTGTGCGCATGTGTGTGTGCGCCTGTGTGTGTGCGCATGTGTGTGTGTGCGCATGTGTGTGTGTGCGCATGTGTGTGTGTGCGTCTGTGTGTGAGCGCCTGTGTGTGTGCGTTTGTGTGTGTGCGCCTGTGTGTGTGTGCGCCTGTGTGTGTGTGCGCCTGTGTGTGTGTGCGCCTGTGTGTGTGTGCGCCTGTGTGTGTGTGCGCATGTGTGTGTGCGTTTGTGTGTGTGCGTCTGTGTGTGTGTGCGCCTGTGTGTGTGTGCGCCTGTGTGTGTGTGCGCCTGTGTGTGTGTGCGCCTGTGTGTGTGCGCCTGTGTGTGTGTGCGCCTGTGTGTGTGTGCGCCTGTGTGTGTGTGCGCCTGTGTGTGTGTGCGCATGTGTGTGTGCGCCTGTGTGTGTGTGCGCATGTGTGTGTGCGCCTGTGTGTGTGTGTGCGCTTGTGTGTGTGTGCGCCTGTGTGTGTGTGTGCGCCTGTGTGTGTGTGCGCCTGTGTGTGTGTGCGCCTGTGTGTGTGTGCGCCTGTGTGTGTGCGCCTGTGTGTGTGTGTGCGCCTGTGTGTGTGTGCGCCTGTTTGTGTGTGCCTGTGTGTGTGCGCATGTGTGTGTGTGCGCCTGTGTGTGTGTGCGCATGTGTGTGTGTGCCTGTGTGTGTGCGTTTGTGTGTGTGTGCGTCTGTGTGTGTGCGCATGTGTGTGTGTGCGCGTGTGTGTGTGCGCATGTGTGTGTGCGCCTGTGTGTGTGTGCGCCTGTGTGTGTGCGCCTGTGTGTGTGTGCGCCTGTGTGTGTGTGCGCATGTGTGTGTGCGTTTGTGTGTGTGCGTCTGTGTGTGTGTGCGCCTGTGTGTGTGTGCGCATGTGTGTGTGTGCGCATGTGTGTGTGCGCCTGTGTGTGTGTGCGCATGTGTGTGTGCGCCTGTGTGTGTGCGCCTGTGTGTGTGTGCGCCTGTGTGTGTGCGCATGTGTGTGTGCGCCTGTGTGTGTGCGCATGT